>CM070581.1:52427848-52927848 GCA_036346355.1 Rhipidocladum racemiflorum | reverse complement strand
AAGAAAGATGAGGAGGGGAGAAGAAGAGGTGAAAGAGGGCTAAACAGACTTTTCCCCCATTCTCTTTTTTCTCGATTGGATTATTAATATTTTAATGGGCAAAGTGTCCATTACAGCAAAGAGCAATCAAAGTTTAGTATATTTTGGTAAAGATAATAAAAGATAGTGTGTTCCTGAAGTAAACGCCAAACATTTAGAGTGTCCCATAGCCTGTAATTTTGCCTCTTGCTGAATTTGACAAATATTGATTAACAGTTGGTTTGTTCAGAGCTTCATAAGTACACAATGTAAAATACTGGAAAGCTTACATAAATAAGGTGGGCTTTTTTTTTGCCCTATAGGATAAACGAGGGTTCTTATCTTGTAGCATGTGGTGTTTGAATAAACATTTTATTTTTCAAAACAGATGATCTTCTTTGACAGAAGACGTTTGATTTAGAGCTGGGGACAGGATGAGACCAAAAAGGGAAGAAATGAAAATTACTCTATTCTCAAAATAAAAAGAAGGGATGAAAAGATCTATTGGAGTTAGACAATCGAGCGGTTGAGGAGCAACGTACCTTTGTATTAATTATCACCGTTATGCCAATACCAGATGATCATCGATCCCAAAATAGAAAAGAAAATGCAATAAAAAAACGAGCAAGACAAAAGCACATATGTTGACAGTTAAATGTTGATTGTTCGGAGGAAGAATGAAAAAACAAGCTAGCTATTACGTACCTCTTCAGTCTTTAATCTTCGTTTGACCCAATCAACGGATAAACTTGAACGATCAGGATAGTTAGGATTATCATTAAGTGCCTTCGAACAGCAAGCAGCCTCTGCTTCTAGCTACAACGTCATCATCATACCCCTATGTGTAAATGTAAAACATATACAAGAGAGAAGGAAAGGTTCTCCAAGCCGAAATCAAATCCACCTGTAAAAATGTTTGGTCCCAGACGCATGGAAATCACAAAACAGAAGCCTAACTGAAGCTTTTGGCATAGCCAACCTGGATGAAACTTGAGCCCCATATGGTCTCATGTGAATGTGAAGATGTTGTGGTGACTTTACCGGAATGCCATATATGCAGCGATGTGAATGATATGATCCTTTTCTTCAGGATCTGTCGTCTTCATCATAAAATGCTTGTAAACTCCCGAGAAAGCGAAGAGATGGCAACTCTGAAGAGTGTGATCAAGGTACTCCTGCCTAATACAGAGTGTCCCACCCAGATGTCTAAGGTGGGTGAGAGGAGGAGAGCGACTAGATGTCCACCCTGGGAATGAAGCTTGAATGCGATTTCTGCTGCAGGAACCTTTGGAAGACCCGGAAGGAACCCTCCATTGGAAATCTCTACGGGATTCGAAGTGCTGCGCTATCAGATACCCCTATGACTAGGTCCCTGTATCATTTGTTCCAACTCTGCAGAGGCTTCCCAGAAATTTCCATCATACAGCGCATCGCCATCGAGCACACTGATATGAAGGATGACCCTCTTAGCTCAGTCAACAGAGTACCAATCTGTTGCATTTCGTGTACTCAGAGATAAACCTACAGTTTGCCTACAACCTCCTGCAGAGATTTCGCCATGCCTTCTCTAGAGAGTCACACCTGTGTGTGGTGACACAGCTCACTACGCTACCGACCAGTCCGCACCAGTCGTCCCAGACATTAGCGCTCAAAAGACTTTGCAGCAGCTGTGCGACGATAATCTGATGTGCTGTAACGTCCAATGTGTGCAGAAACCAAAGAATTCCCCTGTATACTCTCGGGGATTTCCGCGATACGGTATAGCTGAATAGAAAACCTCAGGAGACTCAAGTTGCCGAGATCCTGCGTAAGATTGTTCTTCAGACGATAGCAGTGCTCTAGTTCAGCTGTGTAACTAAACGCAGAACTGGAAAGCTTCGACACAGGGTGGAATGGAATCAACACTTACAAATCGAAGACAGTACAGAGACCTCACTTTGGACAACCGTACTCATCTCCTGCTTCCGCCGTCGAGGCGATGGTATGGTGCCCTTGCTATTAGTGGAGGGAACCAGCCGGCTGTAAATCTTCTTCTTCTGCACCGAAGATGTAAATTCTGCAGCTGACGGTAACCATTCTGAAAAATAACGTGGGTAACAAAAGCCTCTCTTCCAGTTAGCCACAACTGATTTAATAGCTCGAGCACCATACGTCATGCCTCACTCGGCAAGCATGCATAGCCTGCCTCGTCCTTGGTCTCTCACTCTGATTAAACACATCCACTTGTTGGATCAGAAAGCTTCTGTTAATGAGCTCATTGAAAGTAATAATAACTTACTCTCCTGCAAGCGTGCCTGCCAGCTTGTCCTTCGTTGGTAATGTGAAACCTATCTGCTGTATCTCAACCTGATACCAAAACATCCCTTTCAATCACTGTATCTTCCGGATATATGCTTGCAGATATGCAGCAAGCAAGTCTTCAAATTGAAAAGAGGAAGATCATAGTATGGCTCCAGACTCAATATCTTACCTCATATTGTCCACATCGAGGCATTTTTCCATTCCAGCACCGATAGACTTGCTCACCTTCTCCCATTCCTGTTGGTGCCATTGGTTTATTTGCTAGTAGAAGCTTACTGTAGTAACTAATAGCCAATGTTACAATCGCCACATGGCTTCTTTTAAGATTTTTAATCGAAGACTTAGGTCAGATATCAGGAAGACAATTCCCATCTTTAGAGCCAAATACTCATCATGTTGATACAGCTCTTTAGAGTAATCGTTAGAAAGAGGTTTTAGCTCATAAACATAACCACAAGCACGTTTCTGCTACAGCCTTCTTGCGGGTGGTCACGATTATTTTGTTTCCACAATTGCCGTCTTTCAAAGCACGATTGATGTTAATCCCCATGCTACCTCTCTTCCCATATATCGTCAGTTACACATGCAAGCACCTACAGTAGTGGTGTAGTATGAGTCATCTGCCTTAGTAAAGGGGCAAGAATGTATGTAATCATGTGAAGCGACTATCAAAAAGAGATCAGGAGCTAATAACAATTCTGATGCATCGTCATCATGTGAATATGATATTGTCGATTAGTAGCAAGGTGATCGAATGATGCCCACGGATAACAAATACTTCAAATGCTATTACTGGAAAATAAGGGCTGTAGAATAAATATATTGAAACATGTGAAAAGGAGCTAAACCACTTGATGTCAGTAGTCAACAAGCACGCAAGCGACAATTCAATTACCCCACCTGTGGGAGGATACAAGGATCTAGGGTATGCACGCTGCGGTGGATTCTAGATTGACACGATCAAGAGAAGAAGACGCGATGCGATTGATCCTACTGTGTTTGTAACTCAGAACGGAAAGATTGTAAATCTGTTGAAAGTTATCTAGATGAGGAAGTTGATAAGACCCTTACTTGTAACCAGCACTCGGACTCATGCTACCTACGCAACAGAGCTGGATTCCACCCTCCCCTTCCTATATATAAGGGAAGGGAAGAGGAGAACAACAGAGAGAGAGTTACGTGCTTGACATATAATCCCGTTATGCACATGACTAAGGTATTACCTCCACCCTCTCGAGGGAACCTCAAACTTTGTATAATTCCTTGTCTTGTGTTACCATCGAGAGTCTCTGATCGGCGCCTTGTCCCGCCAAATTCACACCTCAAGATATTGCCGACACAAAGCGTGCCGATGTCGGCCGGTTGATGAGCCAGGTAGGGAAGCGCGAAGATCAATCCAGGTGACCGCCGATGGCTTTCAAAGATGGGCATCACCTTCGCCTCAGCCATTGAGTTTCTTGGCCGGGCAAAAGCGAAAGACCGCACGTCGGGGAGGCTGAAGACCACTTGTTTACTCGGTGCCTACGGCCAGGCCGAAGATCTACAGCACTTCATCGCCATGGCCAGCAGGATTGTCCTCACCCTTTCAGAACCCAGATCAGAGATCAGTCCGAGAAGGCTTTCCTGATTTCCGTTCGGGTATTTGTGATCTAAGCAATCTTCACGGATCACGAGAATCAACGAGGGACCCGGGAGACCCAGGCAGCGAGCCCGCTCGGCGCGAAGGCCCAAACAACGCGCGCTCGATTCGTCACTTCAAAATCCGGCGCTGTAATGTCTAATTCGGCGACATCTTACTATGCTAGAGAGTGGGAAACCGATCGAGTTTTCCAAACTCCACAATGCAGAACATCATGGCCACTCACAGGCGCTCGCGCTGATACCTTGGGACCCATGATCGAATCGATAGCCCGGTTTGCACCGATCATTGGCACAAGTAAAAGCTATGGTGATGGCTGCAGCAATTCAACACAACCACAACAGTGGCAAGACAAATGAAGCCCCCATGTTCACGAGGAAGAAACGCGCCACGCAACTGGTTATGGATCGGCGCGATTATCGGACGAGAGCGATGCGGCGCCAGTCCCCTACCACGAGGATATACGCTTCACCATCCACCGCGACCTGCGCGCAAGACCATCAGAGACGAGGGACTTCGAAGAGAGCGGGACAATATGTGGAGCGCCACCGGGCGGCTTGCACTCATGAACGTTTGGCATTTATCATGGCGAGCATAATAATCGGCATCTCCATGCAACGGACTCCGAGCCACCACAAAGGCGAACCTGACGTTTCACGCAGATTCAGGGACCATTGAGTGGATTCCTCACGCACCATCAACATACTCGGCTTTACGCGAGTCCTATCGGCGAACCATTCACGATCCGAAAGCATTCACCGCAGTACTGCACCTTGGCCCGATTAGCCGCGGGGTCGGATGGCTTTAACCCCAAAGGGTAAGGCTGCCAAGTTTGTGAAGAAAGAGACTCGAAGCTTTGGCTACAAATTCTACTCCCGCTCGCAGTCAAAGCGTTGGGGAATGACCATACAGCGTGATTATTAACTATTCACCGTCATGTTGGCACTCCTCCCGCCCCAAGCATGGCTTACAAGGCTTCCAAGAGATTCCATCGACCTACCTCGTGAGAGACCTTTTGTGTGAGCTGATTTATCAGATAATTTTCCGATGGCTTGCTGAAGCTTTGCCCAGAACCCCCTTGGGATGCCTCTACCGATTCCATCAAAGAAAAATGAATCTGTGAGGAGTTCATTCGTACGATTCACGTACAAAAAGAATACTTGCTTCGAGACGTCTCAATGCGTGGTCGCTAGTCGTGGCAGCCTTCCGTAAAGGCGTCAACGACCCCGATCTCATCAAGAAGATGTCTCGGAAGGCCTCAACTTCTACAGCTAGGAAGATGTTCGCCTTATGTATGTCGACCACTGTACGCTGATGGCGTCTGGATGTCGTTAGAAGGTAAGCAGCAGGAGTGATCAACCCCAACAAAAGACATAAAGATCATGCACTAGAAACCCCAAAGCAAAAGGAGAAACAGCGAAAAGGAGAGGGATCTCGGTCGCCACGATCATGTAGCACAAGCGTGAGAGCTCCTCGTAACAAAGAGAACGACGAAGTAATGAATGCTCAATGCCCTTTTCCACCACAAAGGAAAGCATGCGGTAAAAGATTGCTTCACTGCTGAAGATTGCAATCTGAAAATTGGAGCCGGTCATAACCCAAAGATAAGAAAGAAGGCTGGAAGAAAAGACAATCCTACTCGGCAGCTGAGTTCAGAAATCACGAACAAGAGCTTTCGCCAACTTCATATTGGAGACGCACGGCATTATTATACGAGTCCAAGCGAGAAAGCAAAAGCTTATCGCTACGACATCAATGCAAATCACACCTGCCGCCCCCAATATCTGAAGTGGTCGGAGAAGCTCCCCATCACCTTTTGATCGCTCCGATCATCCTGGACCACATACCTTTTCCAGGCATGAATACCCTTGGTGCTTGATCTGAGTCATCAACATATGGCGTAAAAACTCTAAGAGTATACTGATTGATGGAGGTAGTGGGCTCAATATGTCTCCGCTTGCCAAAACCCTCCGACTTACATGAAGCCATCCCCAGGTGAGCTCAAGAAAAGTTCATCACACCTTTTCGCCGGAGTGAATCACAGGACTTCACTCTATACCACTTGGCAGATCGTCTTGCCTCAGTCACGCTGTTAACACGAAGAAGAGCAATTTAAAAGACATAGTACATGAACTTCGAACGGTAGCCGATTTACGAGGCAGCTGCGTGACCACACAATTATATTGGGAAGGTCGGCCTGGCGCAAAATTCATGGCGGTTCCATTATTACACTTACTCAATGCTCAAGATGCCAGTGGCCCGGAGGAGTCATCATGATCCAGCGGATGACATTCGACAATCTTACTAGCCATGCAAGCGAAGTATGCGAAATGGCATTTGAGATCTTGAGGGCATCACCGACATGCAAAAATCCATCATTAACAGATGATGAAAATAGGGGCCCTATGATGTCATAATTGCCGTTCCACTTTTAATCGCTTTATTTTTGCCTTACGACCTAGTTGCTTCCCAGTCTCGCTAGCAGATGGCCGGAGACTACACTTAATAAGTGCACGTCATAGACGTGCATTAGTTCCCAACTTAAATCACTCCTCGGCCTAACGATCCTAACACTTAATAAGTGAACACTACGCGCCTCCCGCAAGTTGTCTCTCCTTAACTACCGAGGGCGACCGTAAAACCACTGTTGGCGCCACAGCCGATCGGGCACTAGCGCTCGACAACGATCCCGATCGGAAGAAGCGCCAGGTCGACGGACTGGTGGAAGCACTACCGGGAACCTCACCACTCTGACAAACGCACTCGGACGACCTTCCACTGGACAGAGGCAATAGCAACATAATCGTAAAGATGGGAGGAGCAAAACAAAAATTCATATTCATCCGAGAACCAAAGTCCGGTACATACGCCTATGTAGGGTCCAAGCATTAGGTTTTTCGCTAAAGATCTAGAGGCGCTCTCCTTAACCTCCTCGTGAAGAATGAAGGCTGCCTGCTTGTCATCCACAGTATAGGCAATACCTTCCTTGCCAGCCTCAAGCTCGCACTTAGGATTGGCAGATAAAATGACTTCACGGCATCGCCAGCGCCCTAGTTGGGAACTCAAGTGATCGCCGCTTTTCATACGTGGACCCCTAGCAGCCTTTCTGGGGCTTCTCCCGCATGAGCCTTTGAAGAACCTGGCTCCCCTTGCATGGATCGCGAGTGGTGCGGGAAGGTCAGCACTTGACCTGAAGCTTGTCGGAAAGGCCGAGCACGGCCGCATCGTAGCGCGTAATCGCTTCCTTCAAGATCGCCGAATCAGGTGTGCTCGCATTCTTCTCTGGTACTCTGCAAGCAAAGCGGGGCTGGGTCAGCGACCGGAACACCGACAACCCGGCGAAGCGGAAGCGGACAAAGACGGTACTCAAAGTCAGCGATCTCCTCCTGGGACGAGGGGGTAGGGCAAGACTTCACCCGCGCCGGGGCGGGCCGTCCCGCAGCTCACATCGAGGGGAGGAAGGACCCCGGTAGAAACCGATGCTATGTGTCCAAACGCTCTTCCGTCATGATCAAGACGGCTCAATCTTGCGATGCGAGACAAAGCATCGGGCGCTGGGTAGCGGCGAAGACGCCATTCCAAAGGAAACGGCAGTAAAATGGCGAACGAATTGGGCCTAACGGAAAACCCTAAGGAGCGCCACAATCGAAGAGTGGTGAGCTTAGGAAGACGGAGAATTGAGGAAAGATAATCCGCCTCTTCCCCTGGAGAGTAACCATCAATAAATGTGTCCTAGGTTGCAAGAGATCCACCTCCAGGATGGAGAAAAAAGCGAAACTCCTCCCCCGCAAAAGGTGCGATACGGATCTAAAGGTGCATTTCTGATTCGAATCAATTAAGGAGTTCGGGTCCGACGAAGTCAAAGCTTCGGTATGCGCCTTGACCAGGGAGATAAGGGCGCCTTGAAAGACAACGAAGGTGGGGTGTGAGTGTGATTACCATTCGACTAGCGCCACCAGAGATGCGACCAGTGCGCCTGAAGTCTGCCTGATTACCGCGACATGCGAGATAGCGACCGATCGTGCGCCGAACTCGGGCTGATCACCGGTGTCCGCAGAGGCGACCTCCAGTGCGCGCCGAGTGGCTGATCACCGATGGTCCTGCGAGGAAGCGATCAAGAGTGCGCCTCGAAGTCGGCTGATCACGGCTGTCTCGCGAAGACGCGATTCCGAGTGCGCGCCCCGTCGGGATGATCACGGCTGTCTGATGCGACGCCACCGAAGTGCGCCCAAGTCGGCTGATCACCGGTTGTCCTGGTAGCATGCGACCCGGAGTGCGCCCCAAGTCGTGATCTGATCACCAGGATCCACAGGATGCCACCCAGTGTGCTCCAAGTCCAGAGTGAACACCAAGATATCCGCTTTGAGATGCACCTCGTGTGCGGCCCTAGTCGGGCTAATCACCGAAGAACACATCGGATGCAATGCAGTGCTCCAAATCGAAAGCTAATCAACGACCTACCACAAGGAAGGTCTCCTTGCCTGGTGTCAAGCTACTTTCGAAACGATGTGAACAGGAAGAGGATCGGAGGGCCACACCTACTCGACACGAATGAAAGTCAAAAGCAACTTGATTGCAGGCAATGCACTCGAGGGCTACTTGTGGAGGAGATACAAGGACCGGTATGCACTGCCGTGTGGATTCTAGATGACTGATCAAGAGAAGAAGGCGCATGCAGTTGATTCCAATTGTGTTGCAGGCCCAGAATGGAAAGATTGTAATCGTAAAGAAGCTTATCTAGATAAGAGGAAAGGATAATACCCCTTACTTGTAACCAACTCGGACTCATGTTATAGTAATGGCAAAGTTGGATTCCACTCTCTCCTTCCATGGAGCTAAGAGAAGGGAAGAGGGAGACAATAGGAGAGAGAGCACGTGCTCGACATATAATCCCATAGCACACAGACTGCAGGTATGACTCTCCACCGTTGAGGGCCTTGGAACTCTATATAATTCCTTGTCTGTATTGCTACCACACTTCGAGATCCTCGATCTTTTCGGGGCCTTGCCCCACAAATTCACACCCCTAAGATTATCATGACAACAAACACTTCGACACCAACCCAAACAAAAGACTCAGCCAAGAGGGACGAGCATCTGAGCCAATTCTAGGATTCGAATCGAGATAGGTAGAGATGTCCAAAATAGCTACTCCCCTACACCACTTCTTGTGGGAAGCTGATAACTGCAGTGATGCCATGGGCAAAGCTCAATACGCGCGTCACCAATAACTCACTGGGACGTCCAGAGGGAAAGGTCTATTTCCCATCACAGCTACTTTGGCAGCAGGAGTCTCAAGATCAGTCCCGTGGCAGCAGTGTTAGCGGTGATCTCCGGCTTTAACTAATTTGAACCGGAAAAATTAAGGGGCTAAGGATCCCACCACTACCACCGGTTTTGGCCAATCGGGAACGCACCAACTAACATATTTGGCTCGGTCCTGTTAGCTAAGCGCTTTTATATTAAGAGGGAAGATGGCCTGGCACTCAATAGATGATTTTGAAATGCTCTTAGAGTTTGCTATTTCCTTACACCCCATCCGATTAGGCTCTTGGCTCTAAGACTTGAAGCGAGAAAGATTGAGACTGGCACTGAAGATCACGGTGCATCTTTCCTTCACCAATGACTACTGCTATCCTATCACTTCGCTGATGCCCAAAGACTCACCGGCTGGAAGCTCTAATGTTATCATGCGTTCTCACCGGGTAAGGTTCTAATGACTCAAGAATTCCATGCATATATGTGATCATGACTTAGGCTAGATCAAGACTTAGCACTTAGATATTTCTTAACAAACAGATCCGTAAACATGTTGTGGCCGGGCAACTAGATCACCCAAATAGGCAGGACTGTCCAGATATGAAGAAAGAACATGCAACTTGATCCAGCTTTGAAACAAGCATATGTGAAACATACAAGTATACAACCGATCTTTTTATTACACATTTTTCTTTTCTTTTTTGCGGGGATATATCAATCTTTTTATTGTCCAGTTTTTTTCTCCTTAAAAGGTTTGTCATTAATTTTTAATATATAAGTCAGATACTATCATAGAGAGTTTTTTTTTTTTTTTTTACTTTTCATTGTCATTTGGGGAGGCAACTTGACTATATTAGTTGGATGTACTTGGCGAGATATATATTTACTTATATCATTTTTCATATATTTGGAAATATAATCATATGAGGAAGTGGAATAACTTGCTTTGTGCTTCCTCCTCTAATACAAGTTGCACAAATCTTGAAGCAAAGCGAAAGGGGGTAAGTAATTCTCATCTACCCTTCATTCATGCTTTAACATTTGGTGCAACTTTAAAAGGAAGAAGCATAGAAGCACCTCTCATATTATATTGATCAAGCGTTAGAAACATTTAGTCTCCACCAATGTTTCCAAATAGTTGAGTGTACAAGCTATTCCTTAAAACCCTGGAGAAGAGAATGAATGACATAAAGAATAACACCTTGGTTTCTGGTATGTTCAAAAAATTCATATTTCTCGCACCACCTTGCACTGTTATGGTTCATTTTGTATTGCGCTAACTCTACAATGTATGTAGTCCACATTAGTAAAGCTACAGATGTATGTAATCATGTGAAACGACTATCAGAAAGAGATCCAAGAGCTTAATAAATTCTGATGCATCACATCTTAAATATGTTATTGTCGATTAATAGCAAGGTGGTTGTATGATGCACTGAGAGTGCTCATTAAATGCTTTCAAGTATTATGGAAAATAAGGGCTGTAGAAGCCAATATAAAACATGAAATGGAGAAACCACTTGATTCAGTAGTGCTAACCAATCACACCAAATCACAAATGTCAATTACCCCACTTTGGATTTTTTTTTCTTTCTTTTTCCGGTAGCATGCACGAGCGCACGGTTTTGCATTTTTGTCCTCGTGTGCTTCGTTACTAATGCGCCCATCATGGAATACTACAACAAATATTCTTGCCTTATACCGGGCCATGCCACCATGCCTCGGGCTGGCCCACAAAAAGCCTGGCCCGAGTGCCCTCCTATACCTTCAACTGGCCAACGATGCAAGGCACATGGGACAGAGAATAAAGTATAGGTAAGGGTTGGTACAGCCACTAGGTGCAATCAGGGGCGGACCCACCAGTGGGGCAGCTTGGGCTCCTGCCCCACCTACAAGTTCTGGCACGTATGTTGTATATCTTTGCATATGTATAGGCCTAACAAATTTGAAAATTGAAAGCGTTGCACGGCCACCAAGCAAGAAACAATCGGCACCAAGCAAGAAACGATCGGCGGCCCAGGTATATTGTATATCAAGACTAAACTACGCAATAAGATTGCCAACTATTGGATGAATGACTTAATGGTTTGCTACACGGAGAGAGATCTTCAACTTAATGATGAAGCCATCATCCGACGATTTCAGCGCCTCAAAACTAGGAGAATACAATTGCCTCGTCCCTCACCAATTGTTAACTGAGTGGTATGTTGCCTATTTGCTAATTCTTCTTTGACCGTATTAGTTGAACGTTATATTTATGCTTCTTTAATAGTACTATTGTTGTTACGGTACATTGCATTCTTTTTAGCGTTTTAATACTACTTCAAGTCTGCCCCCACCTATAATTTCTTTCTGGGTCCGCCACTGGGTGCAATTACACTAAGTAGGTACAATATGGTAGATTATGTTATATATATTGAATGGTGTCAACGGATGTGGTGTTTATTGAAACATTTTACCGTCTATTTGTGGTTCACCAAATTACAAACTAAAATGTGCAATTTTATGGTATTATGACAATATACGTGATGTTTAGTAAAATTTACGCACTCTTCAAAAGATGAGAAAAACCTCTAAACTTTGTAGCTACGTAATCTAAATAACCACAGGCTAGTAAAGTACATGACTTGTCGGGGATTGGACTATTTTCTATAAGGACCATTCTGCCCCGACGGCCGAGCAACTCCCAACCATGAGCTCGGATGCGATACCCGAGCGCGAGTCCCAAGCATTCTCAAGCTGTCGGGGATTGACTATCTGATAAAAGATCGTTGTACCCCCAGAAGATCCTGAAGCTACCGACCATACAAAGACAGCGAGAAGATGCTCGGAAAACCATCCGAGCAACATAACTCCGAGCATGTGTGTCTACCCATTCGCTATGACCATACCGGACGATCACGAGCAACCATGCTCGTGAAGGCCACGCCGTTACCCGGTGGATGGTCGGGGACCAGTCATGCCACTAGAAAGGAAGATGGCAATCAATCCACCACAAATTCAAATTAATTGCATCAAGGGCCCTGATCGTGGAAAGCACTACGAGTTATGGAAACGTGGCGTAAATCTAGGGGGTGGTTACCTTGTGTACAGCGTGAGGCTCTGTATTTAATCCCCCCGAAAACACACGTGAAAGGGGGATCCCGGGGTGAGATCCATGTACTTGTATCCATCATTTCAATAGAGAAAAACGCCACCAGGCGACTGGATGTAGGGCTATTATCTCGATCATGAGAGGCCTGAACCAGGATAAAATCCTTGTGTTCCTGTCTGTTCTAACGGACCATCTTCCGCGTCTTCGATGCTACAACCTTTGGCAGAAAGGGGCTTTGGTTGATCCCTCGTTCAACAAGTAAGCTCGGCGGGAGCCCGTTCTCCAATCGTCGACATGACTGATAAAAAGATTACCAATTGCATACTTGTAATGACGAATAGTAGGTAAAATATAGAATTGTACCTTTTGTTCTCGATGAATCCTCTGATTTCATTAGTGAGTCGCATGTCATCCCATGCTGCATCAATGTGCGCGTACTTTTGTTTGTCGAGTTGGCCGAGTATGTTCTTGAAAATATTCATTATATTAGGTTTGAGGGACACTGAAACAAAAAAGTGGCAATCGAACTTTGCTTTAAGCTTATCAAACAATGCATTGGCAAGAGTTGTCTTCCCCAATCCTCCAAATCCAACAATAGAAATTATCTTCGTTTCGTGCCCCGATGAGCCATCCTCTTCAATGAGCCTCTTGGCTAGCTCATTTTTTGGCCCATCAATGCCAACTAGCTCTGATGCTTTTTCTGAACATAGCTTCATAGGCGAGGATCAACAGTCACCGCTTCTGGCTTGACAGCAACACTATCGACCTTGAACCTATCGCGGCGCTCACTTGCCTTCTTGACCTGGTTCATGATGTCCTTGATAACTTGGTGGATCTTGTGGTTAGTCTTGGCCTTCTTGAACAAGTTGGTGGTCTTGTAAAGAAACGCCTTGAAGCTATGTGACTCTGTAGGTTTAAGCCCTTACCACGCACCATGAAGGTGTCAACGGCATCCTCGATGTCATAGGACAGCTCCCTCACATCCCTGGCCCATATCTTGACCTGGTCATCAAGCTGATCCACCGGCACCTCGGACACCTTGCGGAGGGCTGCCTTCATGCTTGTCAGCTCTTGCTCGAGTTCCTCGATCTCTCCTTGACACCCTTCTGCAGGTTGTATTCATCAACCAGTAGCTTCGCCAGCTTGGGGAGAAGGGTGTTCATGGCCCCCTGTGGCGATGTCCATCTTGGCCGATCTTCTTTGGGTGTCAGCACTTGCTTGTGTATGTTTTGCAGGGAGGTGTTGGGCTGCGGTGGTGTGGGGTTAGTAAGATGTGCTCCATCTCGATCTTTAGTTGCTTGGGTAAGTGTAGCTGGTAGAGAGCTTGGTGTCGCTGCCCTTATTTAGTTTGCTGCAGATAAGGCTGAACGGCTGGATAGCGCTAAGCCAACGCCAATGACCCACTTGGGCCCTTTTAAAAACACATTTGGGATACTTAATGGCATTATTGCACCATGACCAATGAGAGTACTAGGTCTCCGATCCGTTTCTTGCGTTCATATGGGACCATCATCTTGATTAATTTTGTTGTGCTGTCAAATTGTTTAATTAGAGTGTAGTCAAGACTCAACGTGAACGTGCACTCGTGACTTGTGAGACACCTTCTCGGAATTAGTCGCGCGGTGTCTATCCCCAACAATTTCATGTTTGGTTCCAGGTAATGTCGTAATTGTTTGAGTGTCTACCATGAGAACACCCCATTATTCACTACACGCGATTACACGTGCTAGGAATTTTACGGAAGCTCTAGAGCCTTACGGGGTGTGCGAGTAAACGCTTTTCTTCTTAATACACGTATATGTATACATACTCTGGTTTAATCGTGGAATGGGGTTGCGATTGGTGTTGTATTATTTAAAAAAAATACTTTCTCTCATCGCACCAGCTCAGCTTCTCTCTCACGCCAGCTCAGCTTCTGTCGCACGACCCAACCTCTCTCTCCCCACCTCACCGCGTTATATGCTTGTCACGCCACCTCACTGCGACGAAGCGCCACGTGGCTTTATCACGCCACCATCGGGTGATAGATGGACACTTTTGCAAAAAAATAAATAAATAGGGTATATTTTTGTAATTGACGAATAGAAAAAGATTATTTCAAAAAAAATGACTGCGTCGGCAAGTAGTGCAAGCGGCGCCGCTGCTTGTGACACTGGCAGTCGAATGGGCCGCATGCGGCACGGCCGCCGCATCAGCCATTGGACATGAAGTCCAGATGAAAGAACAATGAAGACCAAAAGCCATTGGACATGAAGTTCAACCAGGACATGAGCCGGATTCCAATCCAACTTTGAAAAATCGCCGGGCACGAGGTATAGGGGAAATTACCCCTTTACCCCTACAGGTTTTTCTTTTATATTTTCTGTTTTCTATTCCAGAAATGATTCCAAACTCAGAAATTGCTTAAAAAAATAACAGAAAAATCCTGAAAAAAATTGCAAAAAAATTATGAAACATGCTAGAAAATTCTAGAAATTATTTGGTACTGATTTAATTTTCTAGCATTCTCTTGCAGCATGAATTTTTGCAATAATTGCTCTGTTTAGAATACCGGAAATTGATGAGAATTTATTTTCCGTATTTCTGAATTCATGAATTGTGCAATTATTATTCTGTTCCATGCATGATATTTATTGTTTTTAATATATTTCATTGCAAATTCAAGCACACCGCACGAAGCAGCCACCGTCGCGCCAAGAAGGCCGACGCGCATGGAACTGAATGCGCCGCATGCATGAAGCCGATCGCATGAAGCTGATCGCGCGCATGAATCTGATCGCTTGCACGAAGCCGATCACATATATGTACGAAGCTGTATTTATGAGTTCTTATGAATATTTATGAATCTTGCATCTATGAATCATGCATTTATGAATCTTATACTTATGAATTTTGCATTTATCTTGTATTTATGAATCCCGTACTTATGAATCTTGTAATTATTGCTTTATTTTAGTTTACTGGATATTCATGAGAATTTGATTTATGCATTTATGAATTTTTGCAACCACTCTCTATTAGATTACACGAAGTAATCTAATGAAAAATCTATGAATATGTAAATACCTGGCATTGTCTTATGTGAGTTTTGAAAAACTGGCCCGAATGGTCAGAACTATCTCACATGGGCATCAAATGTTAAGATCGTGCTTATGAGCAAGAAGCTCTGAATTGCCATCGGTTTAGGGTCCTCGAAGGATAAGTAACCTACTCACAGGCAAAGCGATCAAATTTTGTACTCCCCAGGTATCACTTTTCAGCCACTGTGAAGAATGAATATATGGCTGAGGTGTGTACACTTGAGTTACGGACTGCACTTCAGAAGCAGTTCGAGAAGCTCAAGTCCACCATCTTGCTCCAAGCACAGTAAGATTGGGTTCGACTGAAGTTTGGCTTGACTCTGGCTGCAGCGAGTGGTTGTTAATGAATTTTGAATAATGAATTGTAAGCACTTTCGAAGATATACATTTTCTTCTCATGAATAGAATTGCAATTTATTCTTTATTCCAGTATTCTATATTTGCAAGCAATATTTGAATCACTTTGCCACTTTATGATTAGAATTATATTTCTTTTCATCTAGAAATCATGTAGCTACCTAATGGAGAAAATATGCATTGTTGATAGTGGCACAACAAATACCATCTTAAGAGAGTCGAAATACTTCCGCAGGGCGATCACGAAGAACGCTTGGAAGAATTACGACAATCGCGAAGCGATATACATATAATAGGCTCAGGAAGAGCCACAATTATATTGCCAATGGGTACAACTTTGGTAATTGAAGAAGCCCTCTTGTACCCTGAATCAACACGTACTCTCTTAAGTTTTAAAAGATATCCGCGCCAATGGTTTTTACGTAGAAACCAATGAAGAAAATGGCAAAGAACACTTGTGCATCGTGAAGCACGCGGAATATGGAAAAATGGTATTAGAAAAATATTCCTCATATGAATCTGGGTTGTACTACACGAGAATCAATGCACCGCAGTGTATACTTCTTTAGAAGCTCTGAATTATTTTTGCTATGGTATTGTATATTTAGGTCATTCTGGTCTTAGATTGATGAGAAATATAGTTAACAACTCACAAGGTCATGGCATTAATGTTAAAAAATTTCCCGAATCATGAAAATTTTGTGTGCCATGCATGTGCCACCGGGAAATTAATAACAAGACACTCCGTTATGAAAGTGAAACATGAAATCCCTGCATTCCTGTAACGCATTCAAGGGAATATTTGTGGCCCGATTCAGCCCTTGTCGGGGCCGTTTCGGTACTTCATTATGCTCATTAATGCTTCCTCGAAATGGTCGCATGTATGTTTGCTGTCAATAAGGAATCATGCATTCACAAAGCTGATCTTGCAGATCATTAGAATTAAGAATGCTTTTCCCGATCATCGCGTGGAGTCCATTCGAATGGACAATGCTGGCGAATTTACTTCCAACGCATTTGATGATTATTGCACAGCAACTGGAATAACTGTTGAGCACTCTGTACCACACATCCATATGCGAAATGAACTAGCTGAAGCACTAATAAAGAGGATTAAGTTTATTGCCCGACCACTCTTGCAGAGTTGTAACTTGCCCAACACTTGTTGGGGACATGCACGATCCTGCAGCAGCGTTGACTTCATCAATTAAAGACCATCGGCCTACAACATCCATTCACCTATACAGTTAGTGCAAGGGGTCACCCCGAAGATTTCCCATCATAGAAAATTTGGTTGTATGGTATATATACCTATACCACCCCCACAGCGGACTGCAATGGGCCCTCTCCACAAGTCTGGGATATACGTTGGTTATGAGCGTGCATCCATAATCAGGTATTTAGAACCCATGACTGGAGACTTGCATACAGCCCGATTCGCTGACTGTATCTTTGACGAGGACCGTTTCCCGTCATTAGGGGGAGAGAATCAACCATTGGATGAAACATACCGGGAATTAATATGGCATTCCATTGGGATCCTCGCGTATGACCCTCACACTAATGAAGCAAATCAAGAAGTCAAGAAGATTTGCAGAGTTTAGCAAATGAACTACCTGATCATTTTTGTGATCTGAAGAGCGTGGTTAAGTCGCATATACCAGCAAGAAATGCACCAAAGAGGGTGGAAATACCAAAGAAAGCGAAGGTATCCTCGTTATGTTGAGAGGCCTCATAGAAAAGAACAGAAATCGGCTTCTCAAACCCAAAGTACCGGAGACATCTGGGAAAACTTCGGCAAGAGGACTTACCACGACCAATCACGAAAATGCCCCAAAACAAGAAGGAGCCAGTTGAGACTCCGCACCGAAAGAAGCCTATGGGAAAGGCAATTCCAGATCTGAACCTTCCATTGGAAGAAGCCACCGGAAATAATGTGTGCGCACACATTGGTGGAGAAAAACTAAAGAAACTTGCTCCTGGAATGGGAAATAGCAGAGACGAGCAAGTAAAAGTGCATAACACACCCCATGATGAAATGGCCATAAAACTTTGCAATAATTGGAGAATCTATGAATAGAGCAACAACCATTGCAAGGTTTGTTGTTCAAGGTTTCACTCAACATTCTAGGGTTGATCATGAAGAAACCTATTCTCCGATCATGGGTGGAATTACCTTTAGATACTTAATCTTAATGGCAGTCAACTCGAAGTTGAGAATGAAGCTAATGGATGTTGTCACAGCATATTTGTATGGAAACTTGGATTCGGAGATATACATGAAAGTACCGGAAGGTATCCCTATCCTGAACCAAGACAGAGCAAACAGAAACCTATACAGTGTGAAATTGGAGAAAGCCTTTGTATGGGTTTAACAATGTCCAGGAAGAATGTGGTACAATCGCTTAAGTGACTTTCTTTGCAAGAAAGGCTACACGAACAGCGAAGATTGTCCATGTGTATTTATACAACGATCCACGAATGGATTTTGTATAATCTCCATCTATGTAGATGACTTGAACATCATTGGGACGGATGAAGAAATTGAAGAAGCATGCAAATACTTGAAATCTGAATTTGAAATGAAAGACTTGGGTAAAACCAAGTTTTGTTTAGGCTTGCAGCTTGAACATGTCCAAGACGGAATCTTGGTACACCAATCATCCTACACACAGAAAGTGTTGGAGAGATTTGGTTTTGAAAAGGCATACCCCGCAAAGACCCCAATTGTCGGAAAGTCACTCCAAGCAGACCTAGACCCATACAGGCCTAGAGAAGAGGGGGAGGAAGTCCTGGGAGCGGAATTCCCATACTTGAGTGCAATTGGAGCGCTCATGTACCTTGCAAATAGCACTAGGCCGGACATTGCGTTCGTCGTGAATTTGCTAGCACGGTACAATGCAGAACCCACCAAAAGGCATTGGAAAGGGGTGAAGGACATCTTCTGTTACCTCCAAGGAAGCAAATATCTAGGCTTGTTTTACAGAAGAAACAATGAATTGAATTTGGTTGGCTATGCCGATGCTGGGTACCTATTGGATCCGCATACTAGCAAGTCACAAACTGTCGGGACCCCGAATTTGCAAATCCGGACCCTACATTGTATTCAACACTAGTCCAGGAACGCGCTAGTGCACACAGTCTTAACATCGGTAATATCACAATCATACCACTCGATACTAATAAAGTACCTTTATTTAATTAAGCAAACTGGTTACTTGACCTTATAGCCAAGTCACAAATGCGCCTCATGAGCGATACTTATTAAGAGAGAAATAGTAGCAATGGAAAATCAAATAACCGTGGCGCCATCCAAAGTATACCACAGACAACCGACCAGGCTCGCTTCCCAAAGTAGACGGATCCTCTTGGAGTTCCTCCTCCAAAGCCGGGTGTAGTCTCCTCTTCAACCGGTGTTGTATTGTGGCAAGGGTGAGTACTTGGTACTCGACAAGTCATACAGAATGCAGCTAATATACTACATGCATGGCTTAGTACAAAGGAATAGCTCAAGGTATATTTGCAAAAGAAATGACATTTGACAAGTAACATAAGTAGATTCGAAAGCAGTAGAAACAAGTATAGCATAGATAGCTTTTCAAGGAGTTTAATGAACATCTTTCCCATCCTAATCCATATTTCCATCAACATCATTATTAATCCAGCCCAACCTTTCAAACCCAAGTTATCTTTGAGAAAATCTCACCCTTGACTGTAATTCTCGAGCGATGTCCAATACCGCGGACACGGCTATTCGAATAGATTCTACACTCTGCAGAGGTTATGCACTTTACCCACAAGATACAGTCAAACACCACAAAGGCGAGTTCCCGTAACAAAGTCTTTCGGAAACTTCTAACAATACAAGTGGTCCTCCCCGGTTATTGCACACTAACCCTTCCCTTAGCTAAGGCGAAGTTTAGGCCAATCAACCGTTAGATGGGTGCACTGGCCTCTCACTGCCAGACGCTCCCCCCGCACAACTTACACACAAAGGGGTGTAGTTGACCTCCACGAGGTCCCACAGTGCGTTTATTAGCAACTTAGTCAACTAGGTCCGTCCCATTCTGAGACATGTGGTTGCACGTTAGACCCAGTTCAAAGGCTTGCAAGGTTAAGTCCTTAGGGTGACCAGGGCAAGACTACTAGAAGAACCAAATCAACATCCCCAATGCTACAAGCTGGCCCACTTTGATTATTCTTGCCACATGCCCAGGTCGAAAACTATTTATCAAACCCCGCTTGATTACCATGCACCACGTGCCATCAACATCACATGATACCTTTCCAAAAGCAGGTTCAATATATCATTAAGTCAATATTAACATTTGTTTGTCCAAAATCATGTCATGAGCACGTAAAGCGAGGTCTAAGCGGGTTTACTACAACGGTCTAAAACCCATGTTGGCAAGTTAATAATGTCCAACTAGTAAACCTACAACTAGGGTGACAAGGGTCATGGCACATATTTAAGTAATCAAGGTGTCATCTGACAAATTGGTATTTATCTAATTCCCAAATTTAAATAAAGTATTTTCTAATTGAACTAGCATGCAATAGGTTAAATCAAAATAGATTTCGAAATAGGATCAACATGGTCAAAGCACAACTTGCCTTCAAAAAGTACTTGCTCTTGGTCTTGAGTTGGATCCTGAGTCAATACTTCTCCTTCGAATCCTTCCGGCACTTCAACGTCTACTCGTAAAGCGTGCAAATAGCAAATACACAAATAAACAATAGGCAAAAAGTGTTAAAACGTGCAGAGAGAACATAATTTTATGAATTTTTAGAAACTGGAATCGTCAAATTTGGAGTTAAAACGCAAAAGTTATGATTATTTAAAGTTTATATAATCAATTAAATAATTTTACAGAGAAAAACTTTAGTCCAAAAATTAAATAAAATTCATATTTAGGTAGGTCTCAATTTTATACAAATTTAGAAATTTGAATCACTCAAATCGGAGTTGAAACGCAAAAGTTATAAGCGTTTGAAGTTTGAAACAAAATCTGAAATCATTATTTCGAATTAATAAATCATTTTCTTTTTCAGAAATTAATTATTGCGTCACTCTGGACACGTGGCAACACGGGATTGGTCTGCTGACGTCAGCCGGTCCATGGACTCGGTCCACGCTCGGTTTGGGTCTACCGTGGACCCAGTCCACGGCTCCACGTGTCACTGACATGTGGGTCCTCAGGTGGCGTCATCGCTTGACGTCCCGGCCACTCAGCTCGATACGGCTGAGCGGTGGGACCTCTTGTAGACGTCATTGCCGTCGGCCTTCGGCTGAGACGACCCGCTGACGCCGGCCGGACGCCATGGCGTCGGCGTGGCGTCATGGTGCCGATCACGTGGCTAGGCGGTGACATGCGGGCCAGCGTGTCAACGTCACCGCTGCGGCCCAGCGTGGGCGGGCGGCCGCTGGCGGTCGGCCTTCCAGGCAGCGTGGCGCAATCTCGTAGTTGATTTGAAAATCAACGGCGGTCATTAGCTCTCAGCGTTTGGGTTGGTTAGCGTTTGATCTGAACCGTTGGATCTAGATCCAGCGGTCGAGATGAATCTAAGATTCTTGGGCGGGATCTCACCGTCGGGTGGCGTGGCGCGATCTTGGACCGCGATGGAATCGCGGCTTCCTTGGCAGCTTCGCGGATAACGATGGCGACCGCAGCGGAGCGAGGCCACCGGAGATGAAAACGTCAGCGAGCGCAGAAGCGCTTCAGTCGCTCCGTAGATGAGGTGAGGTACCCACCAGTGCGCCTTGGCAGGGAGTCTCGGGCAGGCTCAACCGCGCGGAAGGCGAACGGCAGCGGAATGAAGCGACAATCGCGGGGAGAGAGAGAACTCCTGGCGAGCAATTGCGAGGTGAATGGCTGGCGATAAGGCTCGGAAGTTAGGGAAGACGATGCGCCGCAGGTCGAGGCGATCCTCGGGACAGCGATCACGCCTTAAATACCGTATGCGAACGCCGAGATTCGCTCGGTTTCAGCGGGTGCCCATCATGGCGGTAGTCAGTTCCGAACTTCGGTGGTGGCGTGGGCCTTACGATGGCCGTCCACGATGGCGTGATCGATGGCGAGATTGGCTCAAAGTGCGGCAGTGGCGGCGCGGATTGATCTGGCCGTTGGATCTCGATCCAACCGGTTGGAATCCGATGCGAGTTAGGTCGGTTCGATCGAGTCGGTGGCTCGGTCGTTAGTCGGTTCGAACTCGAGTCGACTCCGGGCTCGATCCGGATGAACAAGATACAAACCCACTCGCATTTTCCAGCGATTTAATAATTAAAATAATTCGATAATTCATTTAATTCATTAAAAATAGCAAAAGACTCAGAAAAATTCCAGAAAAATTCTGGAAAATACTTTAGGGTATTTGGGACTCAAATAAAATATTTCCAATAAAATTTTATTTGCAAAGTTTAATTCTTTAATTATTTCAAAATGGAATAAATTCAAATAAATTCCAAATAAATCCAAATAAATTCCAGAAAATTCCAAAAATTCACCAAAGTGCCAAATCACACATGAATTTATGAAAAGCAAAATTTTGGGGTGTTACAAACCTCCCCCCCTTAACAGAATCTCGTCCCCGAGATTCAGGGCTTACTAAAGGAATAGGTTCGGAAACTCTTTCCTCAAATCCTCTTCGCGTTCCCAAGTTGCTTCACTCTCCGTGTGGTTGCTCCACTGAACTCTACAGAAACGGGTTGACTTATTTCTGGTCTCTCGATCCATAGTGTCCAAAATCTTTACGGGATGCTCCTTGTAAGTCAAATCTTCTTGCAACTCATTGACTCTAGCGGTGTCTGTTCCTTAGGTACTCGGAGACACTTCTTCAATTGAGACACATGGAATACGTCATGTACTCCTGCTAACGGCGTAGCAACTCAAATGATAAGCAACTTCGCCTCTGCGACTCAAAATCTTAAATGGTCCAACATAACGGGGTGCGAGTTTCCCTTTGGCATGGAACCTCTTAACTCCCCTAAGAGGCGTAACTCTGAGGTATACAAAATCTTCCGGTTCAAAACTCAAGTCTCGGCGACGGTTGTCAGCATAACTCTTCTGTCGTGATTGGGCTATCTTCAATCTCTCCCTGATCAAGTGGCTGGTTTCTTCAGGCTTCTTGAAGAATATCGGCCCAAAGACACGGCGCTTCGCCGGTCTCATTCCAATTCAATGGCGTCAAGCGACAGGTCGATCATACAAAGGCCTCAAAAGGTGACATCCAGAACTAGCCTGGTAACTATTATTGTAACTAAACTCGGCATCTGACAAACTCTTATCCCAAGAGGTAGCATAAGCCAATGCACAAGCTCTTAACATATCCTCGAATCTGGTTGACTCTTTCGGTCTGTCCATCCGTACATGGATGATAGAGGCATCTTGAAGTTCAAACGGGTTCCCATGGCTTCATGCAACTTATTCCAAAACCTTGAGGTAAATTGGGTACCATCAGATACAATCCTCTTTGGCACACCGTGCAAACAGACGATCTGATCATGTACAACTCCGCCCAATTTATCCCCGAGTAAGTGGTCTTCACGGGGATAAAATGGGCTACCTTGGTCAAGCGATCCACTATAACCCATATGGAGTCATAACCTCCTTGGGTCTTAGGCAAACCGGTAATGAAATCCATTCCGATTTCCTCCCACTTCCACTCAGGTATTTTCAATGGCTGTAGCAATCCTGCTGGTCTCTGATGCATTGCCTTGACTCTCTGGCATACATCGCACAATGCGACATGCTCGGCAACTTCACGCTTCATACTCGGCCACCAGAATCTCTCCTTCAGATCCTGATACATCTTGGCGCTTCCAGGATGAATTGAGTACTTGGAGTCATGGGCTTCTTCCAAAATCAGTTGCTTTAACTCCTTCTCGTTAGGCACACAAATGCGATCCTTCATCCACAACGTGCCTTGCTCATCCAACTTGAAGTCCTTTACCTTGCCTTCCTCCTTGATGGACTTAATCCTGCGGATCTTGTCATCATCATACATCCTTCCCGGATCTGATCCTCTAGGGTAGGCTTTACTTCTAATGCGGCCAAGAATCCGCTAGGTACTACCTCAATCTTCATCCTATGAAATTCCTGGCATAGCTCATCCGGACTTGTGGCTAGCAACATGCTCACAGTATGGCTTTTCCGACTCAAGGCATCGGCAACTACGTTGGCCTTTCCGGGATGGTAATGGATTCCAACATTGTAGTCCTTGATCAACTCTAACCATCTCCTTTGCCTCATATTCAGATCCGACTGGGTGAATATGTACTTAAGGCTCTTATGATCCGTATACACTTCACATCTGTTCCCGATCAGATAGTGACGCCATATCTTCAAGGCATGCACTACGGCAGCTAACTCTAGGTCATGTGTCGGATAATTTTCCTCATGCGGCCTCAACTGCCTTGACGCATAAGCGATGACCTTTCCATTCTGCATCAGCACACATCCAAGTCCTTGGCGCGATGCGTCACAATAAATATCGAAGCTTTGATTAACATCCGGTAGAACTAACACCGGTGCTGATGTCAATCGCTTCTTGACTCTGAAATCCTTTCGCATTAAAGCGTCCATGCAAACTTCTTTTCCTTTTTCAGCAATTGCGTAAGAGGTTTCGCAATTGTCGAAAAGCCTTCAATGAAACGGCGGTAGTACCCTGCCATCTCCAAGGAAACTCAGAATGCGGGTCACAGTCTTGGTACGCTCCCAATGTAACACAGCTTCTACTTTGCTTGGATCTACGGCGACTCCTTCTGCGGTCATTACGTGTCCAAGAAACTCCACCTTGTCCTTCCAAAAATCACACTTGCTGAACTTGGCGAAGAGTTGCTGTTCCCTCAGCTTTTCCAAAACTCGCCTTAAGTGTTCGGCATGTTCATCCTCTGTTTTGGAGTAGATTAGGATATCGTCTATGAACACGACGACAAACTTGTCCAAATATTCCATGAACACCTTATTCATCATATTCGTGAAGTATCTTTGGCGCATTAAATCGAGGCCAAAAGACATAGCGTAAACTCGTAATGTCCATATCTTGGCGAGAATGCAGTCTTCGGGATATCTTACGATCGGATCTTCAAGCGATGGTATCCCGATCTCAGATCAATCTTGGAGAAAACTCCGGCTCCTCTCAGCTGATCAAACAAATCATCAATCCTTGGTAGCGGATACTTATTCTTCACGGTGACTTCATTGAGTGCACGGTAGTCGATGCACATCCTGAAACTTCCGTCCTTCTTCTTAACGAACAGAACTGGTGCTCCCCACGGCGACGAGCCGATGCGATAAATCCTTTCTCCATTAACTCTTCTAGCTGTTTCTTCATCTCTACCAACTCCTCGGTGGACATCCGATAAGGTCTCTTTGCTATCGGCGCTGCACTGTACAAGCTCTATCACAAACTCTATGTCCCTGTCAGCGGCATACCGAGGTAGATCTTCGAAAAACATCCTGGTACTCATTCACTCCGAGACATCCTCTATCTTGATTGCCTTGGTCTTGTTAACCATCAACTGTCCTTCTCTAACGGCGGTAGCTTGAAATTCCACTTTCTTTCCACACGGGCTCTCAAGCGAGATAGTCCTTCGTCCACAATCCAATACGGCCTTGTGCTTGGATAACCGAGTCCATTCCCAAAATAACGTCTAAGGTGCAGGTTTCCAAAATAATAAGGTTTGCTAGGAACTCTATTCCATCTATTAGTATTCTCACCCCGAACATCCTACTTTCGTTCGGAGTTCGGAACCAGGGTTTGAACTAAAAGCATGCATCTAAGTCTTGAAATCCCCAAATCATTTCTAGCAGCAAAGCCTTGCGAAACAAACGAATCTGAAGCTCGAGTCAAACAAAGCTGATGTAGTCTTGAGTTAACAAGTAACTTACCCGACTGACGTCAGTAGCATTCTGCGATGCATCTGCGGTGACATGGTTGACTCGGCCTCTCACCACAGTGCAGGGTGTGGCTCCTGTCTTTGGCGTCCCTAGCCGGGGTGGTTCCTAGATTGAAGCGAATCGGGGTCACTCCTGCTTTGTCTTCTTCGGACAAGCTGTTGGCAAAGTGTCCTGGCTCGTTGCGATTGTAGCGGCGTCTCCTTTGTTCCTTCTTGTTTGCCTGGAGCAGCGTTTCGCTAAGCGGGTGGGGTGCAGTAGTTACGATTGGCGGGTCTTGGTGCCGTGACGGTGTCCTTATAGCATTCTCGTGGCTGGAATCTGAAAAATTGATTTGGTGCAACTCTCGACGCTGTTGCGTTCACTGGCGTGATCCTGTTTGTTGCATTCTGCGCTTCTGTTCTCATCCAGTTCCTTGCGCTTGTCTTCAAGAATAAGTGCCTTATTCACCAATTCTGGAAATCTGAAAGGTGTGGGTGATCAATCCTACTTGCAATCTGAGTTAAGTCCCTTCATGAAGCGAGACTGCCTGCGGCTTTATCTGTCGCTACATCCTCAGTGCGTAGCGTGCTAGCTGTGTGAACTTGTTCGTAGTCGACCACCGGTGATTACCTTGCTTCGATGCTCTGAACTCTTCCTTCTTAAGGTCCATGATTCCTTCCAGGCACGTGATACCGACGGAATGCATTGTGAACTCTTCCCAAGTGATATCTTGAGGGTTCTCTTGCGTGGCACGTGTTCTCCCACCATCTTGGCTACAGTGTTTTCCAAGCGATGATAAGCGTATAGTACCTTCTCATTACCTATACATAGATCTATTTGTAGCTTCCTCTCAATTGACCTTAACCAATCATCGGCCTCCAATGGATTGGCATTCCGGAGAAAGTGGGTGGGTGAGTCCTCATGAACTCGGCAGTCTTGTATTACGGCGTTGTCCCCGATTGACTTGATTAGCTGTGGCCTGAGCAGTGGCGTGTTGCATTTGTTGCATCATAGCATGCATCAAGCGAGTCTGGCGACAAGAAATGCTCCAAAATTCTGCATATCAATGGCGGTCTTTGGTGCTCCATCATTGGGGTTTTCTGCTGGGCGAGAACCACTTCCATTGCTTCCAAAGTTTCCGCGGGTGTTCACCATCTGTCGATTTGCTCTAAGTTTTAGAGATGAGAGGGAAACAAGAATAGACAAGTGATATGGAACTTATGCGGGGCGAAAGGTGTAACTATAAGGTCCAACTTTATTATTGATATTAATAACTTGGTATGGTTGCTTACAATGCCTAAGGGCCTTGCAACACATACTGCACACTCAACAAGCAATGAAAATCCAAATCGATCTAACACTGGAGTCTAACGCCTAAAGGGTGACTCTTTATTCTATGACGCGACTCGGCGAAGGAGTCTCACTATAGAACCTACGCTCACTCATCGAGAAAACCTCCACGGCCTGGGTACGGATGCTGCGGCATAGGCGCGAAACGATTGCCATGTCTAGCAACTGTGTCATCTGTGGTAGTCGAAGAAGCAGTGTCCTCATCGAGATCTGACTCCTCCGGATCTGGCTCATGTAGCTCGAGTGCGGCTCAGTTCCGGTCCGTACAATGCCGTCTCTAACTCTCCAATCCTTTGCGTAAGGTGGGACACATACTCTTGAGCTTCCCGCCATCTGTTCTTCTCTGTCGTGATCTCCTTGCGGGCCTTACGTAGCTCCTTGCTTGTATCATCGAGTACATCCTCCTGGCGACAACAAGTCGTGCCAATCAGGCAACCATGGCATCCTCATCACGAATCGCCTTGGTCAAGAAGGTTATTGCTGCTTGTGGTGATAACGGAACACCGTGCTCTCAACTCTCTGGCGTAGATACAGGTAATGTGCCGCATCGCCGTCGTGATACTTCTTGGATACCCATCTGCATTGTAGACCTCCACGGCGGTCGCCAGTGTATCAGGCGATTGCACAGGCCCTTCTTCCTAGCAGGTACCTCAATCTTCACGTCACAAGCCTTGATCAATCAGCTTGTCGATCACTTCCACTTGGTATTGCGTCTTTTCAAAATCCCCCGAGAGTCTCAAGCATATGCCAAAGTTCATGCGGCGTGACCAACCCCGAGATCAACGTGGTTGAACTCTCCCTCCATCTGTCACAAGAGTGCTCACATAAGAACTTCGAAATTTTCAAATCGTGACAAGGTAAGAAAAAATTCAGCAAGAGACAAGAAAAGAGAAGGGGATAAGTCGAGGATGTCATTTCTCATCTTGACAAATTTTTATTCTTTTAGAAAATAGGTTTTATCCTCACTACGACCATTCTATCTAGGGTTGAGCCTACGGTCAAGTATGGCTCGATACCACCTCTGTCGGGACCCGAATTTGCAAATCCGGACCCTACGTGTATTCAACACTAGTCCAGGAGCAGCGCTTAGTGCACACAGTCTTAACATCGGTAATATCACAATCATACCACTCGATACTAATAAAGTACCTTTATTTAATTAAGCAAGCTGGTTACTTGACCTTATAGCCAAGTCACAAATGCAATACTGCAGGCGATACTTATTAAGAGAGAAATAGTAGCAATGGAAAATCAAATAACCCGTGGCGCCATCCAAGATACCACGTGCAACTGACCGGGCACGCTTCCCTAAGTAGACGGATCCTCTTGGAGTTCCTCCTCCAAAGCTGGTGTAGTCTCCTCTTCAACTGGTGTTGTATTGTGGCAAGGGTGAGTACTTGGTACTCAGCAAGTCATGCACAGAATGCAGCTAATATACTACATGCATGGCTTAGTACAAAGGAATAGCTCAAGGTATATTTGTAGTAAACAGCATTTGACAAGTAACATAAGTAGATTCGAAAGCAGTAGAAACAAGTATAGCATAGATAGCTTTTCAAGGAGTTTAATGAAAATCTTTCCCATCCTAATCCACATTTCCATCAACATCATTATTAATCCAGCCCAACCTTTCAAACCCAAGTTATCTTTGAGAAAATCTAACCCTTGACTGTAATTCCCGAGCGATGTCCAATACCGCGGACACGGCTATTCGAATAGATTCTACACTCTGCAGAGGTTATGCACTTTACCCACAAGATACAGTCAAACACCACAAAGGCGAGTTCCCGTAACAAAGTCTTTCGGAAACTTCTAACAATACAAGTGGTCCTCCCCGGTTATTGCACACTAACCCTTCCCTTAGCTAAGGCGAAGTTTAGGCCAATCAACCGTTAGATGGGTACTGGCCTCGGCCCAGATGCGCTCCCCGTACAACTTACACAAAGGGTGTAGTTGACCTCTGAGGTCCCACAGTGCGTTATTAGCAACTTAGTCAACTAGGTCCGTCCCATTCTGGACATGTGGTTTGCACGTTAGACCCAGTTCAAAGGCTTGCAAGGTTAAGTCCTTAGGGTGACCAGGGCAAGACTACCCAGAAGAACCAAATCAACATCCCCAATGCCACAACTGGCCCACTGATTATTCTTGCCACATGCCCGGCCGAAAACTATTTATCAAACCCAGTTGATTACCATGCACCACGTGCCATCAACATCACATGATACCTTTCCAAAACAGGTTCAATATATCATTAAGTCAATATTAACATTTGTTTGTCCAAAATCATGTCATGAGCACGGTGTGTGTCTAAGCGATTTACTACAACGGTCTAAAACCCATGTTGGCAAGTTAATAATGTCCAACTAGTAAACCACAACTAGGGTGACAAGGGTCATGGCACATATTTAAGTAATCAAGGTGTCATACAAATTGGTATTTATCTAATTCCCAAATTTAAATAAAGTATTTTCTAATTGAACTAGCATGCATTAGGTTAAATCAAAATAGATTTGAAATAGGATCAACATGGTCAAAGCACAACTTGCCTTCAAAAGTACTTGCTCTTGGTCTTGAGTTGGATCCTCGAGTCAATACTTCTCCTTGAATCCTTCCCAGGCACTTCAACGTCTATTAAGTAAAGCGTGTAAATAGCAAATACACAAATAAACAATAGGCAAAAAGTGTCCAAACATCCAAATAAAATCCATAAACAGAGAGAACATAATTTTATGAATTTTTAGAAACTGGAATCGTCAAATTTGGAGTTAAAGCATAAAAGTTATGATTATTTAAAGTTTATATAATCAATTAAATAATTTTATAGAGAAAACTTTAGTCCAAAAATTAAATAAAATTCATATTTAGGTAGGTCTCAATTTTATACAAATTTAGAAATTTGAATCACTCAAATCGGAGTTGAAGCATAAAAGTTATAAGCGTTTGAAGTTTGAAACAAAATCACGAAATCATTATTTCGAATTAATAAATCATTTTCTTTTCGGAAATTAATTATTGCGTCGATCTGGACACGTGGCAACACGGATTGGTCTCTTGGCGTCGGTAGGTCCATGGACTCGGTCCACGCTTCGGTTTGGGTCTCACCGTGGACCGGTCCACGGCTTCCACGTGTCATCGACATGTGGGTCCCCCTCGGGTGACGTCATCGGCGTCGGCGGAGGCTCCTCGGCTGGCCGAGGTGGGACTCCGCTGTGGCGTCATTGCCGACGTCGGCGCTCGGTAGGGACGGCCCGTGACATCGCGAGCTGCCATGGCGTCGGCGTGGCGTCATGGTGCGGTGTGGCTAGGCCGGGCCGACATGCGGCCCAGCGTGTCGGCGTCACACGCACGCTGCCAGCGTGGGCGGCACTGCGGCGGTCAGCCTTCCCGACGCGTGGCGCCAATCTCGCCCGTTGATTTGAAAATCAACGGCCCGGTCGATCGGCTCTCGCGCGTTTGGGTTAACGCGTTTGATTCGACCGTTGGATCTAGATCCAACGGTCGAGATTGAATCTGAGATTCTTGGGCGGGATCTCACCGTCGGGTGACGTGGCGCGATCTTGGACCGTCGCGATGGAGATCCAACGGCTCGCGGCGCTTCGCGGATGATGATGGCGACACGCGAGCAGGCCACCGGAGATGAAAACGGCACGAGCCCGACGGCGCTGGTCGCCCGGCCGAGTGAGAGGTACTCAGTGCGCCTTGGCTTGGGGTCTCTGACCCAGGCTCAACCGCGACGGAAGACAGCGAACGGCGGAATGAAGCGGCAACATGGCGGGAGAGAGAGAACTCCGACGAGCAATTGCGAGGTGACGGCGGCGGATAAGGCTCCGGAAGTTGGGGAAGACGATGCGCACGGGTCAGGCAGTCCTCGGGCAACGATCCACGCCTTAAATACCGGCGCGAACGTCAAGATTCGCTCGGTTTCCGCGGCGGAGTCCGTTCCGAACTCGGTGAGGTGACGTGGACGCACGATGGCCGTCCACGTGGCGTGATCAGTGGCCGAGATTGGCTCGGGTGCGGCCGTGATTGGCGCGGATTGATCCTGACCGTTGGGTCTCGATCCAACGGTCTGACCGATCCGAGTTGAGCTCGGTTCGGTCGAGTCGGTGGCTCGGGTCGGGTTCGGTCGGACTCGAACTTCGAGTCGACTTCGGGCTCGGTCGGATGAACAGTACAAACCCACTCGCATTTTTCAGCGATTTAATAATTAAAATAATTCCCAGTAATTCATTTAATTCATTAAAAATAGCAAAAGACTCAGAAAAATTCCAGAAAAATTCTGGAAAATACTTTAGGGTATTTGGGACTCAAATAAAATATTTCCAATAAAATTTTATTTGCAAAGTTTAATTCTTTAATTATTTCAAAATGGAATAAATTCAAATAAATTCCAAATAAATCCAAATAAATTCCAGAAAATTCCAAAAATTCACCAAAGTGCCAAATCACACATGAATTTATGAAAAGCAAAATTTTGGGGTGTTACACAAATTGGGTATGTTTTTCTTTGCGGTGGAACAGCAATTTCGTGGAAGACGTCTAAGCAGACTCTTGTCTCGACGTCGACAAACCTGGTCGAGAAATAATTGCCTTGTATGAAGCATCTCGAGAATATGCATGGCTTGAAGAATGGTTCACCACATTGAAGTCTTGTGGTTTGAACATGAAACAAACCCCACTATTATATATGAAGATAATGCGACTTGTGTTGCTCAAGTGCAAATGGGATATGTGAAGAGTAACCTCACAAAACATATCAACCCCAAGTTCTTTTATGCTCATGAAATGCATAAGATGAACGAGATAAAGATACTGCATACTAAGTCATGTGAAAATCTCATGATTTATTCACTAAGTCACTCCCAGCATCTTCCTTTGAAAGATGTGTTAGAAGAATCGGGATGATGAGGCTTAGAGAAGTGCATATTTCAGGGGGAGAATTTTCACATACTCCTACATAAATCTCGAACATGAAGTTTGAGTACCCAACGTGAATCTTGAAGATTAACATTGAAGTTTGGGTGGATTGTACTCTTTTCCTTAAGTAAGTTTTCATTGAAGTTTTATTACATAAGGTTTTTGATGAGGCAATCTGTGCAACACAGCAAGCATATGCTATGTACTCTTTCTCTAAGTATTTTTCCCACTGGGTTTTTCTGGAGTTTTAATGAGGCATATGCATCTCGCGGTGAAGAGTCCAAGGGGGAGTGTTGGGAAACCTGGCCCGTCGTGGCCCATGTGGACTCTCCCGAAACCCTAGTTGTAGGTTATAAATAGGAGACAGGGGGTCACCCCATGTATACAGAAACAAGCAATAAAGAATAGCAGAGCAGTTCCTCCTCAGATTGTGTCTCTCTCCCTCTCTCTCTGTTCTCCAGTTTAGATCTATTAGGCAACCCCGGACTATTCGATAGCGATGTTGTCTAATAGATTGCAGGGAACAGAATATCTACGTGATCTGATCTGAAAATATATTGGGACCTACGCATCCAAGGAGGGCTGGATCCAAGTGCATCAGATCCATTGATTCCACCATGAGCCACGTCCAGATCAAAAGATTATACTTCCGAATCTCAACAATGATCCGATGGTCCTAGATTTGGGTGATTTCAACAATAAAAACATCCGGATGATGTTTATCAAATGGTGTATAGATATCATCCGGATGTTTTTGTTTTAGCTAGCATCTAAATTTTGGACTGTTGGATACCTCATCCGGATATTACCAGGCCGTTGGATCAAATCATAAGATCGGATGTAATCGATATTTTCGAATCTCAACAATGATCCGATGGTCCTAGATTTGGGTGATTTCAACAATAAAAACATCCGGATGATGTTTATCAAATCCCAAAGATTATTTAGTTGTTTATTTGTACTTCTTTTAACATGTGTGCGAGTATGACTTTATGAGCGTGAGTTTTAGGATTTAAGCCGTGCATCCTTGCAGCCTATATAAAGGCACTCTGCACGTCCTGTACAAGGAGAGTTGATTTTTATGAATTAAATACACTTGTGTGTCGAGTTCGGTGAGATCTTGTGAAAAACCACCGGTTTGTGAGTTCTGATCTGGAATTGCACTTGTGGGGATTTTCGTCACACACGGGAGTTTACTCGCTGGATCATGCGATCCGCTTGCGTTGTGGTGCGCATGGTTAGTGACATTTACCTTGATACCGGTTGCATCTGTTCATCAGATCATAATCCGTGCTAGTTATCTTGTTGTATCCTTGCTATTCCACTACAAAAGATCGGGCCAACTACTGATTCAACCTCACGGTGAGGTTTGATCCGCATCAGTACTAATCAGGGAAAACATTAATCGTATTTCTCAGCAAGTCCCAATTTTTTTTTTCTATATCTGTTTTTTTGGCACAAAATTACCCTTTATTGATTCGTATTTTCGGTGCATTGTACTCCTTGTAGTTGCTATGTGTTATGTAAAACAACGTCGGTCAAAAAAAAACAAAGAAATTCAAGAACCTGCCATGATTTTCCGAGAACCACCGAGAATTTCCTACAGCTTTTTCTCAGCCGGTGAGATTGCAATCCCTGGTACTAATTACAACATCTGTTCATGGTCTGAAGTATATTATAGGAGGAAAAAAATAGATTTTCTTATGAATAAAACTTTTAAAATGTCTAAGTTGATCATTGAAATACTCCAAACGTTGTAGTTTGACTGATAAGGGTCACAGGAGCTAAATATTCAAACTGAATAAGTGAATGAATGTAGCACACAATGGAGAGGATTAATGGAACAGCAGGTAATAGCAAGACCAGGGTAGAACATAGTATTCGAAAATAACCTGTAGCGTGATCAATGTCGCGTGTTTCTGCGAGAAGTGAGCTGTGTTGCCATGTGATAGCAGACTGATTTCTCATTCCACAATTAAGAAGTCATGGTTGACAATAGAAAGTTACCTAATATATCCAAAATTAAAGAAGTTAGCACAGTTTAATCAATTCATACTAATTTAATGAAATGGATTGGTTTCTAGAAAACTATTTCATTTTAACAGCTAAAGATCAGTTACGACACTTAGTTCATGTCTCAGAGAAAACACAATACTAAATTCGTAGGAGAAACAAATGCTCAAAAAGGATCAGAAGCATCAGAATGATAAACGTAGAAACATAATTCCATATGGTCGATAGAGACTACTATGTGCAGTAAATGGCCACACAAGCAAGATGAGATTTTTTTAGAAATAGAGAGCATCTTCTACAATGACCGATGCAACTATGCATTACCTAGCTACATTCATATTATCATTTTGTTCTCCTAACTATTGGAACTGTCTAGTGACAATGGATCATAAGTTCCAAGTTTAAATACAGGTAGTGCTATGACTTAATACTCAATGCACTATAGATCCAATACTCAGTAGGGCAAGTCAACAACTACAGATGGAATATTCAAGCAAACATATGCTTCATTTGGCAGCAACACAATTTTCTCTAGATAAATAGCCATATCTGTTATTGCATACGATATCTTTAACTGTTTCAGGTTGTGTTTGGGAAGCTTTGATCTGAGCATCATCTATGTGGCTTCTGTTACTGCATTGATATGAATTCTCCAATAAATTTTCGTGACATTCTGTTTCTTACCTGTATGATCGAGCGTGTGGCTTGATGACGATGGAAGTAGTTTGAGATGGAGTTTTTGGTCCTTTCCCATCGTATAACAATTCAAGTTACTACCATGCTCCAATACTGTGTCCTTCACCACATCATAGATAAGGCCTGATATGGGTACCCAACAGCACTGTATTGATTGATGATGCATAGCTGGGGATAGCATCTAATATAGAAAATCATAATATTTTCATTTTCTGGAGCTGTGCTAATGGTAATATGTCTAGAAATAAGAATACCCAGGTAATATAAGTAAATTGTAATTGAAGCACTGATTGGCCTTGATTTAAAACCTATGAGCTTAATGCAATGGACAAACGGTAGAGCTGATATGAAGTAAATGAAACTGGCAGGGCTTGGAGGTCATTTTTAGTTCTACTAATTTCATTGTCTTGTGAGCCTATGTTAGTAAGGATAAGTTGTACCTTGGGAGCAGAAATCTCTGCAGTATTAGTAACAGGAATATTCCTTTAATGGAGATCCATATGCTATACGGTAACTGCAAGCATGGTGTATTAGACCTGAAACAGGAAGAAATGTATTAGAAAGTATGGGCACTTGAGCAGCCTAATGTGATATGATAGAATAAGTTTAGGTGGAATCTTAACATATGAAAGGTGATCAAGCAGAGCTAGGAATAATGAGAAAAGGGGATGCCCTATATGGTATCTGCGCATAGATTGAGAGTATTAGAGTGGTAATTGAAAAGATAAACAGAGTCTACAACATTGGAAAAAATGTACCAAACAGAGGAAAGTAGCAAAATTCTAAAGGGTTTTGATAAGTTTCATCCGGATGTTTTCTTTAACAACCATCAACCAAATTCCTAGCTATTAGATTTGCTTTCAGATCGATGCACGCTCTCCCTGGATTCGAGGTGAGTTGATTCTATGGATGTGTGTTTTGATCGTACGGTCCAAAGTTTGGATTTTTTTGAGACAAAAACATCCAGATAATGCCTATAGTTATTTTGCATGTTCTACACGCATGCAATCTTCCTACATGCGGATGGATGTGCCGTAGAACGGAGGACTTAAAATCTCCCATTTCTCCTCCGTATTATCTGCAGCCGGGGTCCAAGCGTCGCATGTTTTCTTTTACCCGCCAAACAGGATATCTACCTAACCAACTATTAATAATTCAAAACCGAGAGGAGATGGATTGCAGGGAACATAATATCCACGTGATCTGAAAATATATTGGGACCTACGCGTCCAACGATTTAAGCCGTGCATCCTTCCAGCCTATATAAAGGCACGCTGCACGTCCTATAAAAGGAGGGTTGATTTTTATGAATTAAATACACGTGTTTCGGCCATGCGCCGTTAGGGGTGAATCTCCCGTTATCAATTAGGTGATATCTCGTGAAAATTCACCGGCTTGTGAGTTTCGATCTGGAATTGCATTTGATGTGGGGATTCTCGTTGTTAGACAACCTCGCTATCGAATAGTCCGGGGTTGCCTAATAGATCTCAAGTGGAGAACAGAGAGAGAGGGCGAGAGACACAATATGAGGAGAAACGGGTCTGCTTTATTATTCTGTATGCTTGTCTCTACAATGGGGTGACCCCTTGCCTCCTATATATAGCGGTTCTGCTTAGAGATAAGGAAGAGTCCATATAGGATACGAAACCAGTTTCCTAACACTCCCCCTTGGACTCTTCACCGCGAGATGCATATGCCTCATTAAAACTCCATAAAAACCCAGTGGGAAAAAATAATTGGAGAAAGAGTACATAGCACACGCTTGCTGTGTTGCACGGATTGCCTCATTAAAAACCTTATGTAAGAAAACTTCAATGAAAAACTTACTTAAGGAAAAGAGTACAATCCACCCAAACTTCAATGTTAATCTTCAAGATTCACGTTGGGTACTCAAACTTCATGTTCGAGATTTATGTAGGAGTATGTGAAAAATCTCCCCCTGAAATCTGCACTTCTCTAAGCCCCATCATCCCGATTCCTCTAACACATCTTTCAAATGATGATGCCGGGAGTGACTTAGTGAATAAATCTGCGAGATTTTCACACACTTAGTATGCAGTATCTTTATCTCGTTCATCTTATGCATTTCATGAGCATAGAAGAACTTGGGGTTGATATGCTTTGTGAGGTTACTCTTCACATATCCCATTTGCAATTGTGCAACACAAGCTGTATTATCTTCATAGATAATGGTGGGGGTTTGTTCCATGTTCAAACCACATGACTTTTAGATGTGGTGAACCATTCTTCGAAGCCATGCACATTCTCGAAAAGCTTCATACAAGGCAATTATTTCTGAGTGGTTTGTCGACGTCGAGACAAGAGTCTGCTTGGACGACTTCCACGAAATTGCTGTTCCACCGCAAAGGAAAACATACCCGGTTTGTGACTTACCAGTATGCGGGTCCGATAGGTACCCAGCATCGGCATAGCCAACCAAATTCAATTCATTGTTCCTTCAAACCGAGATCTTTGCTTCCTTGGAGGTAACGGAAGACGTCCTTAACCCCTTTCTAATACCTTTTGGTGGGTTCTGCACTGTACCGTGCTAGCAAATTCACGGCGAACGCAATGTCCGGCCTAGTGCTATTCGCAAGGTACATGAGTGCTCCAATTGCACTTAAATATGAGAATTCCGCTCTCAGGACTTCCTCCCCCTCTTCTCTAGGCCTGTATGGGTCTAGGTCTGCTTGGAGTGACCTTCCGACCATTGGGGTCTTTGCGGGGTATGTCTTCTCAAAACCAAATCTCTCCAACACTTTCTACGTGTAGGAAGATTGGTGTACCAAGATTCCGCCTTGGACATGTTCAAGCTGCAAGCCTAAACAGAACTTGATTTTACCCAAGTCTTTCATTTCAAATTCAGACTTCAAGTATGTGCATGCTTCTTCAATTTCTTCATCCGTCCCAATGATGTTCAAGTCATCTACATAGACGGAGATTATACAAAATCCATTCGGGGATCGTTGTATAAACACACATGGACAATCTTCGCTATTCGTGTAGCCTTTCTTGCAAACAAAGTTACTCAAGTGATTGTACCATATTCTTCCTGACTGCTTCAGTCCATACAGTGATTTCTCCAATTTCACACTGTATAGGTTTCTGTTTGCTCTGCCTTGGTTCGGGATAGGGATACCTTCCGGTACTTTCATATAAATATCCGAATCCAAGTTTCCATACAAATATGCTGTGACAACATCCATTAGCTTCATTCTCAACTTCAAGTTGACTGACATTGAGATCAAGTATCTAAAGGTAATTCTTCCTATGACCAGAGAATAGGTTTCTTCATAATCAACCCTAGGATGTTGAGTGAAACCTTGAACAACAAGCCTTGCAATGGTTGTTGCTCTATTCATTGATTCTCCTGTTATTACAAAGTTTATGGCCATTTCGTCATGGGGTGCTTCATGCACTTCTACTTGCTCTTCATTGCTATTTCCCATTCCAGGAGCAAGTTCCTTTAGTTTTTCTCCGCCAATGTGTGCGCACACATTATTTCCGGCGGCTTCTTCCAATTGAAGATTCAAATCTGGAATTGCCTTTTCCACATGCTTCTTTCCAGTGCCAGGTCTCAACAGGCTCCCCTTCTTGCTTTGGGGCATTTTTGTGATTGGCTATGGTAAGTCCTCTTGCCCATTTTTCCCCAGACGTCTCCGGGTACTTTAGGTTTGAGAAGCCAGATTTCCTGTTCTTTTTCTTTGAGGCCTCTGAACAGGATGAGGGATACTGTCGGGGATTGACTATCTGGCAAAAGACCACGGTACCCCCGTAAAAAGCTAAACCCGCCGACCTTGTGGTACTAAAAGAAGATGCTCGGGAGAACGAAACGAGCATCCCTCCTTCTCCTCCGAGCATACGCGTCTGCGCCTTTGTTCGCAGAAGCACCAAACACGCCCCCCCACGAGCAAGCATGCTCGTAGAGGCCACGACCTACTCGGGTGTTTGGTCGGGGGCCAATGACGCTACAAGAAAGGAAGGAGCCAACCAATCAGCCAGGAGATCAAGGGAGATCATACAGAAATTCAAATAACGCGGGAATCAAGGGCCGGGTCACGGATATGGATACATAGCGTGATCCCAGGAGGTAGTTACCTTCTTCGTATCTCTAGTCGTAGTATTTAAACCCCCACGAAGATCTCAGAACGGGGAGGGACACCAAGATAGAACACAATACCCGGAGTAGGGCTATTATCTCGGCGGTGAGAGGCCGAACCAGGATAAAACACCGTGTCCCCCTTTTTCCTTCTTCTCCCGACCTCGCATCGCTCGAACGCCCTCTTCGATCCGTACGACGGGGCTCTGTTGATCCCCCATTCAACAAGTAAGCTCGACGGGAGCCCGTTCTCCAATCGTCGGCGGTGGCGCGCCGTCCGTGGGGACCGACAGCTTGATTCCCGTACAGATCAAGATCCTCGAGGATGCCGAACTCGGGAGACACTCGGGACCTTTGTGTTTTCGACCACGTTGAAGATGACGACGTGTACTACGCCGCCGACAACGTGGCCAGGGTGACCGATCCTATCGGTCACACTGAGTCTGGGAGCCCTTCCCCGGACACGGGAATGCGAGGGCAGGGCCTCCATCCCCCAGACATTACCCTCGGGGACCCCGAGGATGACTGCGATGAGCTCTACGACGGCCTGGACATACCAGACGACCTAGAGCTCGACCGAGAGACTGCATCTCAAGGGGATACAATGATGTCCCCATCGCTTTCATCCCGCTCTCGTCGGGTCAACGTGGCCGGGAGCCGTGCGGAGCCCGGAGAAGGATCCTCGGACGCTGCCAAGCACGACCCCTACGAGGCGGCCAGACTCCACCTGGAGGCGTCCTTGGGAAAGACCCTCGCGAGCATTCGCCGCCAGGCAAAGGGGGGGCGCGCTTCCACGGAAAGGAACTCTCGTGGGTACCGAACTCCCGATCGCGCTCCGGAGCGTCGCCAAAGCTCGCCACCGCTTGATTCACCGGAAGCGGGAGCGATTCTGAGCCTTGGCGGCGGTCGTGCGTGACCTGCGTAGTTTCCCCGAGCAAGCAGACTTAGAGGCCGTGGGCAGGGTCGTAGCCGAAGATTTGGAAAGGCTTGCCGCCGAGCTAAAAGTCTCGGATCCTCCTCGTGACCGGGATGCCCGGAGTGTTTCCTGGGACCATCGCAAACGCTCCCCCGTGCGCTCGCACAGAGGTGAATCTCGGAGCCATGCTCGGAGATCGCCCCAGATCGCTAACCTGATCCGGGAAAGGCCCCGGAACAGTCACAGAGCGACCTCGGAGCGATATCTGTATAATCGCCCAGATTACGAGCACTCTGAACGCTCCACGACCAAGCGGTCGTCAGCACGACCGTCGCATGAGGTTTTCTCCCGACTCGGCCTGCGACGGGCGTTGGGTGGAAGACCCGCGTGGAGGCCGCTATGACCGAGGATTTCACCGCGAAATCCCGAGCTTCGGTTGCCAGGCCTTCACGAGCTCCCTCCGGAACGTCGCATGGCCGAACAGATTCAAGCCCGGCCATATCGAAAGGTTCAACGGGACCCAGAACCCGGACGAATTTCTCTCAATATATACCACCGCCATCCTCGCCGCCGGAGGCGATGAGGGGGTGATGGCAAATTACCTGCCGACGGTTTGACGAGCCGCCAGACGTGGCTTTTAATCGAAGGAAGGCTCCATACGGTCCTGAGGGCAGCTCGGCGCCCGCGCTCGAGCAAATTTCGGAGGCATTACATCCGCCGGGAAAGGAGCGCGACACAGGAGCGCTTGTCTGAGGCAGACGAAACCTGCGACAATTCGTCGAGAGATTTATCCAGGTCGGAACTCGATCCCAAACATATCGGACGAGGTGGTCGTCCGAGCTTTCAAGTTCGAGTGCGAGGCGTGCGCTTCACGCAGGACACGGAGATCCACGGATCTAATCGGCGAACGAGCTCTTCCGAATGGCCGATCGATACGCCAACGCGAGATGAAGCCGCCCAATGGAAGAAGATCTTTGGGCGAAGGAAGCCGCCTCAACCTTTGGCCTAGAGACCTCGGCTAGCAAAAGGGCTCAGTGTGAGACAAGAAGATCAAGAAAAGAAGAAAAAGCGACCCTACTTGACCATGGTAGCCGCGGTGGAACAACAACGACTCCCGAAAGCAACCCAGCTGCGGCCACGGGGCTTAACGCTTCGGGAGAGGACAACCACACAGGCCTCGAGGACGAGGCGACCAAGCGGACCGACGAGGCGACCAAGCGGACCGACGGGCGACCTCTCATCCGCTTCACCAGGCGCGCAGGCACGACCTACGGAATTGCCGAGCGTGGACCTACCGCTGGAAGCGATTTCAATGGCGAGGGTCCCATGCCAACGCTTCCAGAGCAGGGTGAAAATGACAAAGGAAAACAGCCCGCCGAGGAAAGTGAGGATGACATGGAATACCAAGAACCAAGGAATCACATAGCGGTCATCTTCGGGGCTCCTCGCCTACAAGTCCCGGGACTTAAAGGACGCCGCAAGAGAAGTGCACCAGGTTACCCAGGGTAAGCCTCCGGTGCAGCAGCTGAAATGGTCTGAGGTATCCCTCACCTTCTCCAAGGACGATTGTCCCCTTGGGATGACCAAACCCCAGAGGCTTCCGATGGTCGTGAACCCCACCATCAGCAATACCGTCGTCGGTCGGGTCCTCATAGACTCCGGGAGCTCTTTGGACCTTATTTCAGCCAAGGTTTTGGACGAGATGCAGATTCCTCGTTCCAAAATCAAGAGTGTGGCCGTGCCCTTCTTCGGGATAGTCCCGGGCACCTCGATCAAACCTCTGGGGCAGGTCGTCCTGCCCGTAAGTTTTGGCGGCCCAAGTAACTTCAGAACGGAGCTAATCACCTTCGAGGTGGTAGACTTTGAGTCGGCCTACAACGCCATCCTCGGCAGGCCGGCCTTGGCCAAGTTCATGGCCGCCTCTCACCACGCGTATCAGTGCCTGAAGATTCCCGGACCGAACGGAGTTATAACCATCAAAGGGAACCACAAGTCCGCACTCAATTGCGACGAAAGAGCCCTAGATATGGTCGGTCAGTTACCCACTCACGGTCCTGACCAAGAGCCGAAGCATTCCCGGCCTAAACTTGCCCTCCAGCCTGGAGGAGAGACCAAGGCTGTTCCGCTCAACGAGTCGGAACCGGCCAAGGTGTGAAATCATGTGCTGAAAAATTGGCTTAGAATTGAATTTGCAAAATGTGTTTGTTCATGTGTTTTGACAATTTGACAAGAAACAGTAAGTTTCGCTTTGGCGCCGGACCAAACTTAAAGAAAACAGTAAGTTTCCCATCTACGACGGACAAACTTTGTTGGTCTGTCGTAAACATGTTTTGGCACTTTCCCATGTACGACGGACCAAGTTTTTGGAGTGCATCGTGGACATGCTTTTGAGATTACGAGCCGGACTCAATTTTCCAAGGAACCGATAAGTTTTGCATGCACGTCGGACCAATTTCTTTGGTCGATCGTAAACGGCTTTTTGAGAATTGATTTCGCATGTACGACGGACTGATTTCTTTTAGTCTGTCGTGAACGTGTTTTCGCCGGAATGATTTCTTCTTGAAACCGAGACTTTCACTTGTACACCGGACCGATTTTGTTGGTCCGTCGTGAATGGTTTTTTGAGTGACTTTTTCATGTGTACGCCGGACCGATTTTGTTGGTCCGTCGTGAATGCGTTTTTGCTCGATTAGGGTTTTGAGCAAAATTGGAATTGTGTTTGATTCATTTTTGGGATTATGAAATTTGTGAGAATTTCATGATGCTTCTTTTGAAGTGGACTTTATGCAATGCTCATGTGAGTAGTTGCATGGTTTGACATTGAGTCAAGTCGTGGACTTGTGCTCGGATTTGTTTTGTGGTTTGTTCATGTGCAGGTATTGCTCGAAGACGAATGTGGTCGATGACGGGACCGGAACTAGGTTCATGGAGGAACTGAGGTTCGGGACTAGGTTCAGGAGGAACCGAGGTCTTGGTGGTCAAGGATGTCATGCGGGACGTTCGGGCTAAGAGAATGGTGCACATGAAGAATGGTTAGTCACGTGAGAATGGCAGGAGGTCATTCGCGTGCAAAGTGTTAGTCACGTGAGTATGGCAGGTGGCCATACGCGTGCAAAGTGTTAGTCACGTGAGTATGGTAGGGTTGCCAGCGTGCAAGAAGAGTTGTACTCGGCTGGTTGGGCCAAGTAGAGTTGAGTTGGATACTGATTCCTTCTAGGAATAGGAATCGTATTCGTAACTCTTTAATGGGTTGGTGCTTTAAATAGGTGGGGGTCTCTCGTTGAAAGGCACCAAGCTAAGCGCATCAAGCCTTGAGCTTGGTTTTAGGGTTTGTACTTTTTTGATGAGAGTACTTTAGACAAAAGAAATAAAGATCAATTCTTCTAGTTCCCGCATTGCTTCAACGTTCTCTTTTTGGTTCTTGTTTGCATGCTTGTTCTAGTTCTAGATTGGTTTTTGTTCTTTAAGTTTTATCTTGATTTGATCCATCAAAAATCTCTCTAGGGTATTGATCTAGTATTTCTCAAAGTCTAGTTGATCAATCTTTTGTCGTTCTTGTTTAATCTTGAAGTTTTGATTAGATTGATTCTCGTCAAGTTCTGAATCAGCAAGCTTGCGAAGCTTGTAACTTTTGATCCGTAAGTCCGATCGAGCTGATTCTTTTTGGGTTCGATTCGTACTGGAATCTAGTTTCTTGTGTTCAATTTTCAGATCGATCCGACGGTTGGATCTCCGGGAATTCGCGTTTTACCGAACCTCTATCATTCTGTTTTTTGTCGAAAACGAGGCAATTATTTAGTTCTGTTTTGGGGTGAACTTTTAATAGATCAAGAATTTGGTTTTAGCTTCCGCACAATCATTCACCCCCCCCTCTGATTGCTATATTCGTGTCTTTCGATCCTACAAGTGGTATCAGAGCAAGGTTTCTCTAATCTATCTTAACCGGTGATTAGATCAATGGATCGTTATTCGACAAAACCATGTGTGTTCGATGGTGTTGATTTTCAGTTTTGGAAGGCCAAGATGGAGGCGTTCATCCAAGCACGAGGCTTCACAATTTGGGAGAAGGTCTACAAGCCATATGAAGTCCTCGCAAGCGACAACGTCAACGACACCAATCGCACACACGTTGAAGCAAATAGCAAGGCGCGCAACTTGATCATCCAAGGCTTGGGACGCAGCTGACTTTGATCGTGTGGTTCATCTTCGATCCAAGATATGAGGTATGGAAATCTCTTTGTGATTACCATGAGGGTTCTAACTTGTCAAAGAGGTTCGCCAAGATATTTACAAAAAAGAATACATGCGTTTTGAGATGAAACCTAGTGAATCTGTAGATGACTTCTTTGCACGTTTCAATAAAATTCTTAGCAATCTACGTCTTTGTTGGAGTTAGCTACACCGATCTTGAAAATGCTCGACAATTGCTTAGTGCTTTGGACATGTCGGTGTGGGAGATGAAAGTAACATCTATACAAGAATCTACTACCATGAGCACACTCACATTAGATGTTCTTTACTCTAAGTTGAAAACTCATGAGTTGGATGTTCTTGCCAGGAAGGGTAACATTAAATCAATTGCTTTGATCTCTAACCCTAACATGTCAAATGCAAATTCTTCTTCTAGCTTTGCCTTGTCTTCCATGTCTTCTTTAACGGATGAGCAACTTGAAGAGTTTCTGAAGAAGATCTGGCACTACTCTCTTCTCGCTTTAACAAAGCTTTGCGAGAATGTGAGAATGAGAAAGAGAGGTGGTCCTCCAAGATGCTATGAGTGTGGTGACCTCAACCATATTCGCACAAATTGTCCTAAGCTTGCAGGAAAAACATCAAAGGAGGAGAAGGACAACGATGTAAGGAATGAGAAGAAAAGGTTCTCGTCAAATGATAGGAAGAAGAAGAGCTTCATCAACCGCAAGGTGGTTCACTGAGTTCTTTCCGCTCTTGAACAAGTCAATTTGAGCGATGTGGACTCGGAGAGCAGCGAAGATGATGCAACTCCAAGCAAGCATGATTTGATAGAATTATGTCTCATGGCAAGCAGCAAGTATAGCTTCACCGAGGACGACCACGACAGCGACTTCAATGAGGTAGATCCCTCTTATGATGAATTAGCTATTCTTTGTTGCTCGTCTTGGAAAATTGCTTGACAAACGTGATAAGAAAATTAAGAAACATGATTTCATTATTGAATCATTGAATGCTGAAATTGCTAGACTTAAGACTTTGATTCCTAGTGATGATACTTGCAAATCATGTGACTTAATTTACAATGAGCTCACCTTGCTTAGGAAAGAACAAGCTCTTACATTTGCATCTAAATGAGAAAAATGATAAACATGTTAAAAATGCTAAATTGTTCCAATCGATGATTTGCATGGTTTAACTTCTTGTTCTAAATGCTTAACTCTTGAATTAAAATTAAAAGATGCAAATGCTAGGATTTCTCAATTGGTGATAATCTGCTTACACATGAGGTTCTTTCATGCTCTACTTGTCGTAAGCAGAAAGAGAAGGTTGATAATCTTTGCAATAATTGTTTAACTCTTGCCAAGAAAGTTGATTATTTGCAAAGTTCTTTGGAACGATTCACTAATGGCAAGAAAAGATTAAACATGATTTTGGATCAATCTAAGGTTAGCTCAAACAAGAAAGGTTTAGGTTTTGATCTTCATGCTTCATATGAAACTAAACCTCGCTCTGTTATTTATGCTCCTTGCAATGACAAACTTGAGATTTCAAATGAGCCTAAGAAAATTGTCTTCAAATCTCTTGGCCTTTTATCTTCTACTATGATGAATGCAAATGTTGCTTCTCTTTGTTAAAGCAAAACATCATGTTAAGTACACTTGCACTCATTGTGGTAGAGATGGACATTTAGTAGATTTTTGCTTTAGACTAGCCAAACAACAAAAGAAAGAAAAAACTAAGGCTAGGTCTAATTTCAGAAAGACACGCTTTGTTTCTCATTATGTGCCTAGGGTGATGCAAACACCTTTTGTTGGTAAGAACACGGGAAAAGACAAATCTATCTTTGTGCATAAGAATGCTCGTGTTATGCCCTCTTGTTGTGCGTCGTGTGTCTCAAGATCGGATTCCTAAACATCTTATTTCTAACCCCATGCATCGAGACCTCGACACTTTCTGCTTCTATGTAGGCTTCTCACGCGAGGAAGGAGAACATATGGCTAGTGGATTCCGGATGTTCACGCCACATGTCCGATGATAAGAATTGGTTCTCCTCCTTCACTCGTGCATCTCATGCTAAAAATGTTGCCTTTGGAGATACTTCTTCCACTTCTGTTTTCGCAAAAGGCACTAGTCCAAATGATGCAAGTACAGGTGCATATGTTCAGGGGGAGAGTGTCTTTGTTCATAAAAGATGATGATGATGCTGTTGAGGATGAGATAATTGGAGGTTTACATGAGAGACTCTTCCCACGTGCTTGTTTTCAAGCTTCCCACGTGCTTCACATCGACAAGCGTTCAAGTGAACTTTCAGGTGTCTCCATGGTACTCAAGATTTTGGCATTTGGTTTTTTGCTTCCTTATGCATTAGCTTAAGAGCTCATTCTGATGTTGACTTTGGAGGATGTTGAATTGATTTGGTTCGTGCCACCTCTTGAATAATCCCCTTTCTTGAGCATATTGATATTGGATTTCACTTTCTTAGAGATCATGTTGAAAAAGGCAACATTGTGCTTCATCATGTGGATACTGAACATCAATTGGCAGACATTTTCACAAAACCTTTGTCTTCTTCTCGTTTTGCTTTTATTCGGGGAGAACTTGGAATTGTTCATCCAATGGGATTGTTTTGAGGGGGAGTTTCTTTGCCAAGTTCTTTCACTTGATGAGCTCACTTTATCATATTTCTTTATATACTATATAATTGAGCTAATACATGATAATCTAAATTGTCTCACTTGAACTAAGAATGACATTGTGGAATTCCTCGGGTGATTGCCTATAGCTAAATACTCTGTGATATCTTACTCTTCTAGGCTTGTTATTGAATCTTCTTGACAAATTTGGGCTATGAAGCAAGTGTGTTTTCAGCTTTATTCTTTCATAAGACCTCTTAATCACTCTTGCACGTTTTACAATCAAAGAAAAAGAAAAGAAAAGGGAATAAAAGGGGTAGTTAAAAGCTAAAGCTTCGAGTTATTTGCTTCAAGCATGCTTCCCTTAAAATGGTTAAGATGTATGCTTCAAGCATGACATTCCCTAAAAAACAAGATGTATGCTTCAAGCATGCCAATCCAAGGAAATAAAAGAAGTATGCTTCAAGCATGCCACATGCAGTTTACTGTTTAAAGATTAATTTGGTCTACTAGATTGGAGTTGAAGTCACTTGCTCGCCCAGAGTTGTTAGTTGTTTCAATTTTTGAGCTTTTGTTCTTCTACTGAGATCTTGCTTAGTACTTGGCTATAGTTGACTGAATTGAGGTTGAGATGCATGTCATTCCCTAACTTGTTAAAATCACATCAAGATCATGTATTTTGCATATTATGTGATATATAAGGTTATATGATCGAATGAGCTCATCTTTTTCTATCTTGGCACTCCCTTGTTTCTCCTTGTGAAATCTTTGCTACAGGAAAAATTTTGAACCTGTTCTCTCTTATGTACTCTTGATGAATCCATTGTCAAAGGGGGAGAAATTTGGGAATCATTGAAAAGTTTAAGGAAAAAGGGGGAGAAGAAAAAGGGGGAGTTGTGAAAAAGGGGGAGTTGTGTTTGGAAATTTGAGAATTTTGGGAGAAGTTTGGAGAATTTTGGAATTCTTGGACACATTGCACATTCACACACATTTTCCTTCTCAGGGGGAGATTTTGTTTTGCTTTTTGGTCAAAAGGGGAATTATGTGTTTTCTTACTTTGGTCTTTGATCCCTTGGATTTCAAAATCTTTTGTAAAGTGAATGCCAAATGTTCAATTCTAAGTGGTGTTGCCAATGTTTTCATCAAGGGGGAGATTGTGAAATCATGTGCTGAAAAATTGGCTTAGAATTGAATTTGCAAAATGTGTTTGTTCATGTGTTTTGACAATTTGACAAGAAACAGTAAGTTTCGCTTTGGCGCCGGACCAAACTTAAAGAAAACAGTAAGTTTCCCATCTACGACGGACAAACTTTGTTGGTCTGTCGTAAACATGTTTTGGCACTTTCCCATGTACGACGGACCAAGTTTTGGAGTGCATCGTGGACATGCTTTTGAGATTCTGAGCGGACTCAATTTTCCAAGGAACGATAAGTTTTGCATGTACGTCGGACCAATTTCTTTGGTCGATCGTAACGGCTTTTTGAGAATTGATTTCGCATGTACGACGGATGATTTCTTTTAGTGCATCGTGAACGTGTTTTCGCTGAATGATTTCTTCTTGAAACCGAGACTTTCACTTGTACACCTGACCGATTTTGTTGGTCCGTCGTGAATGGTTTTTGAGTGACTTTTTCATGTATGGACCGATTTTGTTGGTCCGTCGTGAATGCGTTTTTGCTCGATTAGGGTTTTGAGCAAAATTGGAATTGTGTTTGATTCATTTTTGGGATTATGAAATTTGTGAGAATTTCATGATGCTTCTTTTGAAGTGGACTTTATGCAATGCTCATGTGAGTAGTTGCATGGTTTGACATTGAGTCAAGTCGTGGACTTGTGCTCGGATTTGTTTTGTGGTTTGTTCATGTGCAGGTATTGCTCGAAGACGAATGTGGTCGATGACGGGACCGGAACTAGGTTCATGGAGGAACTGAGGTTCGGGACTAGGTTCAGGAGGAACCGAGGTCTTGGTGGTCAAGGATGTCATGCGGGACGTTCGGGCTAAGAGAATGGTGCACATGAAGAATGGTTAGTCACGTGAGAATGGCAGGAGGTCATTCGCGTGCAAAGTGTTAGTCACGTGAGTATGGCAGGTGGCCATACGCGTGCAAAGTGTTAGTCACGTGAGTATGGTAGGGTTGCCATACGCGTGCAAGAGTTGTACTCGGCCTGGTTGGGCCAAGTAGAGTTGAGTTGGATACGGATTCCTTCTAGGGAATAGGAATCGTATTCAGAACTCTTTGTGGGTTGGTGCTTTAAATAGGTGGGGGGTCTCCTGTTGAAAGGCACCAAGCAGAGCTAAGCGCATCAAGCCTTGAGCTTGGTTTTAGGGTTTGTACTTTTTTGATGAGAGTACTTTAGACAAAAGAAATAAAGATCAATTCTTCTAGTTCCCGCATTGCTTCAACGTTCTCTTTTTGGTTCTTGTTTGCATGCTTGTTCTAGTTCTAGATTGGTTTTTGTTCTTTAAGTTTTATCTTGATTTGATCCATCAAAAACCTCTCTAGGGTATTGATCTAGTGTTTCTCAAAGTCTAGTTGATCAATCTTTTGTCGTTCTTGTTTAATCTTGAAGTTTTGATTAGATTGATTCTCGTCAAGTTCTGAATCAGCAAGCTTGCGAAGCTTGTAACTTTTGATCCGTAAGTCCGATCGAGCTGATTCTTTTTGGGTTCGATTCGTACTGGAATCTAGTTTCTTGTGTTCAATTTTCAGATCGATCCGACGGTTGGATCTCCGGGAATTCGCGTTTTACCGAACCTCTATCATTCTGTTTTTTGTCGAAAACGAGGCAATTATTTAGTTCTGTTTTGGGGTGAACTTTTAATAGATCAAGAATTTGGTTTTAGCTTCCGCACAATCATTCACCCCCCCCCTCTGATTGCTATATTCGTGTCTTTCGATCCTACACAAGGTCATTCATTTGGGATCTTCCTTAGATCCCAAATAGGAACTCGAGCTCGTCACCTTCCTCCGGGCAAGGTCGGATGTGTTCGCCTGGGAACCATCCGACATGCCCGGGGTCCCAAGGGAGGTGGTCGAGCACAAAGCTAGCGGTTCACCGACAAAACCAGTGAGATGAAACTTAGACGCTTTTCCCGAAAAAACAGGCAATCATCCGGGAGGAACTTGATAAACTCTAAAAGTGGCTTCATCGGAGAGATCGAGCACTCCGAGTGGCTAGCCAATCCAGTTACGGTCAGGAAGAAAGGAGGCAAGTGGCGCGTAATGCGTCGACCACACGGGTTTGAACGCAGCGGCGTGCCCAAAAGACAACTACCCGTTGCCTCGCATAGACCAATTGGTGGACGCGACGGCAGTGGTCACGAACCATGAGCTTCCTAGACGCCTATTCAGGCTATCATCGAGATCACTGTCGCGAAGACGAGGAAAAGACTTCCTTCATCACCCGTTCGGTACCTTACGCTGCTCGACCATGTCTTTCGGCCGAGAAATGCGGGAGCAACCTTTCAACGCCTCATGCAGAAGACTTTCACGGACCAAATAGGTCGAAATTTGGAGGTCTATGTCGACGACATAGTTGTCAAAAGCAAAAGTACTTCGGGTCACGTTCTGTCGACTTGGAAGAAACTTTACGTAACCTCAATAAGCATCGAATAAAGCTAAATCCAGAGAAATGCGTATTCGGCGTAAAGGCCGCAAGGTGCTCGGCTACATGGTCGGGCCAAATGGCGTTGGGGCTAACAGGAGAAGATCAAGCCATTGAGAACATGAGGTCGCCCACATGCGTAAAGGAAGTACAAGCTCTGACCGGAAGAATTGCCGCCTTAAGCCGGTTCGTCTCCCGGCTGGGGGAGCGAGGACTACCTTTCTTTAAAGCCCTCCATAAGCATAATGGCTTCACGTGGACGGAGGAAGCCGATCGCGCGTTCAAAGAGCTAAAACAGTACCTCTCCCAACCGCCCATCCTCGTCACACCCACGAGTAGGGAAGAATTGCTATTATACTGGCAGCAACCTCCAAGCGGTAAGCTCGGTGTTAGCGAGAGAGAAATGGTACCCATCGACCTATTTATTACGTCGTGAAGTACTTCATGGACCAAAGGAGGCGTTACCCGAGGTCCGTAAACTCTGTACTCATTGCCGATGGCCTCCGAGAAGTTGCGTCACTACTTTCAAGCACACAAGATCGTGGTGCCGACCGGCTTCCCACTCAGGGAAATCCTGAAAAATCAGGGCGCCCGGTGGTCACATAGCCAAGTGGGCAATGGAGCTCGCCGAGTTCGATTTGGTGTTCTCACCCGCACGGCGATAAAATCACAAGTCTTGGCTGATTTCGTGGCGAGAATGGTCGGCTCGGCACCACCCGGCCAGCAGGACCGATGATTCGAGGGAAAACTCCTGGACCTTGTATTTTGATGGATCCCGAGCATACGAGCACTCGGGGGCTGGCGTCGTCTTGGTCTCCCCGGATGGGGAGCAACTTCAGTACGCCATCCAACTACATTTCGCTGCGACTAACAACGCGGCGGAGTACGAAGGCCTTTTGGCCGGACTTCGGGCATGTAAATCGCTAGGAGTCCAACGGCTCATTGTGAAGGGCGATTCACAGTTGGTCGTAAACCAGGTCAACAAGGAGTATCAGTGTTCCGATACCTCAATGGCGCTGTACCTGGCTGAAGTAAGGAAGATGGAGAAATACTTCAAGAATTTCGAAGTAATCTACATCCCCAGGAAGGATAATTCCCTGGCCGACCAAATGTCTAAGGTCGGTTCCTCTCAAACCACCGCCCCGGTGGGGGTGCTTGTCGAGCACCTACATAAGCCCTCCATTCCCTCTGAAGAAGAGGCACCAGAGACCGGCGGTAGGGTCTCCTTCCTCGAGCAAAGTGCGAATTGGATGACGCCATTCATCCAATATCTTGCGCATGGGACATTGCCCGAGGAAGAAGCCGAGCGTTCCCGGCTAATAAGGCGATCTTCTCAGTACAGACTGATCGAAGACGACCTATACCGGAAAGGCGCATTAGGGATCCTTTCCAGATGCGTCTCTCAGGAGGAAGGCCAGTACCTTCTTCGTGATATCCATGAAGGAATGTGCGGAGCTCACTCGTCTTTTAGGACGCTTGTGAGCAAGGCCTTCCGACTAGGATACTACTGGCCCACGGCCTTGACGGACGCGCGGTCAATCGTAACGACCTGCCGGGCATGCCAGTTTCATGCTCGAAAAGTCCGTCAACCGGCATATGCCCTACAAACCATACCACTCTCGTGGCCGTTCTCAACCTGGGGGCTCGATGTCCTTGGACCCTTCCCCCGAGGTCAGAAAGGCTGCAAGTATTTGCTCGTGGCCATCGACACTTTCACTAAGTGGATAGAGGCCGAGCCCGTCTCGACCATCTCGGCCCAGGCGGCCAAGAGATTCCTCCGAAGTAATGTGGTAACTCGGTTCGTGATACCCAATCGTCTTATCACTGATTAACGGGACCCGATTCACCAAATGAACTGTTCCAAAGTTGCTGCGAGGAGGTCGGGACCAAGGTCTGCTTCGCTTAGTGGCACATCCACAGAGTAACGGAGCGTAGAAGCGAGCAAATGGGCAGCTAGTCCAGGGCATAAAAAAGAGGGTCTTTAAGACCCTCAACCAGCACAAGCAGCAGTGGGTGGATGAGCTTCCCGCCGTTCTATGGTACATCGCACCACGACCCGATCGCGCCGCAGTAAACGCCTTTCCGACTTCGTCTACGGTGCGGAGGCCATTACACTGCGAAATCGTCTTTGGGTTCCCCAAGGAGTGCAAGCGATCGATTCCGTCGATCAAGAGGTTGAGCGCCTCGTCGACCTGGACCTCGTCGAAGCGACACGCGAACGGGCGTTGCTCCGGTCTGCGGTATACCTACAGGCTCTTCGTAGGCATGCGGCCAAGACAGTCCGACCTAGGGTCCTGCAAGTCGGCGACATGGTCTTACGAAGAGTTCAAGACCTGTCGAAGGCCAACAAGCTAACCCCAAGGTGGGAAGGACCCTACACGGTCGTGTCTACAGCGCGCCCGGGGGCTGTTCGCCTCGCAATGCCAGATGGTCGGGAGCTCACCAGCACCTGGAACATCGATCAACTGCGTAAATTCTACGTTTAGACGAGTACTCCTATCTCGCGCCCCTTGCGTTCTTTCCAATAAAACGTTTCCCTCTTTCTCGTGTTTCGTCCTCGCTTTGTCGAACGAGCATCGTCGTCTAGCAGCATTGCAGACGAACTTATCCGACAAGTATGTGCGCACCATTTCCCTTGGCCCCCGGCCGGATGCTCGCCCAATCGTTCACTTTCCACAGTAGCTTTTCACTGTATGCGTGGTCGGGCGCGAGCATCCACTCTAAGCCCGGTTCAGTGACCATTCGGGTATGGTGGCTCTACGTAATGTTGGTTTAAAGTTCGTCTACTCTGTGCTCACATTTCTTCTCGACGCAACCGACCTACTTATATCATTCATAAAATCGTCACGACCAAAGCGACCCTTAAATCTTCCCATGAACAAACTCGTGCTCGCAACAGTAAGGGCACGACCTTTGTCCATGGCAGGGGCTCCGTATGATAGGAACGTTCCGTCCCTTCTTCCAAGGATCCTTTGCTCGTATCTATGCTATATGCTCTTATGCAGGGACTGATCCTTTGCTCGTATCTATGCTATATGCTCTTATGCAGGGACTTATTTTCTTTTTCTGCAGAACCGGGATCATATAAGCAAATAGTGAAGGCGAACTCGAGAAAAACAGGGTTTACACGAGCTAAAAATAAAAAAGAGCTAAGTCCTACGCTCGACCTGAAGGGCAGCAAGTTCCTCCTTAAGGGAGTCGACCTCCGCCTCCAAGTCCAAAACTTTCCGCCGAGCGGCACGACCTTCAGCCGCGCTGTCCCGAAGGCGCTGCACCTCCTTGAGCTGGGCCTCTTCGCGCTCCCGAGCTCGTTGGAGTTCGGCGCGCAGGTCGGGGACCTCCAGCCGCAACTTCCCCAGCTCCTCTTCGAGGTCGGCACACTTCTGTTCCGAAGTGTTCTTCGCCGTCTCGCTCTCAAAGAGCTGGTCCCGAAGTCCGACGACGAGGCTCTTCGCCGACTCCAGCTCCTTCAGGTCGGCCTCGCGCACCTCGGAGACCCGACGCTCGAGATCGGCGATCTTGGCGTCTTGCTCGCGATGGTACGCCCAGAACTCCTCTGCTGGAACTGCGGAGGCATCGATGTCCTCCATAGCCTTCGCTGCAAACTTGGAGCAAAAAAGAAGGAAAGGGAAGGAAGGTCAAGAAGAACCCCTTGAAGATTGCTCGCCTCGTGAAAAAAGTAAGAAGCAAAGCGCTTACTGAAGAGCCGGTGACCGACTACCTTGTCCCGAAGCGGCGGTCGGTAGCACCAGCTCGGAAAAAGGGATTAACCCACGCAGGGCCATCCTGATCCCGAGCCGGCACGTCAGGATCTTGCCCCTCCTGGGCACCTGGTGCTCCCAGGAGGGCAACGGCGTTTCCGCCTTCGACCAACCCCAGGACGCCCTGAGGTTGGTCTTCTGCATCAACAGGCGGCTCGTGGCCGCCTTCCTCCTGCCCGGCCGCTGTGCCCGGGGGCTGGACGCCGACTTCTGCTTCCGCCCCTTGCACTTCCGCCGCCGGAAGCAATGGAAGCTCCACACCCGGAGGCGATTGGTCGAGGACGACCACCTCCGGCTCGTGATCCGCGGCCGGGGGCAGCTGGTCATCAACGACCACCTCCTCTTCGTGGCCCGCGGACGGAGGCAGCTGGTCATCAACGACCACCTCCTCTTCGTAGCCCGCGGCCGGAGGCAGCTGGTCGTCAGCGACCACCTCCTCTTCGTGGCCCGCGGTCGGTTGCTTCCGGTCGGGCTCGGCGATCATTTCCGCGGCCAGGAGTGGACGGTCGATCACGACCGCATCTCCCCCTTGGTCCGCAGTTGGAGGTGGCTGGCCGGCAGCGACCGGCTCCTCCTCTTGGCTCACGGCCGAGGGCGGTGGGGCGAAAGCCACCACCCCTTGACCGTCGGAGCCCGACGCTTGGGGCTCGCTTGCGCTTACCCCTTCGCAAGGGACCAAGGCCAAGGCTTCTTGGTCCTCAGCCCCCTGCGGCTCCTGCTCCTCCGCGGCTGGAGTAAGCTCGGGCCCCGCCGGGGGAAGCTCGGGCTCCACTGGGTCCGTGGCAGCCACGGCTCCTCCCCATCTCGGCCATCACTTGGTCGACAACGCGGTCGAGCTCGGCCAATCGCAGAGTCGATAATCTCCTCAGCCATCTGGCGGAAGTCCAAAAACGACATCCGAGCTATCACGCCCACGCCAAACAGGGTGGGGTTAGCCCGAAGAAAATCGCAAGACAAGAACAGAATGAGAGAATGAAGTAGGAACCTACCTTCTGCCCGGCGAGCAGCGCCATCCTCCTCGGCCTCCTCGCTTCGGGCCACGGGCGACCTGCCCGCGGCGGCCTCGTAGGCCTCGGCCACGACCACGACGCGCTCCTCCGCGGCGTCACTGGCACGTGCCATCGCCGGGTCGACGTCGTCCATGTCGACCTCTTCCGGCCGAGGTCGTTTGAGAGGTCGACCTCCTGCTCCTTCCGACTGCAGCATAGGTGGCCTCCTCTTCTTCCTCCTCCTCGGGGTCATCGACCACCCGAGTAAGCTGGTCCTGGAGGGCCTTGATCTGCCTCTCCAGCCGCTCCTTGGTCGGGAGGGACCTGGCCTCCTCCTCGGCCTTCCTCGCCTGCTCGGCGAGCTGTTCCAGTCGGCTCATCAGCTCCGGCCTCCTCCGTTTGAAGTCATCAAACCAAATTCGGAGTTCGCACCTCCTGGCGGTCGGCGTACTCAAGGTGCGGCGTGGGGTCTGGTCGGCTTCGGCGCCTCGGCCGCTTAGCGCGAGGCGAGGCGGATGCCTGGCGGCCTCGACTCGCCGTCCTCTTGCGGAGCCCTCGGCGGTGCCGGCTTATGCGGCGTGACTGCGGCGCTTCGACACCGCAAGCTCAAGGGCGACCTTCTCCTGCAAATGTAAATCGGGAGGAATGAGCTCGGAAAACATGCCCCGAGCGAGCGAAAGATGTACTTACCGCGTCGCCGCGGTCAAAGATGTGCTTGGGGACCTGACGATTGGGCGTCAGCTCCTTCTCCTTCGGGGCACCGAACATCTCGGCGACCCTCTCGTCAACCCAGTCCGTCCTCGGAGCTGCGTCACAACCGAAGACTAAGACAAAAGATATATGTATGTATATAGCACCGATCGTCAGAAAGCAGCGATGCTCGGGAAAGGAGTCCAGGAACATACCTGCGTTGTCCTCACGGGTGAGGTCATGCCACCCGGTCACCTCGAAGAAGGGGTGCTCGCGGCGCCTCAGGGGGGACACCCGGTTGAAGGTGAAATCCCGGGCGATGTCTCGACCAGTGAGCCCCATCTGGGCGAGCTCACTGATCGTCCTGAGCACCCGCTCTTCCTCAGGTTGCAGGCGGCGCGCCCGTCTCGATGGCGGAGCGTCCCCGATGTAGACCAACTGGGACCCCTCCGCCTTCTTCTGGTAGAACCAGAGGTCGGCCCAACCCGACACCGAGTCCTTCAAAGCGACAAAAGGATACTCGTATGGTCGGTTGGTCCGGAGGCGGAGATAAACGCAACCGGCGGAGCCGTCCCGGCCGGTGCGAAAGGGGGAGTAGAAGTGAAAGAAAAGGCTAGCCGTGGGCACTACGCCCACGTACGCCTCGCAAAGATGGGAGAAGATTGCGAGAGAAAGGATAGAGTTGGGGTGGAGATGAGAGATCTCGCACCCACAGAAGGCAAGCACGGAGGCGAGGAAGTCGCTCTCGGGCAGACGAAGCCCGTTGATGGCGTACAACTCACAGGAGACGATCTCCGTCTCCCGCGGTGCCGGCACCGCGTCGCCCCCGGGCACTCGACCCGAGCTTGGGTCGACGTACCCCTCATCCGTGAGCACCTGGAGCCTCCTTCGGGTCATCTGGCTGACCTTGAAGCGCGCCATGGCCAAAGAAGGAAGAGGAGCGAAAAGGGTTCTTGGGCGCTAGGGCTCTTGGAAGGTTTTTTTGGCCGAAGACGAGCAAAGAGACACGGTGTAACTCCGACCTCTCCCGGTAGAAAGGGTTAAAGGCAGTGAAGGGGCGGGATAAAATCGCCGCCTATCACGTAGCAACACTGGCCGGAAAAAGCGCCGCTTCAGAAACCGCTGCATGCAGTTGAGGAGGCTTCTCGAGAAGGAACCGCAGAACAACCAAACGACGCCCACATGAGCAGCGCACTGGCGGGTAAAGAAGCTCGTGTCCCGGCATAAAATGGTCGTGCACCACGATCAAAAGAAGTTCAATCCCCCCTCAAGTCTTCTTAGGCTCAAGGGGAAGCCCGAGGGTTCCCCACTTGAACCTCGGGGGCTAGCTGTCGGGGATTGGCTATCTGGCAAAAGACCACGGTACCCCCGTAAAAAGCTAAACCCGTCGACCTTGTGGTACTAAAAGAAGATGCTCGGGAGAACGAAACGAGCATCCCTCCTTCTCCTTCGAGCATACGCGTCTGCGCCTTTGTTCGCAGAAGCACCAAACACGCCCCCCCACGAGCAAGCATGCTCGTAGAGGCCATGACCTACTCGGGTGTTTGGTCGGGGGGCCCAGCGAACGCTACAAGAAAGGAAGGAGCCAACCAATCAGCCATAGATCAAGGGAGATCATGCAGAAATTCAAATAACGGGGAATCAAGGAATGGGTCACGGATATGGATACATAGCGTGATCCCAGGAGGTAGTTACCTTCTTCGTATCTCTAGTCGTAGTATTTAAACCCCCCTGAAGATCTGTAACGGGGGAGGGACACCAAGATAGAACACAATACACTGGAGTAGGGCTATTATCTCGACGGTGAGAGGCCCGAACCAGGATAAAACACCGTGTCCCCCTTTTCTTCTTCTCCCGACCTCGCATCGCTCGAACGCCCTCTTCGATCCGTACGACGGGGCTCTGTTGATCCCCCATTCAACAAGTAAGCTCGACGGGAGCCCGTTCTCCAATCGTCGACAGATACCTTCTGCTTTCTTTGGTATTTCCACCCTCTCTAGTGCATTTCTTGCTGGTATATGCGACTTAACCATGCTCTTCAGATCACAAAAATGATCAGACAGTTCATTTGCTAAATTCTGCAAATCGATTGTCTTCTTGACTTCATGATTTGCTTCATTAGTGCGAGGGTCATGCACGGGGATCCCAATGGAATGCCATATGATTTCCCGACATTTTCATCCAATGGTTCATTTCCTCCCCCTAATGACGGGAAAACGATCCTCGTCAAAAAATGCAATCAGCGAATCGGGCTGTATGCAAATCTCCAGTCGTGGGTTCCAAATACCTGATTATGGATGCATTCTCATAACCAACGTATATCCCAGACTTACGGAGAGGGCCCATTGCAGTTATTTGTGGGGTGGTATAGGTACATATACCATTCATTCAAATCTTCGAGGATGACCCATTGCACTAGTTGCATAGTTGAATGGATGTTGTAGGCCGACGGTCTATAATTGATGAGTCTTCTTGCGTGCATGACTGCGTGTCCCCAACAAGTGTTGGGCAAGTTACAACTCTGCAAGAGTGGTCGGGCTATGAGTTTAATCCTCTTTATTAGTGCTTCAGCTAGTCCATTTTGCGTATGGATGTGCGGTACAGAGTGCTCAACAGTTATTCTAGTTGCTGTGCAATAATCATCAAATGCCTTGGAAGTAAATTCGTTGGCATTGTCCATTCGAATGGACTTCAGGCGATGATCAGGAAAAACATTCTTAATTCAGATGATCTGCGAGATCAGCTTTGCAAATGCATGATTCCTTGTTGACAGCAAACATGTATGCGACCATTTTGAGGAAGCATCAATGAGCACCATAAAGTATCGAAACGGCCTTGACAAGGGCTGAATCGGGCCGCAAATATCCCCCTGAATGTGTTCCAGGAATGCAGGGATTTCATGTTGCACTTTCATAACAGAGGGTTTTGTTATTAATTTCCCGGTGGCACATGCATGGCACACAAAATCTTCATGATTCGGGAAATTTTTAACATTAATGCCATGACCTTGTGAGTTGTTAACTATATTTTTCATCAATCTAAGACCAGGATGACCTAAATATACAATGCCATAACATAAATAATTCAGAGCTTCTAAATACAGTCTTCAAATAAGTATACACTGCGTGTGCATTGATTATCGTGTAGTACAACCCAGATTCATATGAGGGATATTTTTCTAATACCATTTTTCCATATTCCGCGTGCTTCACAATGCACAAGTGTTCTTTGCCATTTTCTTCATTGATTTCTACGTGAAACCCAATGGCGCGGATATCTTTGAAACTTAAGAGAGTACGTGTTGATTTAGGGTACAAGAGGGCTTCTTCAATTACCAAAGTTGTACCCATTAGCAATATAATTGTAGCTCTTCCTGAGCCTATTATATGCGTATCACTTCCTGCGATTGTCGTAATTCTTCCAGCGTTCTTCGTGATCGATGCGGAAGTATTTCGACTCTCTTAAGATGGTATTTGTTGTGCCATTATCAACAATGCATATCTCCTCCTTTTGGGCGCTACATAATTTCTTAATGAAAAAGAAATATAATTCTAATCATACAGTGGCAAAGTAATTCAAATATTGCTTGCAAATAAAGAATACTGGAATAAAGAATAAATTGCAATTCTATTCATGAGAAAAGAAAATGTATGCTCTTCGAGAGCTTACAATTCGTTATTCAAAATTCATTAACAACCACTGTTCTGTAGCCTGCAAACTTTAGGCGAACCCAATCTTGCTGTGCTTGGAGCAAGATGGTGGACTTGAGTTTCTCGAACTGCTTCTGAAGTGCAGTCCGTAACTCAAGTGTACTCACCTCAGCCATGTATTCATAGTGGCTGAAAAGTGATACCTGGGGAGTACAAAATTTGATCGTTTTGCTCGGCAGTAGGTTACTTGTCCTTCGAGGACCCTAAACCGATGGCAATTCAGAGCTTCTTGCTCATAAACACGATCTTCACATTTGATTCCCATATGAGATAGTTCTGACCATTCGGGCCAGTTCTTCAAAAACTCACATATGACAATGCCAGGTATTTACATATTCATAGGATTCTTTCATTAGATTACTTCGTGTAATCTAATAGAGAGTGGTTGCAAGATTCATAAATGCATAATTAAATTCTCATGAATATCCAGTAAACTAAAAGAAAGCAATAATTTCAAGATTCATAAATACAAGATTCATAGATGCAAGATTCATAAGTGCGAGATTCATAAATGTAGGATTCATAAGTACAAGATTCATAAATATAAGATTCATAAATACAGAATTCATAAATACATGATTCATAACTGCAAGATTTATATATACACAGATTCATAAATATTCAGAAATACAACTACGTGCATGTAGGTGATCGGCTTCGTGCAAACGATCAGATTCATATGCACGATCGGCTTCGTGCAATCGGTTTTAACGCGACTTCATGCGCGTGGTGCATTCAGTTCCATGCGCGTCGGCCTTCCTGGCGCGACGGTGGCCGCTTCGTGCGGCGTGCTTGAATTTTTAATGAATTATATTCAAGTAATAAATACAATGCATAGAACAGAATAATTTCACAATTTATGAATTCAGAGTAAACAATATTTGCATAATTCACAAATTCATAAATACGAAAAATAAATTCTCAGGAATTTCCGATATTCTGAACAAGGCAATTAGAGCGAAAATACATGCAATATTCATAAATACAGAAAATAAGGCTAAGATAAATTAAAACAAAGCCATAAAATTTTCTGGAATTTTCTATCTATTTTAGAATTTTACGATTGATTTTCTGAATTTCTAATGCATTTTCAGAAAAGAATAACAGAAAAGAAATAAAGGAATTAAACCTGGGGGCAAGGAGGTAATTTCCCTTTTCCGTGCGCCACCACTGGATTGAATTCGGTTTTTATTTCTTTGGAGCCCGATCAGGACTTCAAGTCCTTTCCTTGGTCACTGGAATTCAAGAGCTTTGAACTCCATCCAATGGAGTGACTTGGTGGCCATGCGCCGGCGTACTGCTTGACGTTCGGGCGGCGGGGAGCACGGGCCCGATGGGGCGGTGCAAGATCACTGCGGCGAAGCTGACGGCGGCGGCAAAGACATGCGGCAAGACAGACTGCTGGCCTGCATCGGCAAAGACAAGCCGGCGGAAGCGCGGCGGCCGGCGGTCAATGGCTTCAAGCCGGTGGCTCTTCGAGGCCAGACGCTTGGCGGTGGCCGGGTGCGAGCGATCTTGTGAGAGCTGCGCAGCGGGCGGGTGGCGTCGGCATTGGCGGGCCGATCCGGCGTTAGCGGTCTTGGGCGCGACCCTGGCGAGCCGTAGGGCCGTGCCGTGGCGCTAGCGGCGGGCGAAGGCCGCGCTCAAGTTCGGCGGCTTCTAACGCCGCGAGGCGATCGGGAGGGCATCGATGGCCGGCGGCGTCGACATCTCCTCGTGTCGGCGGCCGTGCCCTCCGAAGCGAAGCGGCAGCGCTTCAAGCCATGCGCCGGTCATCCTTGATCTGCGGCGCCGGCGGGACCGTATGCGGGCGGCGACGCTTCAAGCAATTACGGTGGCACTTCATGGCGTGCTGTGTGCTTGCGTTGCTAGTTGCAACTTGCAAGTCGTATGCTTCCTGCATGTGTGTGCTTGCATTGCTAGCTGCTAGTCTTATGCTTCCTGCATGCGTCGTTGATTACGTCTTCGCCAAGCTGCGATGCTGATGTCGCTTCAAGCGATGCGATGTTTGCGGCCGACGGTGCGTGAGGGACGCGGCGCCCGTTGATCTTTGGGCGCCGCGCGAGGCATTGTCGCCGGTGCGGAGCCCAGGCCAGCCGGCGCTACGTGCCGCGCAGGTGGAGGCCGACGATGGCTTCATGCCAACGGACGTCCAGGGTGCAATCGCTCGGCAGCCAGCGGCCGTGGGCGTGATCGGCGATGATTTCGTGCTAATCTGTAGCTTCGTGCATCTAGCATCGAATTCATACAAGATTAGATTCAATCTATGTACCTCACCTTTCTCACCTTTTCTCCGGTAGAGCTTCGTGCTGATAACGTGTTAGACAACCTCGCTATCGAATAGTCCGGGGTTGCCTAATAGATCTCAAGTGGAGAACAGAGAGAGAGGGCGAGAGACACAATATGAGGAGAAACGGGTCTGCTTTATTATTCTGTATGCTTGTCTCTACAATGGGGTGACCCCTTGCCTCCTATATATAGCGGTTCTGCTTAGAGATAAGGAAGAGTCCATATAGGATACGAAACCAGTTTCCTAACACTCGTCACGCACGAAAGTTTACTCGCTGGATGGTGAGATCCACTTGTCCTAGATTTTGGACATTTATGTGAATTTTTTTTAAAATAATATCTTTTTTATTTAAATTATAAAATTATACTTCTATTTTAAAGAAATTACAAAAATATATGCCTATCGCCAATTCAAATGGCGACAGAGACCTCAACATTATCGACTAAATGAATCTACGACAAAATAATCCGTTGACCAAATTCAATCTGCCAATGGAAATGGCGACAGAGATTCTGTCGCCAATTGAAATGGCGACAGAGGTATGTTTTGTAATTTTTTTGAATCGAAGTATATTTTTGCAATTTGAATACAAAAGATATTATTTTAAAATAAAATTCCATCTATCTTGATACTGGTTGCATCTGTTCATCATATTGTAATCCGTGCTAGTTATCTTGGTGTATCCTTGCTATTCCACCACAAAAGATCGGGCCAACTACTGATTCAACCTCACGGTGAGGTTTGATCCGCATTACTACTAATCAGGGAAAACGTTAATCTTCTTTCTGAGCCAGTTCCAATTTTTTTTCCTATACCTGTTTTTTGGCACAAAAGTGCCCTTTATTGATTCGTATTTTCGGTGCATTATACTCCTTGTTAGTTGCTGTGTTATGTAAAACAACGTCAGTGAAAAAAAAAACCCCCAAGAAATTCAAGAACCTGCCATGATTTTCCGAGAACCACCGATAATTTCCTACAGCTTTTTCTCGTTTAATGGAGATCCATATGCTATACGGTCACTGCAAGCATGGTGTATTAGACCTGAAACAGGAAGAAATGCATTAGAAAGTATGGGCACTTGAGCAGCCTAATGTGATATGACAGAACAAGTTTAGTGGAATCTTAACATATGAAAGGTGACCAAGCAGAGCTAGGAATAATGAGAAAAGGGGATGCATAGATTGTATCTGTGCATAGATTGAGAGTAATAGAGTGGTAATTGGAAAGATAAACAGAGTCTACAACATTGGAAAAATGTAACAAACACAGGAAAGTAGCAAAGTTCTAAAATATGAAACAAAGAACATATTCAGGGGGAAAAAGCATATGCTGACATCGAGGAAGGAAATGTGGAACCTATCCGCAGTCTAGGCACCTTAATCGGCGGCGACGGCGGAGCACCTGAGCAAAGCACAGGAGGTTGGAGGCGAGGGTAAACAGAGCTCCTGAGGAGCGTATTCATGAGCCACCGAAGCCTGAGAAAGAGGGTGCGTCCCGCCAGCGTGGCCGACGCGAGAACTGGGAAGACCTGAGGATGAAAGCTCTGAACGAAGCGGCGGCGGGAGGCCGATGGAGACGACACGACGCGCTGGCCGGCTCATCAGTGGCGTAAGAATATTTTTCGAGAATACCTTCTAAAAAATAAAAAAACTCAAAAAAAATTTAAAATCTAAAAAAATTTATATATTTTTTCGAAAAAATATTGTTTATTGTTTTGAAATTTTTTTTAAAAGTACTGTAATAATCACTAGGATGCATAGTGGAGAAGACAGCTGGCTACCATATCTCCTCAAAAATAGTAAATTTTATATGAAATAGATAGATGCGCTTCCTGAAACCACGAAAGTGCGGTCTAGATCGAGCAAGCGCCAGATGGTGAAGACCTTGGCACGACCCCGCACCCAAACATACTATAGTACGAATCCGTCCGAGACGCCGCCTCTCAATGGTTCGTCCCTACATATTATGTAAGACTGCCCTGCCACACTAAAATCATTAAAGAATTTTGCTGAAAATTATCGAGATCACAAATTTTAGAGTTAGCCGAATATAAATATCAAAATTGCTGCCCGCGCCTATCTGAGGTGCCGACCTGACTCTACTCCATCAATAGCCATGTGCAACTTTTTTTTTTTCATCATATCTAAATTTGATCCTTTTATGGATTGATCATTTCAATACTCGTTTGTCCTATAATTGTATCTACTTGATACTATGCTTATTCTCAGTTAGTAATTAGTTCGAGACTATTGTCGACTGTTTAGCGTAGTAATAAGCATGAAGTTTAGATATAGGATAGGACCAGTGGCGGAGGACAAACTAAAATTTTGATATTACAGACTTTATAGCATATATAGTAACAGTGGTAAATGAAATTAAAGTTATCCATATATATGCTAATATTATAAAGTATGTTGTAATATGAGTGTATGACATTTAATGGAATGAAAACCATATTATAAAGCATAATGGATAAGGAAGAAGATAAAATATGTACCAATAAAGTATTAATTGCGTCTAGAAGGCCTTAACAGCTGTATTTGGCGAGTTTTTATATTTTGAAAATGCTTCTGTGCAGGTGAAAACAACGGAACAGAAACACAAACGCACTATACACCAGCATATACTGTATATATGCAAAAATATCCGGTATAGGCTAGGCATGGCGGGAAGCCATACCTAGCCATATTAGCTCCTCCGCCACTGGATAGGACTAGCATCTAGATGTACGGTTCGGCTGCTTGCATCATGCGCATCTAACAACCCTTAGATCATAATGCAGTTGCATGACTTGCATCTCGTTGAACAGACTCCCATACCACTTGGTAGGGGGAAAAAACAGACATACACAGCAAAAAGCAACCGATATGGGCGCGGATGATCTTGTCCCTAAGCATCGCCTCCACCTTTATCCAGCTGCAACCTCCAAATGGCTCACTTGATCCAAAGAAAACCAATAGTCCTACACCAAATCAAACATCTGCATGGTGCGGTGCAACAGATATGACACTCCCCATATGAAATAATAACTTTTGATAGAGCAACACAAATAAATAGCCCTTGCAACGAAACAAAAGGCTTACTGCAACAACCTCCAGAAAAGAAACGGTGCAACAATTAGAAATTCCTACGAAACATTTGAAATACCTAGTGCAACAAAAAAGAACACTGATGCACAAATCCACAAATCTATGCAAACAAAAATGATTTCTTACTACAACAATGAAAAAGGATTTTTGCGACATAAGGAAAACACATGTTGCAACAGCAAAAAAAATTACTGCAACAAAAAAAAATCAAAGAGATGCTTAATTAAGAAGCCATAAGATTTTGGAGCAAACTCAGATGTGGTGGTAAGAGTTGAAATTAGCAGCAAAAATGGGACACTCCCATGAGGATAGAAAATGGTCGGTGGCTGGCAATGGCGAAACCATCACACCTTTCAGCAATGATTAACAGCGACGTGGTGAAATAGATGTTTTGCATGGAGAGTGCCGGACGAGGGATAGACAGGTGAGGGGAGTGCGGTGCAAGCGTGTGGGCTCCCACCGGCAAACTCAACCCACCATGAGCTTCGGAGGAGAGAGGAACGAGAAGCGAAAGTTTGTGTGACAGGGAGGACTCGGTACTGTATTGGATACGCTTTGCTATGGGCCATGGGCCTATGCTCCGAGCAACCACCGGTAAAACGTCCGGGCTATGGGCCTACAGTTTTAACTTGCTTTTTATTGTTCTCATTGTTATCGAACACACTACTGAAGCATGATAGCCAAGTCCATTTCCCGGTTGCGTCATTGACCCGCCATTAATTTGGTTATATATTACGTTGGTTCAAAATAATACTCTACTAGCACATTGAACTATAGCGTAACATTATCCAGAAGTTGTTTATAATCGGCCAGTGTTGAAAACAGATGAACAAACTGAATTTTGACGTCAATGCTATTGCAATTGAAAATTTTGAGGCTAATATATTGGGTCAGAAATGCCACTTCTGATTTTGTAATCTAACATACTAGAATTGATTTTTTTTAAAAGAATCACATCACCTAGAATTGAATTTTTTAAAGAATCACATAACCCGTATGTTCTTGTTAAAGTTTTTGTTACATACAAATCCTGCGGTCAAACCTTTTTTTTATGGAGAGAGCTAATTTATTGTCTAGCTATTATATTTTCAAAGAAAATTTAGATTTGCAAACTTGATTAAGTAAACAAAATTTTAAACTGATGTTTCTAGCTTCTATGCATAACACTTAACTTAATTAATTGCAGATATATACGAGTATTTAGGAAGCAGAACCAATGCTAATTAATTAACTTATTTAATTTGCTGTTTAATACATTCACACCGACCAAACTCCTGTCTCACGACCGGATTAATTAGGCCTGTCGTGAGTGTGGCCTTTTACGTGAACCAGTAATATGACTGTGCGTTGCAACGAAATTTCAAAAGAGAATAATACATAATTATAATGTAGAATCTTAAACCATACAATAAATCAATTTTCTGTAACACACATATCAAGCAAAACATATCTTAGTAAGCTAGTAAATAAATCAAATCATCTATATTGAGTTGTCCTGCAGATTTATAACTATAAGTTAGCAAGGCAATAGTGACTCACCTACTGGGCCTTGGGCGGTACTGTTCTGGCCCAAAGCCTGGCAGACTCACCATCACCACCAACTCATTCTTATAATAGTTAAGATGATTTGGAGCTTCGTAAATCCTACACCAGCGAGAGGGACCTCGACTACTTCAACTAGTACTGCTATAAGGCACGGGCATCATATGCATGAGGAACAGATAAATCCTATCATCTGTTGTCACTGCTACAAAAGAGATTATATTAGATGCCTCATCATTGATGGTTTTAAATAAAAATCGTCTATGATATATCCTCGGAACATCATAGATGGTTTTATCCACAAACCGTCTGTGATGAGGGGCATATCACAGACGATTTTATCTACGAATCGTCTGTGATGAGGTCCTCCACATCACAGAAGGTTTTATCCAAAAAACCATCTGTGATATGCCACTCATCACAGACGATTTTAAACAAAAACAGTCTGTGGTGTGGGGGCCTCATCACAGATGGTTCGTGGTTAAAACCGTCTGTGATGTGTGTCCTCATCACAGACGGTTCGTAGATAAAGGGTCTGTTTGGCAGAGCTCCAACTCCATTTTTTCAGCTCTGCTCCACAACTCCACTGTAAAGCAGCTCCACTGCAGAACTAGGTATTACCCCAGTGACAAAGGTGGGTAATTTCTTCCCAACTCCACGTCTACTCTGAAAAAACCCATCCGCGGAGCACCTTTTCTCTTGCTCCAAAAAAATGTACTAGAACTCTGCCTTCTCCACGGAGTTTGTAACACCCCAAAATTTTGCTTTTCTTAAATTCATGTGTGATTTGGCACTTTGGTGAATTTTTGGAATTTTCTGGAATTTATTTGGATTTATTTGGAATTTATTTGAATTTATTCCATTTTGAAATAATTAAAGAATTTAATTTTGCAAATAAAATTTTGTTGGAAATATTTTATTTGAGTCCAAAATGTTCCAAAATATTTTCAATTTTTTCCGAATTTTTCTCGAGTATTTTGCTATTTTTAATGAATTAAATGAATTTCGGGAATTATTTTAATTATTAAATCGCTGGAAAATGCGAATGGGTTTGAATTGCTCATCCGACCGAGCCGCACTCCGAAGTCAGACTCGAGTCCGACTCCGAGCCAAATTTAGCCTGGCCGAACCTAACCCTAACCTAAGTTGATCCCGACCGTCGGACGAGATCCAACGGCCTCGATTGATCGTGACGGCTCGAGCCGAGATCGACCGGACCTCGGCCGCCCTGCGCGATCGCGGGCCGTTGATCGCGCTTCACGCGGGATGTCGACCGGCCGTCGCTCCGCCCGAGTCCGAAGCCGATCGCCGCGCCGCCGCCGGAGAATTAGGTTTTCGTCTCGCACGAACGCCGAGGCTATTTAAAGCCCGGTCACGCCCGAGGTTGCCCTCCTCCGCGGCGCACCCGTGTCCTCGAGCCATCTCGCTGAGCCGTCACCGCTTATTCGCGTGCGAGCTCGCCAGTAGTTGGAGGAGGTGTCCGCCGCGTTTGCGCTGCTTTTCGCCACCGTCCGTCGTCTTCCGCCGAGAAGGAGCCCAGATCCGAGTCCCCGCCGAGACGCACCGAAGAGACCACCCACCGGCGAGGCGTGCCGAAACGCCGTCGGTGTGGTCTTCGTTCTCAACGCGCCCGGGAACTCGCGTAAGTGGACATCCATGAGACCCACGAAGCTTCTCGCGTCGGATCTTCATCGCACGGTCCAGATTCGTCCACGTCACCCACGGTAAAGAATCACGTGTTAATCTCCAGATCTAATCTCAACCGTTAGATCTAGATCCAACGGCTTAGATTGAACCACGTTCATAGCGATAGATTGGATCTTGACCGTCCGATCAAGATCGAGCGGTCAGAATCGATGGAGTGGTTTTCCAAGCGCGTTAGCCAGATCTAATCTGGGCCGTTGATTTTCAAATCAACGGCCGAGATTGCGCCACGTGTCGGGAAGCCTGACCGTCGCGGTCAGCGCTGGCCCACGCCAGCGTGCAGGACGCCGACACGCCGGGCCCGCGTGTCGAGGGCCCGCTGTCGGCCGACCGTGAAGCCGTGGCCGAGCCCATGGACCGAGCCGAGAATCGCGGCTGTCCGTGGACCCGAGGCCACGCATCGTCACCCGATTGGTCCACGTGTCCATGCTGACGCAATAATTAATTTCCGAAAAAGAAAATGATTTATTAATTCGAAATAATGATTTCAGATTTTGTTTCAAACTTCAAACGCTTATAACTTTTGCGTTTCAACTCCGATTTGAGTGATTCAAATTTCTAAATTTGTATAAAATTGAGATCTACCTAAATATGAATTTTATTTAATTTTTGGACTAAAGTTTTTCTCTGCAAAATTATTTAATTGATTATTTAAACTTTAAATAATCATAACTTTTGCGTCTTAACTTCAAATTTGACGATTCCAGTTTCTAAAAATTCATAAAATTATGTTCTCTCCGTTCATGGATTTTATTTGGATGTTTGGACACTTTTTGCCTATTGTTTATTCGTGTATTTGCTATTTGCACGCTTTACGAGTAGATGTTGAAGTGCCGGAAGGATTCGAAGGAGAAGTATTGACTCAGGATCCAACTCAAGACCAAGAACAAGTACTTTTTGAAGGCAAGTTGTGCTTTGACCATGTTGATCCTATTTCGAAATCTATTTTGATTTAACCTATTGCATGCTAAGTTCCAATAGAAAAATACTTTATTTAAACATGGGGAATTAGATAAGTACCAATTTGCTGTATGACACCTTGATTATTTAAGTATGTGCCATGACCCCTTGTCACCCTAGTTGTGGTTTACTAGTTGGACATTATTAAATTGCCAACATGGGTTTTAGACCGTTGTAGTATACTGCTTAGACACCTTTCGTGCTCGACATGATTTTGGACAAACAAATGTTAATATTGACTTAATGACATATTGAACCTGTTTTGGAAAAGTATCATGTGATGTTGATGGCACGTGGTGCATGGTAATCAAGCGGGTTTGATAAACGATTTCGATCGGGGCATGTGGCAAGAGTAATCAGGTGGGCAGTTGTGGCATTGGGAGTGTTGATTTGGTTCTTGGGTAGTCTTGCCCTGGTCACCCTAAGGACTTAACCTTGCAAGCCTTTGAACTGGGTCTAACGTGCAACCACATGTCTGTAATGGACGGACCTAGTTGACTAAGTTGCTAATAACGCACTGTGGGACCTCGGGAGGTCAACTACACCCTTTGTGTAAGTTGTATGCGGGGAGCGTCATCGGTGAGGCCAGTACCCATCTAACAGTTGATTGGCCTAGACTTCGCCTTAGCGAAGGGAAGGGTTAGTCTAAATAGCAGGGAGGACCACTTGTATTGTTAGAAGTCTCAGAAAGACTTTGTTACTGAACTTCGCCTTTGTGGTGTTTATTGTATCTTGTGGGTAAAGTGCATAACCTCTGCAGAGTTTAGAATCTATTCGAATAGCCGTGTCCGCGGTATTGGACATCGCTTGGGAATTACAGTCAAGGGTTAGATTTTCTCAAAAATAACTTTGGTTTGAAAGGTTGAAATTTGGATTAATAATGAAGTTGATGGAAATGTGGTTTAGGATGGGAAAGATGTTTACCAAACTTCTTGAAAAAGTTATTTATGCTTTACTTATTTCTACTGCTTTCGAATCTACTTATATTACTTGTCCAATGCTATTTACTGCAAATATACCTTGAGTTATTCCTTTGTACCAAGCCATGCATATAGTATATTAGCACATTGCATGTGCATGACTTCTTTGAGTACCAAGTACTCACCCTTGCCTCAACACAACACCAGTTGAAGAGGAGACTACGCCAGCTTTGGAGGAGGAGCTCCAAGAGGATCCGTCTACGTAGGGAGCGAGCCCAGTCAGTTGCCTGTGGTATACTGGATGGCGCCACGATGTTACCTTCTTTGATTTTCCGCTGCTACTATTTCTCTTTTAATAAGTATCGCCCTGCGAGGCGTACATTTGTGACTTGGCCATAAGGTCAAGTAACCAGTTTGCTTAATTAAATAAAAGTACTTTATTAGTATCGAATGATATGATTGTGATATTTACCGATGTTAAGACTGTGTGCACTAGCGCGTTCCTGGACTAGTGTTGAATACACAGAGGGTCCGGATTTGCAAATTCGGGGTCCCGACAGAGTTGCATGCTCCGTGGTTTTGTGGAGTTGGGGCGTTTGGCAGGGCTCCACCCAGATCCGGGGTGGACTTGGGAGCTGGAGCTCTGCCAAACAGGCCCAAAACCGTCTGTGATGTTCCCGGGACATATCACGGATGGTTTTTGTTTAAAACCATTAGTGATGTCCGAGACATCACTTGGTGTTGTAGCCCCAAACTGGCACTGATAATTTAAAAAGGAGCAAAAAAGTAACATCAAATAGAAGCAAATGAAACTGATCAAATGATAAAATAATCTAACACAACATAACATCATTAACATAAACATTCAACTATACATAAAGGTTAACATAACAAAAACATTAATTACAATAGCGCGGCGTGTGCGATCACCACTCGTCGCTGCTGCCCGAGGGGCCGAAGATGGGGTCGTCGTCGATGTTGATGGTGTCGATGCTGGAGGTGGCATGTGGCTCGTTGCCACTGTCCTCCGATGTCAAAGGAGTGCTCCCCCAGCGGATCACGGTGTCCTCCTCATCATTGTCTTCCTACTCCTCATCCTCCTCCCTATCAGGGTCCTCTCGCGCGGGCTTCCTGGTGGTGGTGTGAGGGGCTACGGTGGCGGCGGAGACACCCGGGACTGAGGCGGTTGGAGGGACGTGACATGGTGGGCATTGCAGCGGCGCCGGGGGCGATGATGGCAATGAAGGTACGTGCACATACCTTAACTTAATGGAGGAGTTAGAGCACGCGGGAGAAGAAGGAGGCACTACCATAGGAGACGAAGCCACAACGATGAGATGAGAAGAGAATACGAAGAGAGACAATACATTAAAAGACGAAGAGACGATGAAGAGAAGAGAAGACGAAGAGACGATGAAGAGAAGAGAAGACGAAGAGACGATGAAGAGAAGAGAAGACGAAGAGACGATGAAGAGAAGAGAAAACGAAGAGAAACGTTAGAAGTTCTGATCAATCAGATAGTTGCATCGATTGGTTTAATATAGGTGCTTGAAGACGAAGAGATGCTAATAGATTTAATTGGCGGGAAAGACGTCCTGATAGATCAGAGAGTTGCGATTGATCGCATGCAACTGATCGGTTTAATATAGGCAGGAAGTCAAACAGACGACCGATCGGTTTAATTAGCGAAAAAGATGAAGAGACGGCTCGTCAATGCTGACTTATCACAGCCGGTTCATGGCTAAAATCGTTTGTGATGAAGTGCACATCACAGACGGTTTTAGCCATGAACCGTTTGTATTATGCTGGACCTCATTACAGATAGTTTTTTTTAAAAAAACCATCTGTGATGTAACATCCTGAAAAATTGAAAAATGGCAAGAATAAAAATTTAAAATGTAAAAATAAAAGTGAATAAAAGTTTCTATTAGAATCATAATTTCAATTTAAAATACCGTCTTTTCTCTCATCGTCAATTCCATTTTCAGACCCATGTGGCTTTTGCCTTGCCATTTCATGGTAGACGACTACACAGTGTTGTAAAACGAGTAGTTCACCCACGTCGATCACCGGCAATCAACAAGAACACAAGAACACAAGAACAAGAGACACAAGATATAGGGTGGAGCTCTCTCTTCTTTATTGATCAATGTGTGTAAATACAATGGGAGGCACCCGGTATATATATAGCAATCCCCTCAAGGAGAGTTCGGATTCGCCCACATATTAAGAGATAGACTCCTAACCGAATACGGTTAGGAGGTTATCTCATAACACTTCCCCTTGGGCGAATTCCGCGTAATGCATATGTCTCATTAAAAACTCCACTCAAAAACCCAGTGGGAAAAAAAAAAGATGGAGAAAAGAGTACATCACACTCGCTCTCTATGTTGCATTTGTTGCCTCATTAAAAACCTTTATGTGAGAAACATCAGGAAAACTCACAAAGGAAAAAGAGTACAACTTATGATCTTCAGGATCATGTAAAGGGATTATGGTTCAAGGGTTTACTTCCCCTGAACTATGCAAATCTCTAAGCCGCCTTATTCCAATGCCATTAACATACCTTGGAAGGGGAATTTGGCAAGGATTTTGTGAATAAATCTACTAGATTTTCACACGACTTAATTTGCATTATTTTTATCTCACCATTCTTCTGGAGTTTGTGGGGATAAAAGAACTTAGGAGCAATATGCTTCGTGATATTGCTCTTTACATAACCCAATTGCATTTGTGCAACACAAGCATCATTATCTTCATAGATAATAGTAGGGGAATTGACGGTATTCATACCATATGACTTCTGGACATGGTTGATTACGTTTTAGCCAAACATATTCAGTGAGGCTTCCTTTATAATCTCCGAGTGGCTGTACCACCACAGAGGAAAATAATAATCCGATGCAGGGATTTCTTCATGAACGCACATGAACATTATTCCTTGAGGGACCATATTCCTTTTCAGGAGGAATCTACTTAGTCGATTGTACCACATCCTTATCGATTGTTTTAATCCGTATTCGATGACCCATATACATATGCGGTCACTATAATCATCAAGCTGTATTGAAAAGTTTAAGCTATCGCCATCAATATTAAATTTCGGAACGTCATTCCACTCATTTCAGGAGAACAGATTTCATCGTAATCGATGATGGGTCTCTGCTAAAACCCTTGTGCTACAAGCCTCGCTTTATATCTCACCACCTGGATATTTGCATATCTCTTCAGGATGAAAAATCCATTTGATCCTACAGGAATATTTCAGAAATATTACATCATGAGACCAAGAACTTTCCTCTTATTAAGCGGCGCTACCTCAATTGCTTTTGATTGAACCTAGATGAGCGCTTCTGGCACTCTGCCATGGACTTTGGTTCTGGATCCAGATTTTAGCAATTTTTAGAGGCAAAATATGTCGACAATTGTAGTCTTTCTTCATATATAATTCTCCTGCATCACTCCAGGGATGTCTTTTATCAATTTCTTCCCGACTTCTCGTGATTCCCCACAACGATGAAGTCTGGGTGTTCCGACTTCCCAGCGTTGGATTGTGCGCACAAATATCTGTTGGGGTTATCATCTTGAGGATGGATCACTTGAGGATGTTACCATCTTCTAGATGGCTCACTTCAGGATTTTCTCAACATCAGGTTGAGCTTCTTCCACTTGTCATTTGTAGTGTTCTCATTTATTTGGTTCTCCTTTTCGCGGACGTCTCAGCGGAATTGAGTCCGTGCACTGGAGGCCTCCCTCATTTTATCATGAGGGTCAAGAGTGGAGTTTAATATCCTTCTAGGATATTTCCACTCTTTCAGTGCATATCTTTGCAGTATATGAGATCTTTCCACTATCTTATGATCGGTGAAGGTATTTGGCGATTCTTAGCTTATTTGTTGCAGATTTATTTCTTTCCGAACTTCAAGTTCGATCTCTTTAGTGCGTGGATCTAAGGACTCGGCATTCTTTAATTTGGTACTTATCTTCCCCTAATGCCGAAATATGTCCTTAGTACAATCATCGTAACGAACCATGTACAGACCCTCAATTTCTGGTGAGGTCCCATGGTGGTACGCCGTGGTGGAGAGATTGGCATGTATACAACACTGCCAAAATTTTTGCAGATGGGAAATACTTAATTCTCTTCCATGCACTATCTCGCAACGGGAAATTCCATTATATCTGATTGATTTGAGTTGAATTAATATCGCGGTGCAAGATCATGTGGCCCCAACGACTGGTGGGTAGCCTACTATTCTACGAAGTGGTCAAGCAATAAATTTTATTCCCTTAATAATGACTCTGCAGGGCCATTATATTATGTGGACATGAGGTATTAAAAGCTTTACATTAATTCCCAAAACCATATAATGCTTTTGAGGTAAACTCATTAGCATTTTCCATTTGAATGGACTTGATTCTTTCTTCCGAAAAGAGGCTCACCAATTGGGCAATTAATTTAGGTAGAAACATGGTTCCAACGAGGGCCGAAAAGGTCCACATATATCACTTCGAATTTACTTCAAGAAATTCAGTGATTCTTCTACAAGTTAGATGATAAGAAATCTTCAGATCTAAGGAAGTCTTTATGCTATGACCATCAGAATTAGTAATTATTTTATCAAAATATTCAACTCAAGATTACCCAGTCAATCTACAAGATCTTTAAGTACTTCTGGGTTTTTATCGCAATACCAACTTCAGGTTGCATAGTATAACAATCAAACAAGCATAGCACAAAATATTCTGGAAAACACTTTATTTAAATATCACTGATAATTGCTCAACAGGAGCATAGACCAAATGTTCATGCAGGAACATAATTATTCAAACTGATGAGGCTCTTAAGGAGGCTCAACTAATGGAAATGCGACATATAGCAAAAAGGGGTGCCTTATTGGTTGGACCTTGCTTCTGGAAGGTTTCTGTACCCTTCCCTTCACCTTTCCATTTGGATTTGCCATTTCCCTTTTGATTTCTGTCATTCTTCCATTTATTCCCCTTATACATTTGGCCCTTTCCGCGACCATGGCTACCTACTAGCCTGCTGAGCGATAGCATGTGCTTCAGGCACTGCTTAACTTCCATTAGTATTTGCATGATGATTCTTTATCAGGAGTTCATCATGTTTTTCTGCTTCTAGCAGAACACTAATAAGCTCAGAGTACTTCTTGTACTTCGCATGGCTGATCTTGTTGTTGTAGTATCATCATGTTGGGGTGGAAAGTGCACAAGGTTTTATCGATCTTTTCAGCTTCAGTAACTTTCTGGTTACAAAAAGTCAATTTAGCGATCAGTTTGTGCATTGTAGAATTATGAGCTGCCACAGATTTGAAATCTGAAAGCGTAGGAGGGTCCATTCGCGTTGTGCTTCTGGCAACAACATAGATCTTTGCTGGTTATAGCGTTCCTTCAGGAATTCCACAATACAGTGGTCCTCCTCCATCAAGTATTCGGCCTTCAGGTCCGAATGAAGATGGTGTCTCAGGAAATGTAAAGCGGCGCATTTTGCGGGTTCAGACACTTCGATTGTACCGGCTTCAGGCCGAACAATAGCAGCTCTAAGTCCTCGAGCTGTTAGGTTGATTTTGGCATCCATTGCCCATGTGAGGTAATTGCTGCCATCCAGGGCAAGCTTAGCAAATTCCCTTATTGCAATGTCAGACATATCCTACATGCAAGCAATACGAGATTTTACTACAGGTAAAATACTATATTGCATGCATCTTCATTTAATCAATAAAGTTTTGGTCTATATCTATTCAGTAGATAATTATCACACTTTTTTTCATAATTTTTCTAGTATTTAGCAATTTTCAGCATTACTAAATAACAGAAAATAAAATCCAATATCAATTAAACATGGCATAAGTCTAATTTCAACTCATGTAATTCTTATTGGTTGGGAGCGAAAATGAGTAATGAATATCTCCGTCAATTTGACTCATGGCCAGGTCAACATGCCCCTAGGGCTCACATGAGGGAGGGAGCACTTCCCGTTTCCGGGCGCCAATTAAATAACCAAGCCTCATGTGTGTTTTCCTAGACACCAATTGTCTCATATCTATTTATTCATTATCGAAATCAAATCCCATCCACACAGGTTCTCATAAAATGCCGTATGAAATATTCTGGAAATTTCCTAGCATTTTTCATAATTTCTGCTAATTTCCAAGCAATTTTCAGAATTACTTACGCAAGAGAAAAACAATTTACCACATCTCAATTTTTTTTTCATGAGTAATCTGGGCCAGAGCATTGAATTTATTAGTATTAGCTAATGCAAAACATATACATACATGCGGTCAAGATGCTCTAATGCAAACACATGCATGCAACGCACCTTTGCTAAATGCAAATCAATTGCATGCTTGAAGACTTGAAAACAATTATTAAATAGAAGACTTGAAGTGCATGCACTAATGCAAAAGAGCATGCATGCGGCGAGGCATCAAAGTGCGCATGCCCGAAGACGTTCGTGCATGCGGCCAGGAGGCATTGGATGCGCGACAAGCCTCCTAGGTGCATGAAGCGAGAAAATAATTGAGCCACAAATATGTGCAAACAACTTCAGGTGCACGTATCAATTTTCACCAAGTTTAACATGCATTTTAACAGTTTTCTGCTAATTATTTACAACTGGAAATAATTAATATTGCAGAAAAATTTAATACTGAAAAATAAAATGCATGATCGTAGTACATATTTGCATCCACAAACATGTAAACAGTAATCGCAGAACTAAAACATAATTAATAAGAGGTGGCAGTCTATAGGGTGACCTTTCTCACGGAGAGCCGCTCAGGAAAATTAGAACTTCAAGTTCTGTGGTCACGTACGGACTTGATATTCATGTACCCCTTAGCCATTGGATTGCATCCGATCGGACTACATATTCACGTACGGATTTCATATGCTTTTGTTTCTTCTGGACTTACAAGTCTAATCCAAAGCTCCAACCGATCGGCGCCGAGTACGACATGGAGGCGGACGACAGGCCTGCCGGCCGCATGGTGGTCATTATCTGTATGGCGTTCGGCGTCTTGCAGGGGCGAAGAACACGCGATCGGCCATCAATTTCCAGTGCTTCGTGCACGTTGGGCCGGCGAGATCGGGCGCGGCGACAGGCTCGCTTCGAGCGAGGCTGGCTGGCCGAGCGGCTCCAGGCAGCGTGGCTGCGATGACGAGAGCGGCAGAGGGAGTCAACTAGCGCTGGGAACCAGCGGGGCTGCCGGCGGCTGCCGTGGATCCGTGGCCGAGCGGCGGCGAGGCTGGGCCGCCGGAGATGGCACGAGCCATTATGGCGCAGGCCGATTATTTTGTGAGAAGCGTATGATTCAAACAATCATATCAAACATCTAATAGATCAATCTGGTAGACAGATCAAGCATCTAACAGTAGATAGATCAAGCATCTAACAGTAGATAGATCAAGCATCTAACGGTAGATTAGAATGTTAATATAGCGAACATCTAGTGAAATCAATCTGCAGGATTTCAATCATCGTTCATGCGAGATTACTCACGTTCTTGATGCTTGAACCGTTGGCTATCGCGTAGGATAGAGTCGCGTAGGACCTTTTCGGCAATCCGAGTGGATGCCGGCGTGGTGACGAGTTGATTGCAGATCGGATCGGGCGATCAATCGCCGGTAGTAGTCGTTCGCCTTAGTCGACGATCCTTCGCTTCTTGCGGCAGAGACTCGTGCTGATAACGTGTTGTAAAACGAGTAGTTCACCCACGTCGATCACCGGCAATCAACAAGAACACAAGAACACAAGAACAAGAGACACAAGATATAGGGTGGAGCTCTCTCTTCTTTATTGATCAATGTGTGTAAATACAATGGGAGGCACCCGGTATATATATAGCAATCCCCTCAAGGAGAGTTCGGATTCGCCCACATATTAAGAGATAGACTCCTAACCGAATACGGTTAGGAGGTTATCTCATAACACACAGTACATGTGAGGGTCATTGCCTTCCTTCTTTCATCTTTTGCCAGTGTACATGTGGGACCACTATTTTTCTGTGATCCTACCAGTTATTCCTTCTAGGCATCTTAGCCAACACCGCTTAAAGACCGAGTCCAGGACCTCTAGGTGTCCCTGTGCATGCGCTTGATACTCCATAAGTGCCACGGCGAGTAACCCTTTTCCGTTTGCATCGCCACGACAAGTCTCCCTTCACTTCAACACTACCGCTGCATGCAATACACTCACCTGTGGACTGTGGTTGCCACGATGCCACCGCTTTGCCGCCGTGCCTAGGCATCGAGAATGCCCCAGTTCAAGCACTGTGCCGCACTACCTCACTTCTCTATAAGGATCATCGAGTCATCTCTGAAATCAGTACATCAAACCAATGTGCCATCGCCTCCTTCCTTGGCTCCAGCCGAATTCCCGACGCCATCAAGCCGCCGGCCAACTTCCTGCTCCGGCCACCATGCCTCAATTCCCTGCATCTAGAGTACCGCCATCCACTCCGACACACATCCCCCAATTCAATTTGGACGCCCACTGCTCCATGCTCGGCTCCGGCAAGTTCTTCCATCATCGGCCACCACAGTTCAGTCTCCAATTCTTTGCTCCATTTTCCAATTAAACTTGCATGGAGCGTCCCCACTGACCTTGGATCGTTTCCCCCAACTTGATTCGAGATTTCCCTTGCTGTGAAGCTCTACCACATCGAGCTCTGCGCCACCATTGCTCCTTCTCGCCGCACCACCGTTTCAAGCCACCTCAGCTCCAATCGCTACCTTCTACAGCTACAGCAGGGTACCGAAAAGTTGTTCCAGCAGTCGCTCACAATTTTGGTGCCTGCTCTGCCACCGACTGCCCAGCTCAAAGCTCCGGCCATGACGCAGTAAGTTCCCCTGTTTTGTTCTCTTGGCTCTGGCACTGTTCCTTGTATCTGACCGGTGGTCCCATGAAGAATAGTACCCAGTGCAAGCCAAACTCACTGCTTAGTTGAATCCTTTTGGCTTTGTGACACTATAGGAATCCAAACTATTTTAGTCGGCCCAAATTATTTTCGTTGGCTAAAAATAGACCGACGTAAATAACAATGTGATTTCATCGGTGAGGTTGGAATCGACAAAATTAAAATTATTTTCGTCGGTATTCTTGAGAAGGCTGACGAAAAAATTCTCTTAGACTAATTTCGTCGGTTCAGACCGTCGAAAATAAGATACATGGTATCTTGCAGATATTTTCGTCGATCTATTTTCATCGGTTTTTCTTTTATTTTCGTCGGTTTTAGACTAACGAAAATAGTATCAATTCCTGTAGTGAGAGAGCCCAAAGTACTAATACCAAGACATTTCATTTGACCTCTGAATCCTTGGCAGGAAGAACCAAGGTGACTAGTAACTAGTTAAATTGGTCTAAGGTATAAATATGTTTAACGTCTTTAATTTGTTTGCATCCCTGATCAAAAATCTACTTAGCAACTCAATTTAACCACCCTCTGTATTCAGATGTGATCATCGATTAATTCGTATAGACCTTAATATCTATGTGCATGTATAAATCCCTTTTATAAGATGTTGCAAATAAGAATAATGTTCAGATATCGAAGTTAATTTAGTAGCTTGATCTAATCAAATTGTTAAAATCAACATAAAATAATGTCTTGAAAATAGGAACAGAATATGCGTGACCTATTCCGACATAAGATGACAAAACTCTGAAATGGAGTAGACTCTAGTAAGAACAGTGACCTTTACCTCGATTAAACTAATTAAGCCCAAAACTATGTTTAGCTTAATTAGAATCTATAATTAGGAATTAGCTTGATCTAATCAACCACTAAATTTAAATGCCGACACCCTAAAATTTAGGAGGTCCTAATTGGTTTAATCTTTAAATATGTCTTTAAGCATACATGCCATATAAACTTATTATCACTAGTACACCTTGGTACATGTAACATTTTAGTTTAAACACACTATAGGTCCACATCATCTAATCTCGCAAATATATATATATATATATATATATATATATATATATATATATATATATATATATATATATATATATATATAGTTTAACTTAGATTGAACCAAACATTCCTAAAATCAAGACCATATTAATCAATATTAAAAAGATCCTATTTGAATTAAGTTCATAATAGTTTTTCATCTTCCATACAAACTGAAATGTTAAAAACTTTTATAAATAAAGGTTAAAACATACGGAACTCGTTGCAAGACATTTCTAGGGTTAGGACCTACTAACAATATAAAAACAGTTACCTATCTATATAAATTGAGGTCGCAAACCTAAAACGAAAACTGAACTATTACGCTAGACTTTAAAAACACTTAGAATATCTCGTCTAAATGAGAATTTTAGGATGACTAACCTAGAATTGCTCTTTAGCATATGGATTACCATATTCTGAGAAAATTTTTCATTTACATCTTGCTTTGCATCTCAATCTTATTAGAGCAATCACCCTAAGTGTTATGTTTTTCGACAGTGCATGTTATGAATAGATAGGTGTAAGAAAGTCCTTAGGTAAAGAATTCGTGTCGTAAGAATCATCTAGAAACCATGTAGGTTCATCTGGTAACCCTAATCCAGTTAGCGCCCTTTTAATACTTAAAGGTCGGTACAACCAGAGCTCGAGAACGGTACTACCGAAGGTCGGTAATACCGCGATCTGAGAGTCGGTACTGCCGAAAAATGATAAGTGTGTTAGCTAATATATTAATTCTATTAATCTAATCAATCTTAGCTTCTTGAATTCATAAAATAGGAATAAACAATTCATAAAATGTGAGTAACGGTGTAGCCTAGATCGTTAATAGGAAATATAGGTGAAAAGATAGATTATGTCGCATATACATAAAATCTTAAAACCAAAACCCTAACCCGAAATCACTCTTTTTTATGTGATGGATTTATATTTGGTTTTTTCTATCTGTATTCTTTTGGCCCTTATTGGAGTTTGCTCTTTTGTATGTATCGCGGTATGACGTGTAGAACTTGACGTAATTGACGCTACCGCCAACAGTCTATATGTATACTCGACGACAACTCTCTCTCTCTCTCTCTCTCTCTCTCTCTCTCTCTCTCTCTCTCTCTCCGCGCTAAATGTTCTATTCCTGATGCACCAAAACATTCTTGTTTGGTCTTTGAGCGTAGTATGATACTATGAGAACTCTAAATAAAAAGTTTTTGGAGTCGTAAGAAACAAATTGTTTCGTGAAAAGAGACATCCAATACTAGCTTGCAGCTCAGTCACATTACGGATGGCAAAACAAACACTTCACAATTCATACTACCTACCACAAATATCAAGGCATTACAAGTTCAGATAGGTAATATTCCAGAGAAATAAATTGTAAGACATAATTTAAGTTCCAACGAAATCATAGGCAGGGTTCAATTTTTCGTTGAATTTCACTCGAATTTCGCGAAATCCGACCTTACCGCTACGGTTCGAAAAAACATTTCGTTGAAAGCTGCTACTGTTCAAACGGTTTTCGAACGGTTTTTACCGATTTTCGAACTTCAGTTTTTCTAACGGTTTTTCGCTGACGAAAAGTGGAACCCTGATCATAGGGTTTCGTGGAAATTACAACACAGTCATGGCCAGTAACCCATGATCAAGGAATGTGATGAGCAACATGCCACATGTTTCCTTTCTGCAGAACATGCCACATGTTTCCTTCCTGCAGAAGAAACAACAAGAGTGAGAATTAAGTTTTACCAAGTAACAAACGTACTTATTGAATATTTATGTAAAACGATTATTAAAGACTTAGAGAGGTGCTTTTATGCTTTTCTTTTAATGCACAAGGGTGCATGTTGGTTTGTGTACGTACTTGTGCATTTCCAAAAATTTCAAAAAATTCATATATGTACAATCTGTGCACTTGAAAAAAATTTGTATTTGTGTACTCTGCAAAAAAGATGATAGAAATGACTTGTATTGCAACTATTCGTGCACACATTTGTGTTTTTTGTATAATGTACACAAATAGTCATATTTTTGCACAACTTTGGCAAGTGCACATAGTTTTGCATGTTGAACATGTATGATTTTTTTAGATTTGTTTGTAATTCACGAGTGTACTTTTGAAATAGGTGGTTATAGAAAGTCTAAATTTGTGGCGTTTTCTCTATGGCTTTGCCAAAAGAAGCTAAACTTTGTTGTCACTTTGTCGTAGGACAAACTGTTTATTAAAATATTATATTAGCTGAGTTGGAGAGAGAACATTTTTATAAATGAGTGTTGGTGCCTCTCAACCTTACAAATGACATCTAAACGGTGAAAGATTGCAAGGATTGAGAAGCTATGTGGTGCAGATGGATGCAAGACGGAGAAGAGAGGATGATGACGGGAGAAGAAGGGGTGAGGAGTTAAACAAACTTTTTACCCACATTCTCTTTTTTCTCGGTTGGATTTTATATTTTAATGGGCAAAATGTTCACGGCTAAGAGCAACAAAAGTTTAGTATCTTTTGGCAAAGATATAAAAAGATAGTGTTACGAAGTAAGTGCCACAAATTTAGAGTGTCCTATAGCCATTTTTGCCTTTGCTGCTGCATATAAAAATGGTATAAATGACGAATTTTGTTTGTTCAGAGCTCCATAAGTACATGTAAAATACTGGTGCTTACATAAATAAGCTAGTTTCTTTTGTCCCATAGGATAAACAGGGTTTTTATCTTGTAGCACTGGTGCTTGATTAGGCATCCATGCTGGAAGTTAAAGTTTTTTTTTTTTAGGGAAATATGTGATGTTAACGTTGCTAAAGTATCTAATTAAGCACTTATCGATTTTTCTTGGGAGGTTTGGGAAGAAATGTGAATGGAATAATATGAGACACTTGCATTAATGGAAGCTTTAGCTCTTGCAGATGGACGCTTGATGATGTGGCATGCTAATAAACACCTTCTTAATCACTTCTTGCATTCTTCGATGCCCTATGAAAGTGGCTAGGGTGACTATGCAGGGGTCGAACCCTATGCAACTACTGTATATATACAAGTGCACATTGTGGTATATATATATGTTGTTGCAAAAAAAAAAGTGGACGGTGATATGTACTGATTGGTTGAATATAAGTGGCTTCCCAAGTCGCACCTAAGGATACATATTTGCAAAATATAATAAGAGAGGTGCTTCTATGCTCTTCCTTTTTAAAGTTGCACAAATATTAAAGCATGAATGAAGGGTAGATAAGGATTACTTACCCTTTCGTTTGCTTCAAGATTTGTGCAACTTGTATTAGGAGGAAGAGCATAGAAGCACCTCTCATATAATAATCCTTCACATTAACAACATAGGGGAAAAAGAATTTATAACTAGAAGCAAAGTAACTCTCCTAAACATATGCTGACATTTGTCCAAAAGTGGATACGAGCTCCGGATAGAGCTCCAAATGAGAGGACGGACAAATGTATTTTTTTAATTTTATTTTACATCTATATAGTTAAATGTTGATTCGGAGGAAGAATAAGATAGCTAGTACCTCTCCGGTCGTCGTTTGACCCAATCAGTTCTCGACAAACATTAACGATGGATGGTTAGGATTATCATTAAGTGCCTTCCGAACAGCAGCCTTTGCTTCTAGCTTGCCATCACCATACCCCATTAATTCAAATGTAGCATGCCTGAGAGAAGGAAGGTTCTCCAAGCCAAAATCAAATCCACCGTATAAATCTTTGGTCGGAGACGCATAGAACCGAAAATGAAGCCTTTGAAGCTTTGGCATAGCCTTTGGTAGAAATGTGAGCGCCATACAGTGTGTGTGAAGGTGAAGATGTTGTAGACACCGGAATGCATATGCAGTACTGTAGATCCTTCCCTCCCCTTCTGGGCTACCAAATGCTTTTATCCTGAGAAAGCGAAGAGACGGCAATGTTGCAAGTGTCTCAAGGTTCTCCTGCCTCAAACAGGTGTTCACCTGGATGGATACGGTGGTAAGGGAGGAGAGCGAGGAATTAATCCACCCTGGGAATGCCTCGAATACGATATCGCTTTTGAACCTTTGCAGACCGGAAGGAACCCCTTGCATGAAATCTACGGGAAAACTTGTTCTATATAGATGTACTCCAATGTCTAGGTCCTGTAATTCGTTGCAACTCTGCAGACACTTGAGCAAGGCTTCCCTGAAATTTCCATTATCCACCGCATCTTTATCGAGCTCAATACGAAGGACCCTCAGCTCAGTCAGAGTACCAATCTGTTGCATTTCGTACTCGGTGACGACATGGATGCCTACCAACTCCTGCAGAGATTTCATATTCCCAAGAATCACACCATCTGGCAGCCTCACTCCTCTACCGACCAGCCGCACCAGCTGTCTTAGGCTAACAAAAGACTTTGGCAACTGTAATCCTGGATGACCTGTAACGTCCAACGTGTGCAGAAACTGTAGATTCCCTATACTCTCGGGGATTTCATGGACATTGTGTAGCCGAAGAAACCTCAGGAGACGTAAGTTGCCGAAATCCCTAAGATGATTGTTCATCGGACCATAGCAGTCCTCTAGCTGTAGCACGCGCAGAACTGGAAAGCTTGACAGGGGTGGAATGGAATCAACACTGCCAAAGACAGTAAGAGACCTCACTTGGGACAACCGCTCTCTTGCTTCCGGCGAGGCAAAGGTATTGCTGCTATTGTGGAGGGATAACCGGCGAATCTTCTTCTTCAGCACCGAAGATGTACCAGCAGCATGCTGACCATCTGCGAACAACGCGGTAACAAAGCATTCTTCAGCTGACAACTGATTTAATAGCTCGAGCACCATGTCATGCACTCGGCAAGCATGCACCTGCCCGTCTTCGAGTCCTGGATATTCCTCATCCACTGGCTGGATTAAGCTTCTGTTAATGAGTTCGTTGAAATAAGACTCTCCTACCTCCTGCAAGCGTGCCCCTGCATCTTGTCCCTCGTCGGTAATTAAACCCTCCGCTATCCAACTCGATACCAAAGCATCCCTTTCAATCTCCGTATCTTCCGGATATATGCTTAGATACAACAAGCAAGTCTTCAAATGAGGGGGAAGATCATAGTAGCTGAGACTCAATATCTTACTCATGTCGTCCACATCCAGGCATTTTTCCATCCCAGCACCGATAGACTTGTTCACCTTCTCCCATTCCTGTTGGTGCATCGGTTTATTAGCTAGTAGGCTTGCCGTAGTAATGATGGCCAATGGTACACCGCCACATTTCTTTAAGATTTTTTCGGCGACTTCGGTCAAATCAGGAAGACACCCATCTTTAGAGCCAAAAACTCTCATGTTGAGCAGCTCTTTAGAGTAATCGTCAGAAAGAGGTTGTATCTCATAAACATAACCACAGGCACGTTCTGCTACAGCCTTCTTGCGGGTGGTCACGATTATTTTGCTTCCACAATTGCCGTCTTTCAAAGCACGATTGATATTAACCCATGTCCGCTCTTCCCATACATCATCAATCACACATAAGCACCTACAGTAAGTAGTGTAGTACAGTCACGTTAGTAAAGCAAGATGTATGTAATCATGTGAAACGACTAGCTATCAAAAAGAGATCAGAGCTAATCTCTACTATTATAAAGCAACAGTTGGTGACAGTGGTGAGTTCTACCCACGTCATTAATTGCCCTGCTTAATTGCCCTACGCAAAAAACGAAGCGTTGCTTTAATTAGCCAGCTTTCACAAGAAACGAAACGTTAAAGATAGATGTTTGATCTTGTGAAATAATTTTTTTATTTTTTAATCTTTATTTTTCGTTATCAATTTTGTTTTTCGTAGCAATGCACGGGCATGTAACTAGTAAATTCTGATGCATCACATCTTGAATATGGTATTGCACTCCATTAGTAGCAAGGTGGTCGCATGATGCACAGACAACAAATGCTTCAAGTATTACGAAAAATAAGTGCTGGCTGTAGAAAAATATAAAACATGAAATGGAGAAACCACTTGATTCAGTAGTCAACAAATAAATGACAAATGAATTAGCCTAGCTCCACCCCAAATAAAAGACTGGCCAAGAGGATGAGCACCTGAGCCAATCCTACCTAGGATTCAAATCGAGATAGGTAGAGATGTGAAACAACCTCCCTACACCACTCTTGTATCAAAAATGAAATTTTCCCTTTTTCCCTACCATCTAGAATTCTAGGAAATTTTGGTATTTGATACAATATTTGACCCGTATTCACAAAACATACAACACTTCCGCGCATTTACAAAAAAAAAAAACCCACTCATACCGGGAATTTGAAATTCCGGTTATGCACACCCGGAATTTCAAATTCCGGGTATGGCGTATTCGGTTTCTGAGGTCTCGACTATTGGGTATTTGCACCATACCCAGTTTTTGAAAAACCGTGTATGGGTTTTTCTCTCTTTTTTTTTCCTTTTTCTTTTTTGCTTATTTGCACGGTTGTGACACTAACAAAAAAAAAAAACAAATTCCATACACAATTTTTTAAAAACCAGGTATGGGTTTTTCTTTTCTTTTTTTGCTTATTTGCACGGTTGTGACTAACAAAAAAAATACCGTAGCCGGTTTTTCAAAAACCTGGTATGGGTTATTTTTGCTTATTTGCACGGTTCTGACTAACAAAAAAAAAACAAATACCATACCCGTTTTTTCAAAAACCGGGTATGGTTTTTCTTTTTTTTTTTTTTTTGCATATTTGCACGGTCCTGACTAATAAAAAAAATACCCCATATCCGGTTTTACAAAAACTGGGTATGGGGCAAATACCCAATACCCGAGATCTCGGAAACCAAATACGCCATACTCGGAATTTGAAATTTTGGGTATGCATAACCGAAATTTCAAATTCCAGGTATGAGTGGTTTTTTTGTAAAGACGCGAAAGTGTTGTATCATTTTGTGAATACGGGTCAAATCTTGTATCAAATATGAAAAATTTCTGAATTCTACAATAAATATTCTTGTCTTATACGAGATTAAGAGCTGAATGTTTTTTTAGAGAATTTCTAGCTCTTTCTATTTTTTCTTAACAACTTAAAAGGTTTATCATTAACTTTTAATATATAAGGGTGGAGAGCTAGTACTTTAATGTTGTTGTCTACACTGACTGGCGTACATTTTTTGGGTGTTGTCTGTAGCACAATGGTGGATAGCATTCAGAAAAGAGATGTTGATATTGTAGAAATATGCCATGAGGTTCATATCACAGTGTGTATCATCGAGCGGTTGCGAGCGAAATTGTAGCACATTTTTCTTACTGCACACATAACTAAGGAAATGATTAAGTTACACAAAGCTCCAGCAACTCATATTCATCCACTACAATATTTGACTTCGCCTAAGGGACTATGAATCCACCCGCGAGGCGTAGGGCATCGACTCGTTCGATTGCCTCATTAAGGATTGATGCATTCGAGTAGAGACCCAATTACAGACTGGTTCGATGCATCTATGTTTGGGGGGAGCCACTGCTCGACGAGAACATTGCGTACGACCCGCTACTCCCGATAAGATTTGTGGTTGACAACATCCCACCACAAGAGCTCAATAAGATCATAGGTAATGTGTAATTATGTTTTGTTCTACATGGTTATCATGTATGTGCTGCATCTCACAACGGTGTTAACATTATTCAATCTGGCCGTAGGTAGGAGGAGCCTCTCAGATTGGGTTGAGTTCTCAATCGGCGATACCCACAAAGGAAGCATGTCACCGATGTGAGGAGGATAGGCTGGCGGGTGCTTTAGGTAGGTTGGTGAAGTTGTCGACCAGCCTGCGTGGAAAGGAAAAAGGAAAAGCCCAAAGCAATGACGAACCATATGTGGGCGGCGATGACGACACGAAGACATCCCTAAGAAGGTGCAGTTCCAGGAGTTCGTTGATATCAGGTCAGCGATAGACTCCGAAGGCGACGATAACCGCTACTCTCTCTGACTTCATACACAGCCATAGTCACCAGTAGGATCGCAATAAGGGGGAAGTGCCTTGAGGAAGGGCTCACAGAAGTAGATCTGTAGTACGGGGAACGGCACAATGAGTGGTGGGGTGTGCGGCAGGTAGGACAGCCCTAGAATGACATGCGCTTGTAGTCTATTAGCCAGTGTTTTAGCCATTGGGGCTTCCCCAGTGAGCAGCTTGGATACCCCATGTTAGGGTATGACTCAATGCCCTACAGATGGAATCAGGGTGGGTACAATCACTTCCTCGATGCCCTACTAAGGGAATCAGGGTGGGTACAGTCACTTCTAGAGTCACGATGAATCGAGCATATCGTCGTTGTTCGACTAAACTGATGCTTACGCCGATTCGTATACACGACACATGCTTATCACGTACCTGCAACAGTCGGATAATCCTTTAGCCTGGATGGCACATTACGTACACTGGAAGTCCACCTGGCTACTGCGGGACATGATCTGGGACAAGTACAAGCAAGCACACAGAGAAAGCATGGCGAGATCACTGTCGATGACACAGAGGTGGAGGTTTCACCATATACGTACTACTACACGTAGGTACGTCAATGCATAGTTTTTCATGATTTAAATGTTCATACTCCTATAATTATGCTTCTTGCAACACATGTTCATACTCCTTTTAATTATGCTTTACATCTTCTTGCAATACATATTTATACTCCTTTAATTATGCCTCTTTAGGTGGTTCGGGCTAACTGGTGCGTTGTGACATCATCCATGCTTCGACAGGTATTCCTCTCATTTATTATGTTTGAAATAATTGTGCTGGATGAATTGTGTAATTCATGACGTAATTTCAACGTTGTAATGGATTTTCAAAGGTGTTTATTAATTGTTAATTGTCATGCAATGGGATGGACGAAACGGCATGATGTTGGTGAATGTGAATGTCATCTATGTCAATTTTATTTCATATTTATCATTTCTGATCACAATATACATTAATTGTGGCCAAATGTACGTGTTAGAATCCAAAAAATAGTCGAAATGTTGCCGAAATTTCTAAATTTAGTGTCTTTTATGTGCAAATACTTAGTATTTTGGATTAAAATAGATAAGAAATGTAGATAAATGATTTCTATATTTTTTCCAATTTTTTCTAGCCTCGGGAGACCATTTCACAAGTGGTTCAAAATGGCTACAATTTTAGCAATTTCAACCGAGATTTCGGTTTTTCGTTCTCAAATTTACCGAATTTCAAATTTTTTTAATTTCATCCTGATTTGGCAAAAATTCTAAGATCTCACTGAAATTTCAGATTTCGACCACCTCTGTGATGCAGTCCGAAAACAAAATTTGAAACCTTGGATGGGGTGCTTTCCAATGACACAGTGGTTGGTGGGTAGGCACTCAAGCTTGATAATCCATCACCGTCATCAAAGGATGTGCACATGTTACATCTTGCTCATCTTCCATGGCACATGGGGAGAGAGAGAGAGAGAGAGAGTAAATAAAGAGGAAGCAGAATGTTGTACTCCTCTTATACACCGGCCCCTTCTAAGAATTTTAATGTGTTGATTCATTGCCATATCGTCCGCCACGGTGGCAATACCACTCTCAAAACGACCATAATAGTTAAGAGGGGTATTTAGATGGTTTGTAGTTCAAGGATAGAGTAGGCGTACCCTAATAGCTATGGATGATATAGATGGTTATTCATATGATTTTATGCTTTGTGTTTAAATTTGTTTATGTCAAAATTTAATTTAATGTTTGAAATTTTAATTTTATACTATTTAAACTAAAAAAGTTGTAAAATCTTTTTTTTTACTTCAAATAATAAATATGTAATTATAAAATTTATTTTATTTTTCTAGAAAATAAGAATTCATATTTCAACTACACGAATATTACTCCTGCCGTTCATTTTTTGATGTCGTTTTAGAATGCATGCAACTGTAACACCCCAAAATTTTGCTTTTCTTAAATTCATGTGTGATTTGGCACTTTGGTGAATTTTTGGAATTTTCTGGAATTTATTTGGATTTATTTGGAATTTATTTGAATTTATTCCATTTTGAAATAATTAAAGAATTTAATTTTGCAAATAAAATTTTGTTGGAAATATTTTATTTGAGTCCAAAATGCTCCAAAGTATTTTCCAGAATTTTTCTGGAATTTTTCTGAGTCTTTTGCTATTTTTAATGAATTAAATGAATTACTGGGAATTATTTTAAATATTAAATCGCTGGAAAATCAACTCGGGTCAAGTACTGTTCATCCGACCGAGCTCGAGTCAGACTCGAGTTCGAGTCCGACCCGAGCCACGTGACTCGACCGAACCCACTCCTAAACCTAATCAATCCCAACCGTTGGATCAAGATCCAACGGCTGAGATCCGCCCGTACCGGTTCGAGCCGTATCCGGCCCGGATCCGATCGCGCCCGTGCGATCGTGGCCGTTGATCGTGCCACGTGGACGGCTGAGCGTCATCGTCTCCGCCGAGTCTGAGCCGGACTCCGCCGCCGCGCCCGCCGCCGTGTAGAATTAGGTTTCCGTCTCGGGCACGGACGCCGAGGCTATTTAAAGCCCTGGTCACGCCCCGAGGTTGCCCTCATCCTTGCGCACCCGTTTCTCCGAGCCATCTCGCCTGAGCCGTCGCCGTTTGCCCGTACGTGCTCGCCGGAGTTGGAGCCCTGTGCGCAGCGGTTGAACGCCGATTCCGCCGCCGTCCGTCGTCTTCCGCCGAGAAGGAGCCCAGATCCGGAACCACCGTGACGAGGCGCACCCGAAGAGACCCTTCACTTCGCCGGAGCAACCCCGAAACGCCATCGGGCTCGTCGTCGTTCTCGTCTCCGGTGGTCTTGCTCCGCCGCGTCGCCATCGCCCTCGCGAGCTCTGTGGACCGTCCGATCTTGATCGTGCGGTTGAGGTGAGTTCACGTGTCCCCAACCCGATTGGATCTGGACCGTTGGATCAAGATCCAACGGTTCACAATTGCCACGTGCCGTAGTAGTGTTATTATAGGATTAGATCTGGACCGTCCGATCTAAATCGAACGGCCCACGATCAACGAGTAGTTTCAACGTGTTAATCCTGGATCTAATCCGCGCCGTTGATTTTCAAACCAACGGTCGTGATTGCGCCACGTGTCGGGAAGTTGGACCGACGCGGTCAGCGTCTGTCGGTACCCCGAATTTGCAAATCCGGACCCTCTGTGTATTCAGCACTAGTCCAGGAACGCGCTAGTGCACACAGTCTTAACATCGGTAAATATCACAATCATACCAATCGATATTATCAAAGTACTTTATTTAAATAATCAAACTGGTTACTTGACCTTATGGTCAAGTTACAAATGTAGGCCTCGTAAGGCGAAACTTATTCAGAGAGAAATAATAGCAGCGGAAAATCAAATAAACTTCGTGGCGCCATCCAAAGATACCACAGGCAATCGATCGGGCTCGCATCCCTAAGTAGACGGTCCTCTTGGAACTCCTCCTCCGAAATGGCGTAGTCTCCTCTTCAAGCGGTATTGTGTTGAGGCAAGGGTGAGTACTTGGTACTCAGACAAGTCATGCACGTAATGCAAGCTAATATACTATATGCATGGCTTGGTACAAAGGAATAGCTCAAGGTATATTTGGCAAGAAATGACTTTTGACGAGTAATAAAAGTAGATTCGAAAGCAGTAGAAATAAGTAAAGCATAAATAACTTTTCAAGAAGTTTAATAAACATTTTTCCCCATCCTAAACCACATTTCCATCATCTTCATTACTAAACCAACCCAACTTTTCAAATCCAAGTTATTTTGGAAAATCTAACCCTTGATTGTAATTCCCGAGCATTGTCGATCACAGTGGACTCGGCTATTCAAATAGATTCTACACTCTGCAGAGGTTATGCACTTTACCCACAAGATACAAATAAACACCACAAAGGCGAGTTCAGTAACAAAGCCTTTCTAAGCCTCAAACAACACAGTGGTCCTCTCCTTCAGGTTTCTACACCATCCCTTCCCTTAGCCAAGGCGAAGTATGGGACCAACACACCGTTAGATGGGTATCGGCCACGCCCACGATACGCTCCCCCGTACAATCACACAAACGGTGTAACTGACACCCTGAGGCTCCACAAGTGAGTCCTTAGCGACTTAGTCAACTAGGGCCGTCCCATTCCAGCCATGTGGTTGCAAGTATGACCCAGTTCAAAGGCTTGCAAGGTTAAGTCCTTAGAGTGACCAGGGCAAGACTACCCGAAAAACCAAATCAACATCCCCAATGCCACAACTGGCCCACCTGATTACTCTTGCCACATGCCCCAGTCGAAATCTGTTTAGCAAACCCCAGTTGATTACCACGCACCACGTGCCATCCACATCACATGATACTTTTCCAAAACAGGTTCAATATATCATTAAGTCAATATTAACATTTGATTGTCCAAAATCATGTTATGAGCACGTAGCAGGTCTAAGCAGTATACTACAACGATCTAAACCCATGTTGGCAATTTAATAATGTCCAACTAGTAATCCACAACTAGGGTGACAAGGGATCATGGCACATACTTAAATAATCAAGGTGTCATATAGCAAATTGGTATTTATCTAACCCCCATGTTTAAACAAAGTATCTTTCTAATTGATCTAGCATGCAATAGTTTAAAGCAAAATAGATTTCGAAATAGGATCAACATGGTCAAAGCACAACTTGCCTTCAAAAAGTACTTGCTCTTGGTCTTGAGTTGGATCCTGAGTCAATACTTCTCCTTCGAATCCTTCCGGCACTTCAACGTCTACTCGTAAAGCGTGCAAATAGCAAATACGCAAATAAACAATAGGCAAAAACATCCCAAAACTCCAAATAAAATCCATAAACAGAGAGAACATAATTTTCTGGATTTTTAGAAACTGGAATAAATCAAATTTGGAGTTAAAACGCAAAAGTTATGATTTATTAAAGTTTAAATGATCAATTAAATAATATTACAGAGAAAAACTTTAGTCCAAAAATTAAATAAAATTCATATTTAGGTAGATCTCAATTTTATACAAATTTAGAAATTTGAATCACTCAAATCGGAGTTGAAACGCAAAAGTTATAAGCGTTTGAAGTTTGAATCTAAATTCAAATCAATATTTCGAATTAATAAATCATTTTCTTTTCGGAAATTAATTATTGCGTCAGCATGGACACGTGGCAGCCTCTGATTGGTTGGCTGACGTCAGCCGGTCCATGGACTCGGTCCACGCTCGGCTCGGGTCCACCGTGGACTCGGTCCACGACTCCACGTGAGACTGACATGTGGGCCCACTCGGGTGACGTCATCGGCCGACGTCGGCGGCTCGACCTTGTCGCGACAAGTGGGTTCACCGATGACGTCATGGGTGACGCCATGGTGCGCTTTGGTTGTCCCGCTGACACGCGGGCCCCGCGTGTCAGAGACACGCGCTCACGCGCGCGTGGCGTGGCTAAGCACACGTGGCTCGATCGTGCCCGTTGATTTGAAAATCAACGGCCGCGATTAGATCTAGAATTTACGCATTCCAAATCAGCACCGTCGATCTGGGCCGTTCGATCTAGATCGGACGGTCCAGATCTAACCCTAAAGCTACAACGCAACTAACCTCAACCGTACGATCTAAATCTAACGGTGGAAACCCTGTCGAGGGGAAGAGCGATAGCAGGCGGCGTGGCCTCACCTGCGTGCGTTGGATCTTGATCCAACGGTTCACCGAGCTTCATGACGACGATGGCACGCGGCGGCGTGCAGTGCCGTGGCCGAGGCAGCGACCACACTAACGGCGCCGGGCGTCTCCGGCCAAGTGAGTGCACCCAATAAGTGCGCCTTGACGCAAGGTTCTCGGACCGGCTTGAACGCAGCGAGGATGACGAATGGCGCCGAAACGAAGAAAAACCGCGCGGCACACCCCAAACTTCGGCGAAATCGTGAGGCGACGGCGCGGCTTAGGCGTTGGAAACTAGGGCAACCGGTGCGCACACGAACGGCGGTCCTCGGCGATAACCCACGCCTTAAATGGCCTCGGCATGCGCCAAGACAAGGCGGAAACCTAACCAGGACGCGGCGGCTACGCTGGCGGTGGAGTCCGGCTTTCGATCACGGAAGACGACGCCAATCACGGCCGCCCACGCGTCCGCTCAACGGCCCAGATTTCCGGGCGCAGCGGATCCGGACGGATCCGGATCGATGCGGCCAAATTCGGCCGTTGGATTTCGATCCAACGGTTCGGATCGATCAAGGTTCGACCGGATCACGTGGCTCGGGTCGGACTCGAACTCGAGTCTGACTCGGGCTCGGTCGGATGAACAGTACAAACCCACTCGCATTTTCCAGCGATTTAATATTTAAAATAATTCCCAGTAATTCATTTAATTCATTAAAAATAGCAAATGACTCAGAAAAATTCCAGAAAAATTCTGGAAAATATTTTGGATCATTTTGGACTCAAATAAAATATTTCCAACAAAATTTTATTTGCAAAATTAAATTCTTTAATTATTTCAAAATGGAATAAATTCAAATAAATTCCAAATAAATCCAAATAAATTCCAGAAAATCCCAAAAATTCACCAAAGTGCCAAATCACACATGAATTTAAGAAAAGCAAAATTTTGGGGTGTTACAACTGTCAGACGCTGGCGTATTAACGACACGCTGGCCCGCGTGTCGGCCGATCGCACCGTGACGTCACCCATGACGTCACAGTGGGTCCCACATGTCAGCACCGTGGGCTGAGTCCCCGCTGACGTCAGCGATGACGTCACCCGAGTGGTCCCACATGTCAGCGAGACGTGGAGTCGTGGACCGAGTCCACGGTGGACCCGAGCCGAGCGTGGACCGAGTCCATGGATCAACCGACGCCAGCCAACCAATCGAGGCTGCCACGTGTCCATGCCGACGCAATAATTAATTTCGAAAAGAAAATGATTTATTAATTCGAAATAATGATTTCAGATTTTGATTCAAACTTCAAACGCTTATAACTTTTGCGTTTCAACTCCGATTTGAGTGATTCAAATTTCTAAATTTGTATAAAATTGAGATCTACCTAAATATGAATTTTATTTAATTTTTGGACTAAAGTTTTTCTCTGTAAAATTATTTAATTGATTATTTGAACTTTAAATAATCATAACTTTTGCGTCTTAACTCCAAATTTGACGATTCCAGTTTCTAAAAATCCAGAAAATTATGTTCTCTCTGTTTATGGATTTTATTTGGAGTTTTGGGATGTTTTTGCCTATTGTTTATTGGTGTATTTGCTATTTGCACGCTTTACGAGTAGACGTTGAAGTGCCGGAAGGATTCGAAGGAGAAGTATTGACTCAGGATCCATCTCAAGACCAAGAGCAAGTGCTTTTTGAAGGCAAGTTGTGCTTTGACCATGTTGATCCTATTTCGAAATCTATTTTGATTTAAACTATTGCATGCTAGTTCAATTAGAAAAATACTTGGTTTAAACATGGGGGTTAGATAAATACCAATTTGCTGTATGACACCTTGATTATTTAAGTATGTGCCATGACCCTTGTCACCCTAGTTGTGGATTACTAGTTGGACATTATTAAATTGCCAACATGGGTTTAGACCGATTGTAGTATCTTTGCTTAGACCTGCTACGTGCTCATGACATGATTTTGGATAATCAAATGTTAATATTGACTTAATGACATATTGAACCTGTTTTGGAAAAGTATCATGTGATGTTGATGGCACGTGGTGCATGGTAATCAACTGGGGTTTGATAAAACGATTTCGGCCAGGGCATGTGGCAAGAGTAATCAGGTGGGCAGTGTGGCAATCGGGATGTTGATTTGGTTCTTCGGGTAGTCTTGCCCTGGTCACTCTAAGGACTTAACCTTGCAAGCCTTTGAACTGGGTCATACTTGCAACCACATGGCTGGAATGGGACGGCCCTAGTTGACTAAGTCGCTAAGGACTCACTTGTGGAGCCTCAGGGTGTCAATTACACCGTTTGTGTGATTATGCGGGGAGCGTATCGTGGCCGTGGCCAGATACCCATCTAACGGTGTGTTGGTCCCATACTTCGCCTTGGCTAAGGGAAGGGATGGTGTAGAGCACGAACCGGAGAGGACCACCTGTGTTGTTTGAGGCTTTCGAAAGGCTTTGTTACGGGAACTCGCCTTTGTGGTGTTTGACTGTATCTTGTGGGTAAAGTGCATAACCTCTGCAGAGTGTAGAATCTATTTAAATAGCCGAGTCCACTGATCGACAATGCTCTGAATTACAGTCAAGGGTTAGACTTTCTGAAAATAACTTGGATTTGAAAGGTTGGTTTGGTTTAGTAATGAAGATGATGGAAATGTGGTTTAGGATGGGGAAAATGTTTATTAAACTTCTTGAAAAGTTATTTATGCTTTACTTATTTCTACTGCTTTCGAATCTACTTATATTACTTTTCCAATGCTGTTTACTGCAAAAATACCTTGTGCTATTCCTTTGTACCAAGCCATGCATATAGTATATTAGCCTGCATTCTGTGCATGACTTGCTGAGTACCAAGTACTCACCCTTGCCTCAACACAATATCAGTTGAAGAAGAGATTACGCCAGCTTTGGAGGAGGAACTCCAAGAAGATCCGTCTACTTAGGGAAGCGAGCCCGATCGGTTGCACTGGTATCTTTGGATGGCGCCACGAAGTTTATTTGATTTTCCGCTGCTATTATTTCTCTTTTAGTAAGTTTCGCCTTGCGAGGCATACATTTGTAACTTGACCATAAGGTCGAGTAACCAGTTTGGTTATTTAAATAAAGTACTTTGATAATATCGAATGGTATGATTGTGATATTTACCGATGTTAAGACTGTGTGCACTAGCGCGTTCCTGGACTAGTGCTGAATACACAGAGGGTCCGGATTTGCAAATTCGGGGTCCCGACAGCAACCAACCTTTTTAAACTTTGGCCACAAATATGCACAAAGGTATTCGGATTCTTCACATGGAAATGTTATCACTGGTTTTGTCAAAAAAAATACATTCATATCTTCATATTTTTAGGAATTTTTACAAACATATAATTAAAAATAATAATGGTTACAGGTGTGTATTGCAGACTGTGTCGATGTTTAAAATGACAAGTAAAAAAGGACGGATGGTTTTTAATCTAAAATGGTGAGTAAAAATATAATTTGACGACTGACATGTAAATAGTATTGTGGGTCCAATAAAATCACCATACATTGGGTGGGTAGTAACTCAAGTGATGTCTTGAATGACTTGTGCCTAGATGGAGTACGAAACTACAACTTGGAACTACCATGTATTTTACATACCCTCCTTTGGTTTTGAGGTGGTTGCTTAGGTCATCCATACCGTTCTTCAACTAGAGGTGGGCGTCGTATCATGCTGGGCTGGCCCGGCATGGGTTCATTATGCTTCGTGCTTGAACCATGTCCGACCGCGACGACTCATTGATGGCTCGTCGTGCCCACTGTGCCTTGCCTTGCCAGCCTAGATCACCTTCGGTGAGCCCAGACACGACCTATTTGTGCTTTTGTGCCTTCTTTGTGCTGTGCCGGCCAAGTCCCGACCCATTTGCACTATTGCGATGAGAGGAAAGAAGTTAGACACATACTAAGCTGAGGTAGTGGATATAAATTTTAGAGGAAAAATTAACTAAATTTTAATTATTCTTGAAAAAGTATAGAGTGACATTTTCAATGCTTGCGTAAGTACACGATGCTCCTTAGTAAAAAGACTTATACATTACAAGAAGCTGCTCTCTTTCGCCCATCTCTCTCATATCTCTCCCTTCTCTCGCCCGTCTCCCTCAATCCTTCTCAACTCTCTCTCGTCCATCTCTCTAAACTCTATCTCTCTCGCCTATTGCTTCCTCTCTCTCGGCCTTCTCTCTCAATCTCTCTCACCTCCCTCTCTTCTCTCTCTCTCAATCTCAATGAGAGGAGCAAAGAGAGCTAGGCGCCGTGCCGGTCGAGGAGAGGGAGAGAGTGACATAGAGAGTTGGAGGGGGATGAACAACGATAAAGGGATTTCCATACGAGCGATGCAATTTTTCAAGAGTCAGAATGCAACAACTAAATGCAAACAAGCAGAAGGTGGTTTTGATATTTTTATTTTGTTTTCTCCTCTCTTTTTTTCCCTTACTACTTTCCCCTTCCCCCATTTTTTTCCACATTTTCCCCTTTTCCCCCATTTTTCCACCTTCCCTCCATTTTTTTTCCAACTTTCCCCCCATTTTCCCCTTTCTACCCACCGGCGCCATCTCTCTCTCCCTCTCCCCGAAGCACTCGTCTCCCCCATGCCTTCTCCCCGCCGCCCTCTCCCCGTGTCATCGCTGGTCTCGCCGCCCTTTCCCCACCGCTGGGCCTGCAGAGCGAGCAATGGTGCCGCCATCATTGATGCGGCAGCTGGCGTGTCAAGGGACGGTGACTACGAGGGCACAATGCTACCACTGTTAGTGGAGGAGCTCGACGGTGGCCGGTTGACGACGTCGTTGTGATTGGTGTCGAACCGCATGGACATGAGCGGCCAAATTTGGAGAGGTGGGGGAGGTGGAGGAGAACTGGGCGGTGATGGTAGCATCTCTGGTGTAGGCGAGCGCCACGATGCTGCATCGGTCGGGCTCGTGGCTCCCCTCTCTCCCCCATTAGGCGTCGGCTCCCGCGCCATCCCCTGGTCCAGTTGCCAGCGCCGTAGAGGCGAGTGGCGGCGAGCACGACGAGGCGGCGGGGTGGCACCGAGGCGAGGTAGCAGCGTGGAAGGCCGACGAAGATGCCATGGACAAGGACGACCAGGCCGGCGCACGTGCCTCCCGCTCTCTCCCCATGCCCCACATCGTCTCCCCCACTGTGGTGCACACCCGTGCCCGCCTCCTCGGCCGCAGCCCTCTGTCTTACCTCCAGCTATGACCACTTCAAGTCTCTCTCCGACACCATCGAGGCACGGACACGTGTGGGGTAGGCGTGGGCACGACAAGGCCGGCGTACCCTACTATGGGTTGCTGTGCTGCCTTCCTGCTGGGCTGGCATGAACCCAGCCCAAACGATCGTGCCAGGCTGGGCTGCCCACCGTGTATGGTTTCTGGGTCCGGCATGGCCTAATAAATAGTAACATGCCGGCCATCACGACCCACTTCGTGCCGTGCTGGGCTTTAGACCGGACCGTGCTGCAAGTTGGCCCACAAAAGCTCGGCCCGAGTGCCTTCCTCTATCTTCAACTAGCCAACGATGTAGGACACATGGCTAGTCGTGGCATGGCGGGAGGCCTCTGTCGTTGATGTCTTGCCATCGCTCCATGGCTCCAAGGATCCACCGGATGAAGAAAAGCAACAGTGGGAGAGAGAATAAAGTATAGGTAAGGGTTGGTACAACCACTAATAGTGATAGGCGGGCTCCAATGACAATTACACTAGGTGCGATTACATTAAGTGGGTCCAATAAGATAGATTCTGTTATATTGAACGGGGTCAACGGATGTGGTGTTTATTGAAACAATTTACCGTCTATTTGTGGTTCACCAAATTGCAAACTGAAATGTGCAATTTTACGGTATTCTGACAAAATGCGTGATGTTTAGTAAAATTTACTCTCCAAAACATGAGGAAAACTTCTGAACTTTGTAGCTACATATTCTAAATAACCACAGGGTAGTAAAAGTACATGACTGATAAAAAGATTACTTATTGCATACTTGTCTCTCTCCAAGAAATTCAACTTATAATGATGAATAGTAGGTATAATATAGAATTGTACCTTTTGTTCTCGATGAATCCTCTGATTTCATTAGTGAGTCGCATGTCATCCCATGCTGCATCAATGTGGGCATACTTTTGTTTGTCGAGTTGGTCGAGTATGTTCTTGAAAATATTCATTATTTTAGGTTTGAGGGACACCGAAACAAAAAAGTGGCAGCTGAACTCTGCTTTAAACTCATCAAACAATGCTTTGGCAAGAGTAGTCTTCCCCAAACCTCCAAATCCAACAATAGAAATTATCTTTGCTTCCTGCCCCGATGAGCCACCGTCTTCCATGAGCCTCTTGACTAGCTCATTTTTTGATTCATCAATGCCAACTAGGTCTGTTGCCTTTCTGAACATAGCTTCTATGCGAGGATCATAGGTCACCGCTTCTGGCTTGGCAGCAACACTATGTACATCATACCTATCGCAGCGCTCTTTTGCCTCCTTGACCTGGCTCATGATATCGTTGAAAATTTTGTGTGTCACATGGTTAGTCTTGAACTCCTCCCACAAGTTTTTGGCCTTGTCAAGAAACGCCATGAAGTTATTACATGGCTCGGTACGTTTACGCTTCTTGCCATTCACCATGAAGGTGTCGACGGCATCCTCGATGTCATAGGATAGTTCCCTCATATCTCTGGCCCAGATCTTGACCAGCTCGTCAAGCTGGTCCACCGGCACCTCGGACACCTTGAGGAGGGCAGCCTTCATGTATGTCAGCTCTTTCTGGAGTTTCTCGATCTCTTCCTTGACACTCTTCTGCAAGTTGTATTCGCCAACCAGCAGCTCCCCCAGCTTGGGGAGCAGGGCCTTCATCGCCCCTGTGGCGATGTCCATCTCGATCGATCTTGTTTGCTTTGTTACTAGATTGTCTCACGTGTTGATGCACAGAGGTGTTGGGCTGCAGTCTGTAAAGAAGGCGGAAATATAGGAATCAAAAGACAGTACTTCACGCGAGGAGGCATGATTTAGGTTGGAGGTGAGATGAGAATGCTACCTGTTACTAGCTTGTCAGCTTTTTCTGGAGTTCCTTGATCTCTCCCTTGACATCTTTCTGCAGGTTGTATTCATCAACCAGCAGCTTCGCTAGCCCCTGTGGCGATGTCCATCTCAGCTTCGCCAGCATGTGTACGTTTTGCAGGGAGGTGTTGGGCTGTGCTCCATCTTGCATTGGACTGGGTAAGTGTTGCTGCAGATAAGGCTGAACAGCTGGCTGAGCAGGATAGCACAAAGCATGCATGTTGGTCGCCGTCGCCAATGACTTGTGAGATAACTTTACAATGAAGTAATTTCATGGTTGGTTCCAGGTAATGTCGTAATTGCTTGTATACCCTTTCATCTTGATAATAACTTGCCCACCTCTCAATTGCTCTCTTCGTTCTCCTCTTTGGTTTTAGTCAACTACTATTCCCATACGCCTCTTATTTACATAAGAAAATTAACCCATACACTCTTAATTAATTCTTCTCCTCCTCCTATCTAACACGTTATTGCCCTACAATAATCCCAATGGTGGCGATTAATCAATCTAGTGGTACTCTGTGAACTCAGACACATGATTTATGGTTTATCTGGTATCAATTAGGCTCTAGGGCTTAGGGTTAACCAAATCGATTTAGGGTTGAAAATTGAAATCCTGGCGGTGTGAGCGAAAATTGCCAAAAACCAAAGGGTTTCGAATTCAATTGTTTTGAAAAAAAAAGAAAAGAAAATCGATCAGATTTCCTAAAAATCGGTCTAAGTATTGTTTTGCAGGAAGGCTTAGAGCATCTCCAGCAAGGGCCCCTAAAACAGGGTCCCTATTTTGGATTTAGGGACTCCCCCTATTTTTTGAGGTCCTGTTTTCAGAGCACAAATCCAGCAACAGCCCCTAAATCCAGCCCCTATTTTTCTTTTTCTCCTATTTTGACATATCAGCTATGTATAATCTTCATTTGACACCACTAAAATTCAATCAAATATATTTGTAATACATAAAACATAAGCATATTAACATTTACAATTTAAAAACATGAAATTTCAAATTTAAATTTAAAATTTTCAAAACATTATAAAATTTTCGAAGCCTCTAATGTATTTCCCTATCTTCAACAATATGGGTTGTACTCGTGTCCCTGGGAATTGGGGCTGAGGAGGCAAATTTAGAGGCCCCCTAATTTTAGGGGCTTGAGTTGGGCCCCCCTGGGAATTGGGCCTGAGGAGGCAAATTTAGGGCCCCCCTAATTTTAGGGGCTTGAGTTGGGGCCCTGCTGGATTTGTTTTTTTTACTACACTCCATATTTTAAGGTTTAGGGGCTCTGCTGGAGATGCTCTTACGAGGTCTAAGTATTGTTTACTTACTCTAATAAAACAGTAGAGCCCAGTAATTTCATGGTTGATTCCAGGTAGTATCGTAATTGTTTTAGTGTCAACCATTATTTGTTTAGGTGCAAACAGAGCATGTATACCATGTGAACACCCCATTATTCACTACACGCGATTACACGTGCTAGGAATTTTACGGAAACTCTAGAGCTTACGGGGTGTGCGAGTAAACGCTTTTCTTCTTAACACACGTATACATGCTCTGTCCCCAGTAATTTTCTGACCGGAAGTGGTTGCGCGGTGTCTATCCCCAGTAATTTCATGGTTGGTTCCAGGTAACGACGTAATTGCTTAACTTTTTCATAACTCAAAGAATGTTTGGGCTGAGACTGTGGACGATCCACTGATGTGAAGGAGTAAACTCCTTCTTTTATTAGTTTAGAGATTAGATTAGATGTAATATGCATAAATATGATGTACATAGGTTATATGCATCCGCCTAAAAACATACTATTACTAGTATAGTCAATCTTATGTGACATAAAGAGTCAATCAAACACTTTCATCTTGATAATAACTTGCCCACCTCTCAATTGCTCTCTTCGTTCTCCCCTTTGGTTTCAGTCAACTACTATTCCCATACGCCTCTTATTTGCATAAGAAAATTAACCCATACACTCTTAATTCTTCTCCTCCTCCTATCTAACACGTTATTGCCCTACAATAATCTCAATGGTGGCGATTAATCAATATAGTGGTACTCTTTGAGAACTCAGACACATGATTTATGGTTTATCTGGTATCAATTAGGCCCTAGGGCTTAGGGTTAACCAAATCGATTTAGGGTAAAAAATTGAAGTCCTGGCGGCGTGAGCGAAAATTGCCAAAAACCAAAGGGTTTCGAAATGTAACACCCCAATTTTTGCTTTTCATGAATTAAAATGATATTTGGCATTTTTGAGAACTTTTGGAATTTTCTGGGATTTATTTGGATTTAATTTTAATTTATTCCTTTTTGAGGCAATTAAATAATTAAAAGTTTCAAATAAATTTTTATTGGAAATATTTTATTTGAGTCCAAAATGTCTCAAAGTATTTTCCAGAATTTTTCTGGAATTTTTTCTGATTATTTTGCTATTTTTCTTGAATTATTTGAATTACTAGAATTATTCTAAATATTAAATCACTGGAAAATCCAATTCGGTTTCACTGTTCATCCGACCGAGTCAGACTCGAGTCCGATCGAGTCGAGTCTGAGCCAAACCGAGCCGGGCCAAAACCCTAACCCACGCGACCGTTGGATCTCGATCCAATGGCCGACAGCGCGCCACATCATCTTGACCAGATCCGGTTCGGATCCGTGCGTGACCGGATCGATCTCGGTCGTTGAGCAGGACACGTGGACGGCCTGGATTGCTTCGTCTCCGCCGAGTTTGGTTCGGACTGCGCCGCCGCGTTCGTTAGGGTTCCGATTTAAGCGCGGAAGTCGAGGCCTATTTAAGGGCTTAACCCCACCGCCAGGTTCCCCTTTCTCGTGCGCCTTGTTTGCCCTAACCCCCAGAGCTCAAGCCGCCGTGCCCACGCCGCGATTGCTCATCGTAGCTGGGAGGTCACCGCCGCGGATTTTCGTCGTTTTCGATGCCGTCCGTCATCCTCCGCCTCGTTCGAGACCAGATCCGGAACCGCGAGAACGGGACGCGTCGAGGGGGAGGGGGATTCACTTCATCGAAAGGGCCTTGCATCGCCGTTCGAGTGGTCATCTTCTTCACGTTCGGCCAGATTCCGGCATCGAGCGCCGCCGAGCTTCGGGAGCTTTCCTCAGCCGTTGGATCTCCATCCAACCGTCCTGGTGAGTCCACGTCACCCTGATCCCCGTAGAGACTAGATTAGATCTCAACCGTTGGATCTAGATCCAACGCTCTAGATTGAGCCACGTAGCCGCTTAGACCGCACTGACCTAGATCCAATCTCAGCCGTTAGATCTAGATCGTACGGTTAAGATTAACCCACGTTGTAGCGTTAGATGCGTTAGCAGCCGTTCGATCAAGATCGAACGGCGAGGATCGAGCCACGTGTCGCCGCTCAGGACATGCCACATCACCCTGTAACACGGTGAAACCCGATCTAATCTCAACCGTCCAATTCGAATCGTACGGTCCAAATTGACCACGTTAACCCATAAAGTGCGGGATTGGATCCGATCTGGACCGTTGATTTCCAAATCAACGGCCTAGATCATGCAACGTGTTCGGGAGCCGAACCGACGCGGTCCACGCGGACGCGCCCTATAGTCGCTGACGTCACGCGTGACGTCAGCGTGGGACCCGCGTGTCAGCGTCTGACCCAACCGCACCATGACGTCATCCGCGACGTCATGATGACGTCACGGTGGGGCCCGCGTGTCAGAGCCGTTCAGCCAAGCGCACTGACGTCATCCGTGTGGGTCCCACGTGTCAGTGACACGTGCACCCATGGACCGAGTCCACGATGGACCGAGCCGAACCATGGACCAGGTCTATAGACCGGATGACGCAAGCTGACGTCATAATTCGATTTTTTAATAGAAAAACAATTCAGTGGAAATTCAAATCCACGTTGACGTCATGCTGACTTCATAAATCGGATTTTTCAATAGAAAAATAAATGAATTAATTCGGTTTATTCTTTTATTTGAATTTTCAAAATTCAAACGTTTATAACTTTTGCATTTTAACTCTGATTTGGGTGATTCCAATTTCTAAATTTTTATAAAATTGAGATCTACTTAATGGTGAATTTTATTTAATTTTTGGACATAAGTTTTCCTCTGTTTATATTTATTTAAATGAATTCTCAAACTTTAAACCATTAAAACTTTTGCGTTTTAACTCCGATTTGGACGATTCAAGTTTCTAAAAATTTATAAAACTGTGCTCTCTCTAGTTATGAATTTTATTTGAATTTTTGGACAATTATTGTGTACTGTTTAATTATTTATTGATATTTGCACGCGTTACGAGTAGACGTTGAAGTGCCCGAAGGCTTCGAAGGTGAAGTGTTGACTCAGGAGCCAGCTCAAGACCAAGAATAAGTTCTTTTTGAAGGCAAGTTGTGGTTTGACCATATTGATCCCATTTTTGAAAATTATGTTGTTTCAATTTATTGCATGCTAATTTAATTAAAATTGGCTCTAAATAATTCTGGAAATTAGTTAAATGCCAAATTGCTGTATGCTACCTTGACATAAATAATTGTATGCCATGACCCCTTGTCACCCTAGTTGTGGATTATTTAGTTGGACATTATGAAATTGCCAACATGGGTTAATTAGCATGTTTGTAGTATGCTTAGCCCTGCCACGTAGTTATGACATGATTTTGGATAATTAAATATTAATGTTGACTTAATGAGATATGAAACCTGCTTTTGAGAAGTGTCATGTGTTATTGATGATGATGTTGATGGCACGTGGTGCATGGTAAAACAACTGGGTTTGATAAATAGATTTAGACCGGGGCATGTGGCAAGAATGATCGGGTGGGCCAGGTGTGGCACTGGGAAGATCGATTTGGTTCTTCGGGTAGTCTTGCCCTGGTCACTCTAAGGGCTTAACCTTGGAAGCCTTTGAACTGAGTTAAACATGCAACTACATGTCCGGAATGGGACAGACCTAGCTGAGTAAGTTACTAATAGCTTGCATGTGATACCTCGGGGTGTCAACTACACCTTTTGTGTAGTTTGAAGGGGGAGCGCACCAGGGCTGCGGCATAGTACCCGTCCAACGGTATGTCGGTCCCATACTTCGCCTTTGCTAAGGGAAGGGATGGTGTATGGCAAAAACCGGAGAGGTTCACTTGTATAGCTAGAGGTTTCCGAATGATTTTGTTACGGACTCTCGCCTTCGTGGCGTTTGACTGTATCTTGTGGGTAAAGTGCATAACCTCTGTAGAGTGTAAAATCTATTCGAATAGCCGAGTCTGCGGTATTGGACACTGCTCGGGAATTACAGTCAAGGGTTAGACCATCATGAAAGTAATTTGATCTATGGAAAATGCTTGGGTTTGAAATACTGAGTTGGACTTAGGATTGGAAAAGGCTTACTTGTGGAACTTTTGTGAAAGTACTTTATTTATTATTGTTTTACTGCTTTGTAATCTATTACTGTATTTACACATGCTGCTTTATTGCAAATGTACCTATTAGCCTATCCTTTGTAATAAGCCATGCATATAGAATATTAGTTTGCATTCTGTGCATGACTTGCTGAGTACCAAGTACTCACCCTTGCCACAATACAACATCAGTTGAAGAAGAGTCAACGCCAGCTTTGGAGGAAGAATTCCAGGAGGAGCCGACGAACTAGGGGCGAGCCCAGTCAGTTGCATGTGGCATATTGGTTGGCGCCACGCGTTTTTTTACATTCCGCTGCAGTTTTATTTGAGTAAGACTTTAGCCCTGCGAGGCATACTTTTGTAACATGGCCATAAGGTCGAGCAACCAGTTATATTTCCTTTTTAATAAAGTACTTTACTATTTCGTTGAGTATGATTGTGATATATACCGATGTTGAGACTGTGTGCACTAGCGTGATCCTGGACTAGTGCTGAATACACAGAGTGTCCGAATTTGCAAATTTGGGTCCCGACAGAGGTGGTATCAGAGCCATACTGGCTGTGGGACTACCCTTAAGCTAGAATGGTCGTAGTGAGGACAAAACCTATTTTCTAGAATTAAAATTTGCCAAGATGATGAATGAAATCTTGCCTTATCCCCTTCTCTCTTTTCATACCCCTTTTGCTGAATTTCTCTTGTTCACACTTGGTTTTAAAACTTTTGAGTTCTCACGTGTGTGTCTTTAACAGATGAAGATGAGCAACAACTATACCGAGTGTGAGGGTGGCTACGCCACTGAGTTGTGGCATATGCTACAGGTGCTTGGAGGATTCGAGAGACCGCTCTACCATGGAACCACCATAATAAAGGTAGGACTGGTCATAGGATGGGACGTCAAGATTACGGTGTATGCTCGAGAGAAGACGAAGTTTAGTTGTCCTTTTCACCTCACCGCCAGAAGGTCTACATTCCAAATTGGGATCCAGGAAGTGTCGCGCTGGGCAATGCGGCAGATCGCTCGCACCTACTCCGTAGAGCTAGACGGCACAGTATTTCGACACCATCCACGCAGAGACAACCGCATTGACCGGGAGCCGATAGAAGACGAGGATGCCACGATCACCCATCTAGCAAGGTTTGTCGTCACTCAAGAGGATGTGATCGACGATACGGTTCAGGAGTTACAGAAGGCTCACGATGAAGTCAAAGATGTCAAGAAACAACTGCAGGAGACTCTGGGATACTTAGTTCACTCTATCCAGAGGGTCCGTGAGCTGGAGATGGCGCTGTACGGAGCTGAACTAGAGCTGGTTTTGGAGCTACATGACCCAGACCCCGAGGAGGAACCAGAGGAGGCACCTGCACCTGCACCACAGCCAGAGCAGCAGCCTGCACCGCAGCCAGAGCCGGAGCTAGAGGAGGATGTTGCTTCATCAGCTACCGTTGTTGAGGGGCACGGTGATTGCTTCGCACCGATGCCGCCGCACCCACCAAAAGGAGGCAGTGGAGGTTGGATTGATGAGTGAGCGTTCAGGATTGGTGGCGTTGACGAAGTCGCGCCTAAGAATAAAGAGTCACCCTTAGAGGCGTTAGACTCCCGTGTTAGTTTGATCCGGATTTTCCTTGTTTGCTGAGTGTGCAGTATGTGTTGCAAGGCCCTTAGGCATTGTGAGCAACCATACCAAGTTATTATTATTGAATAATTAATAAAGTGGATTTGAGTTATACCTTCCACCCCGCATAAGTTTTCTCTACTACTTGTCTATGCTTGTTTCCCTCTCGTCTCTAAACCTTGGAACACTAGACAGATGGTGAACACTCGCGGGAACCTGGGAGGCAACGGAAGTGGTTCTTGCCCTGCAGAGAATCCCAACGTAGGAGCACCTGCACCCCAGCCAGCACCACCAGTAGACATGCAGAATTTTGGAGCCTTTCTTGCTGCACAGACTCAGCTGATGCATGCCATGATGCAGCAAATGCAGCAAGTCACCGCTCAGGCCGCCGCTAACTAAGCAAATCAGAGGCAGCGTCAGGGTTCAAGACTGTCTGAGTTCATGAGGACTCATCCACCCACATTCTTTGGGAACACCAATCCACTGGAGGCGGATGATTGGCTAAGGTCAATAGAAAGGAAGCTACACATTACCTAATGTGTGGGAAATGAGGGTGCTCTACGCCTCTCATCAGTTGGAAGGGACCGCAGCAGAATGGTGGGAGAACTTCTGTGCTACGCGGGAGAACCCACAAGACATCACATGGGAGGAATTTACTGCTGCTTTTCGTCAGTACCATGTTCCTGAGGGAATAATGGACTTGAAGAAGGAAGAATTCAGGGCGCTGAAGCAAGGTAATCAACCAGTGTCTGAATATCTGAACAAGTTCACACTGCTTACACGCTAAGCGCTTGAAGACGTAGCGACGGACAAGGTGTGAGACATCGGATCGGCTATCCAAAAGTACTCAGCAAGTCTGGGAAAGTATGCACATGTAGGGCTTTCGAAGGAAGGCTTAATATGGTTCCTTTGCATAAAGCTGAGTTTTATCAAACCATACTTAGTAATAAGTTTCACAAAGCATATTTTAGCAATTATTTTAACAATTGAATTATTTAATATTCTAGTGAGGGTTCTATCCACCGTCACTAGTATAAAGGCTCTATCCGCCACATTTTAAAAGCTTAAGATAATCCACACATGACTCCATCCGTCATGAATTAAAAACAAGTTCCATCTACCTGGTTGGCTTAATCCGCCAATTAATCATCTGAGAGTTCTAACCACTCCCGAATCCCAAAACATCTTTTATTTTTAAAACCAAAATCAAAGTCTACCAGTATGAAAGCATTCTTCACTTTGCCCTTGACCGTAGGCACAGCTATTCGAATAGTTTTAACTCTGCAGAGGTGTACAACTTTACCCACAAGACATGATCATCTCTTGTTGCCATGCAATTAACACACTTCCTTTGTGTGTCGGCAGAGAGACCATGACAAGGCCTTTACAATGTATACGCCTAACCTGACTACACCCACCGAGGTTTCACCGCTGTTAGGGTTCCATCTACCCAGTATAGAAGCCCCCTCTTGCGACGTGTGGGAAAATACGACTCGCCTCCATCTGGCGCCCACATTCCACCAACTGGTGAGTCCAAATTAGGTTTCTACAAATTATTCAGCCAGGTCGTACCCATTATGGACATGTGGTTGTACGGTAATGCTTAGAATGAGAACAATCATAAGCGTCGGTCCTTAATTGACTTGGGGCGGTACTTGCACATTAGAACTTAGTGCTCCATCCGCACCCACCCGACATTCCATTCCGCCCAAGTCCAAACCTTTTTATTTTTGTTTTTATTTTATAAAAACAGTACCAAATATCTTACCATTAGGGGTGAAAACGGGTCGGATATTTCCCGCCCGATCCGGGACCGTATCCGGGAAAAACCGGATCCGGGAGGAGGATTTTGTATCCGGTCGGATCCGGATCGGATCCGGATATTTAAATACGGATACGGATACGGATTCGGAGCATAACATATCCGTCGGATACGGATAATTCCCGTATTTAGTCCGGATACTAACCCATTTTCTATCCGGATATCCGGCGCTATTCGGCTATTCCTCCTCATTCAACGACTGCTCCTCAACCTCCTCCCCTGATCCTCTCAGATCTGAACCAAAACATGCTGAGTCGCCGCCGCCGATGCGCGCCCTCCGCTGTCGCCCACCGCGCCCTCTGCCTAGTGATTCGCGGCGGCAGGAGCCCAGCCTCCGCCTGGTGATTCGCGGTGGTGGGAGCCCGGCCTCTCCTTCCTCATCGCGCCCTCGGCGGCAGGAGCCCGGCCTCTCCTTCCTCGTCGCACCCTCCACGGCTCTGCCTGGTGAACGCGGCCTCTCCTTCCTCCTCGTCCACCGCCGCACGCCTCCGCCCTCCACGACTCCGCCCGAGATCCGAGCTCTCCACAGGCATGAATGTGCTGTCCTATTCACTTTGGTATTGGAGGGGCAGAGGTAGCTCTCCACAGGCTCGGGATCCGTATGAAGACAATGGTCTCGGTTGAAATCTCTGAAGTGAATAGGACCGTCTTAAAGAGTTGGTGGGAACAGACCAGGCAGAAAACGATTGAAATTGCTGATGCGTCTCTAACTAATGAGCAATTGAAACATTCATCAGAAGATTTGGCGACTTTGACTGGTGATTGGGGGCAGCCCATGCAACAACCTTCTTGGGCAAGAACCGACACCATCGTGATGGTTTGGAGGGCGAGCAATCTGCCCTATTCTACCACTACTTGAATCCTTGATCTTTGTCAAATCGACCATGGCGAGGATGTAGGCTTGGACTTATTCTTGTAGTGCTTATCTCTAGGAACTGTAGCTTTATTTAAGTTTAAACAAGGTGGGTTCTTGTGAATGAAGCTTCTTCTAGAGACAGATCACATTAAATTTTAGTTACGTGGGTTCTGTGAATGAAGCTTCTTCTAGTGGGTTGTTCCATGTACTTATCTTTATACGTTACACATATTGTAGGAAGAAGAAGAAGAAATAGTCAATGACGAGGATTGAGGCGCTTTAACATGTTGGACTTATGTATGAATTACTTATGTTGGACTTGTATGAATTATGAGTATGTCGATGTGATCATGTATGTGTGTTATCGTGTGAGAGTTATGTTACGTATCTACTTGTGTTGAAAAGTTCATTGGTTGATGTGAATGTCGTATGGTTCATTCATTTTTTCGCCTTGCATACTATCCGACTATATTATCCGTTTCCGATCCGTATCCGTCATGTATCCGTTCCGTGTCCGAATCCGGACTACTCCGAATTCGTATCCGTATCCGGTCTATCCGTATCCGACTCCGAATCCGGTATAATAATATGGGTTAGGATACGGGACGAGCAATATCCGACCGTATCCGACCCGTTTTCACCCCTACTTACCATAAGTCTTAAATCACATTTTAAACCATAACTTTTGTATAATCCCACCCATGGGTCATTTTCGACGAGTTGCGTACTAAGCATTTCTACCGTTCTAAACAACAGATGTCACAATATAATATAGACATGACATATCGAAAAGTCCTAGGGTTATAATTAAGCATGGATAACAATAAACAAGGAGGCGATCATAATTCGGAATAACTAGTAGTCTATATTTGACATATGATGATGAAGATAGCGATGCAATTTATAAAACAGTGTAAATCATTTCAAAACATAGGATCAAGTTGCATCAAAGGGACTTTCCTTCGGTTGTAGCGAGGGCGTCGAAGTCTTGCGGGTCAGCGACGGCGTCAATGGGTCCAACAAACTCTTCTTCTACATGCAAAACGGTACAACCAAATAAATAAACAAAATAAATAAAATCTAAAAATTATAAAAGTTATACTGGCAGAAAGGTCTTGATTTTAGATGAATTTGGAAATTTGAATAGAGTGATTCAGAGTTACGACGAAAGAGAACGAGCGTTTCGAACCTCCCGTCGGACTAGGAGAAGAAATGGCTGCCGGCGGAGCTCCAAGAATCAAATTAAAAATCTAATTTTACTGGAGGTAGAGGACACAAAGAGGGAACTCCAGTAAAAATTTGAGGCCGAACAGAGGTCGGGAGTGACCAGGAGAGCTCACCGAAGTTTCGAAAAGAAAAGCTTCTACAGGGAGATCAGTATGTCGGATTGGAGAAATTCCAATTGGGTTGTATGTAATGATGAGAGTGTTATGGGGTTCAATATATAGGACGATCGGACTAGCGGATCATCAGGAAAAACTCGTTAAAGTTTTGATCGGAGGCGCACGTAGCGGCGCAGAGGGTGGCATGCGCCGCCGGCGATGGGAGGGGTGGCGCACGGCCGGGGAAGGGGTGGGGAAGGTGCGGCCAGGCATGGGGAACGCGACGCTCGCGCCGGTTCGGCCGGAGGATCGCCAGAATGGCGACGGCCATGGTCATGTCGACGGTGAGGACACCCAAAATATTAAAAAAAATTCGGAGAACATATTTGCGAAAAGGAGATGAGCACCGTGTAGGGCTCGACAAGACGAATCCAACGGTGTGGTCGAATTCGCGAGGAACTCACCGATCAAGAGTAGTCGATGAAAAACTGAGCTCCAAACAAGAACTTTGACGGCGAAATTCGTTGTGACCCCACAACAAAACATGAAATTGATTGAGGGGTTTTGATCTAGATGATGATGAGAACATAATGACGCGATCGGAATCGATTTTGGCTCATCGGATTGGAAGATGATACGAGGATGTCAATGGAGGACGAACGTCGTCGGTTCTTGAGAGATTCCGGCGAAATGGAGAGGGTTGGCTTTGGGAGAGTAATAACACGTGATAGAGGGCTCCAAGACAAAGATTTGAGAGGTAGAAGCACGTCGATTCATGGGGAAATGGCTGAGTAATCACCGTTTTAATGGATTACGGTTTTTGATTGATTAAGCAGTTTCCGATGGAATTTGGAACGAATGGTCATGGGGAATGAGTTCTCCTCGTCTCCCTCTTTGCAACGGATCAAACGAATCGCGATTTGGTGGAGAAACGGAAGAGTTATGGTGGTTTGATGATTCAATGGCCATGAATGAGCTCTGGAGCTTCCTCTGTAACCGACACCAACGTGAGGAAGAAGAAGGGCTACAGTACCACTACGCTACAGTAGCACCATGTGTCACTCCCCGATTGGCCGGAATAAACGAAAAGTTAGGCGCGTGAGAAAAAAATAGCAAAAAGGGTCTAAAAATTCCGAAAAATTTCTTAAAAATATTATGGAATATTTGAAACCCAATAAAATTGGTTTTGCGGAATTTGGATGAAATTTGGAATTTAGAAAATTCCGGGACGAATAAAGGGCATTTAACGAAAGACCACGAGCGATAAAATACCAGCGGGTTTCCAAAAATCTTCGGAAAATTCCTAAAATGTTTTTAGAATACTTGGAACCTAATGCAATAGGTTTCGGGATTTTTGGAGCATTTTGGAATGCGGGTGAAATTTCGGGTGCGAACAGCAATCTAGGAATTCGATTTTTCGGGGGAGGAGAATTGAACTCCAATTTCGGAAGGATAAGGATGCAAGGTTAATTTAAACACCGAGGAAGAACTGAATTTTTTAATTTAATTTAATTTAAAATAGTTTTTGGTAGAAGACCGAAATTGAGGATGTTACACAAGGCCAGGTAGTCTCGTTTCCTGAAGGGACTAAACTCTGGACTGCAGGTGGGATTGATCACCTACACCTTCCCAGACTTCCAGGAGATTGTGAACAAGGCCCTCATCCTTGAGGACAAAAGCAAGGAACTGGATGAGAACCGAAAGCGTAGAATGCAACAGTAGGGATCACGCCAGGGAGCGCAGCAACATCTGAGGGTTGCGCTGAATCAGTTTTTCAGATTCCAGCCGCAGAATGCAGCAAGGACACCGTCGCCAGCATCGAGACCCGTCAATCAAAATTATCAGACACCAGCTCCAGCCAGAAACGCCGCTTCGAGCAATCAGCAGGGAGCAGTGAGACGCTGCTATACATGCAATGAGCCAGGGCACTTCTCAAGAACTGCCCCAAGAAGACAGCAGGAGTGACCCCAGTTCGCTTCAACCTGGGCTCCACACCAGCCAGGACACCTGCACCAGGAGCAAACCGCAGGGCAGCACAGCCAGGAGCCGCGCCCAGACCGTGGTGAGAAGCCGAATCAATCACGTGACTGCAGATGCACTTCAGAATGCTACGGACGTCGTACTGGGTAAGTTACTTGTTAACTCAGTACCTGCAACAGTTTTGTTTGATTCTGGAGCTTCGCATTCGTTTGTTTCTCGAGATTTTGTTTCTAAGAATAATTTGGAGACTATGGATCTTAAATGCATGCTTGTAGTTCAAACCCCTACGTCTGGGTTCCCAAGGAAACTCCGATCTCAAGTAGGGTGTTCTGAGGTGAGAGTACAAATAGATAGGGTAGAGTTCCTAGCAAACCTCATTATATTGGGAACCCAGACCTTAGATGTCATTTTGGGAATGGATTGGTTGACCAAGCATAAGGCCGTACTCGACTGTTGGAGAAGAATTATATCGGTGGAGAGCCCTTGTGGAAGAAAAGTAGAGCTTCAAGCGACCGCCGTTCGAGATGGACAGCTGATGGTCAACAATGCAAAGATGATCAGCATTGAAGATGTTCCGGTGGTCAAAAAGTATCCAGATGTCTTTCCTAAAGATTTACCTGGCATGCCGCTAGACAGGGACATAGAATTTGTGATCGAGTTGGTACCCGGGACAACACCGATACCAAAGAGGCCCTATCGGATGTCAACCGAAGAATTGGTGGAGATGAAGAAACAGCTTGAAGAGTTGATGGAGAAAGGATTCATCAGACCGAGTTCGTCGCCATGGGGAGCACCAATTCTGTTCGTCAAGAAGGACGGGAGTTTCAGGATGTGCATAGACTATCGTGCACTTAATGAAGTCACCGTGAAGAATAAATACCCGCTATCCAGGATCGATGATCTATTCGACTAGCTGAGAGGGGCCAGAGTGTTCTCCAAGATTGATCTGAGGTCGGGATATCATCAGCTGAAGATTCGGTCAGGAGATATACCAAAGACCGTGTTCTCATCAAGATACGTACATTACGAGTTTACAGTTATGTCCTTTGGTCTGACGAATGCGCTAGCTTATTTCATGAACATGATGAATAAGGTTTTCATGGAGTATTTGGACAAGTTCGTTTTTGTATTCATAGATGATATCTTAGTCTACTCCAAGACAAGAGAAGAGCACGCAGAACACCTGAGGCTAGTTCTGGAGAAGCTACGGGAACAACAACTCTTCGCCAAGTTCAGCAAGTGTGATTTCTGGAAGGACAAGGTGGAATTCCTTGGACATGTAATGACCGCCGAAGGAGTTGCAGTTGATCTCAGCAAGGTAGAAGCCGTGTTACATTGGGAACAGCCGAAGACAGTGACCCAGATTCAGAGTTTTCTTGGGATGGCAGGTTACTACCGCCGCTTTATTATAGGCTTTTCGACAATTGCGAGACCTCTTACGCAATTGTTGAAAAAGGAGAAGAAGTTTAACTGGACGCCGGAGTGCGAGAAAGGTTTTCAGGAACTGAAGAAGCGATTGACATCAGCGCCGGTATTGGTTCTACCGGATGTTAACCAAAGCTTTGATATCTATTGTGATGCATCGCGCCAGTGAGTTGGATGCGTGTTGATGCAGAATCGGAAGGTTGTTGCATATGCATCAAGGCAGTTGAGGCCGCATGAGGAGAATTATCTGACTCATGACCTAGAGTTAGCCGCCGTAGTGCATGCCTTGAAGTTGTGGCATCATTACCTGATTGGGAACAGATGTGAAGTGTATACAGATCATAAAAGTCTTAAATACATATTCACCCAATTGGATCTGAATATGAGGTAAAGGATATGGTTAGAATTGATCAAGGACTACAATGTCAGAATCCATTACCATCCCGGGAAGGCCAACATGGTGGCCGATGCCCTGAGTCGGAAGGGCCACACCGTGAATATGATGATAACAGGAAGTCAAGACGAGTTGTGTAAGGAGTTTCAGAAGCTGAAGCTTGAATTGTTGCCGGAAGGATTCTTGGCCACATTGGAGGTGAAGCCCACCTTAGAGGACCAAATTCGAGAAGGACAAAAAGATGATTCTAAGATTCAGAAGATAAAGTTCAAAATGAATGAAGGCAAGGCTAAAGACTTCAAGTTGGATGAGCAGGGCACATTGTGGATTAAGAACCGCATCTGCGTGGAAGAAGCCCATGATTCTAAGTATTCCATTCATCCAGGAAATGCGAAGATGTATCAAGACCTGAAGGAAAGATTCTGGTGGCCGAGTATGAAGCGGGAAGTTGCCGAGCACGTTGCATTGTGCGATATATGCCAAAAAGTCAAGGCAATGCATCAAAGACCAGCAGGATTGCTACAGCCCTTGAAGATACCTGAGTGAAAGTGGGAGGAAATCGGGATGGACTTCATTACCGGTTTGCCGAAAACTCATGGAGGATATGACTCCATATGGGTTATAGTGGACCGCTTGACCAAGGTCGCTCATTTTATCCCTGTAAAGACCACTTACTCGTGAGATAAGTTAGCGGAGTTATACATGACTAGGATTGTCTGTTTGCACGGAGTGACGAAGAAGATTGTACTGGACAGAGGTACCCAATTCACCTCAAGATTCTGGAATAAGATGCATGAAGCCATGGGAACTCATTTGAACTTCAGTACAGCATATCATCCACAGACAGACGGACAGACTGAAAGAGTTAATCAGATTGTAGAGGATATGCTAAGAGCTTGTGCATTGGCTTATGATACCTCTTGGGACGAGAATCTGCCGTATGCTGAGTTTAGCTATAATAACAGCTATCAGGCCAGCTTACAGATGTCACCCTTTGAAGCGCTATATGGTCAACCATGTCAACGCCATTGAACTGGAATGAGACAGGTGAACGCCATTTCTTCGGGCCAGATATTCTTCAAGAAGCCGAAGAGCAGATTGCCATGATCCGGGAATGACTGAAGGTAGCTCAGTCGAGGCAGAAGAGTTATGCTGATAACCGCCATAGAGATTTGAGTTTTGAATCGTAAGATTTCGTATACCTTTTAGGAATTTTTGGTTAGTGGGGGTCCAAATATTCCAAAAACATTTTAGGAATTTTCCGGCGCGGAAAATTCCTAAAATGTCGGTGTTTCGTGCACCGGTAATACGAATTTTTGGTTAGTGGGGGTCGCGGGCTCCCTCTCCCCGTATGGTTGACTCAGGAAGACAGAGGTTTATACTGGTTCGGGCTGAACGTCCCTACTCCAGTTCGCTCGATTGGGGTGTATTGTTCTTGGTGGCGAACGATCGCCAAGAGATTTCAAACGAGACCTGGTCTCGGTCGGTCGGGGGGTTTGCTGTTGGTTCTGCTATCGTCCTCTCTCTCTCCGGAGCCCTGCCTCTCCTTATATATCCGGAGGCGGCAGGTTACATGGGAGTTTGGAGAGAAAAAAGGAAGGGGTACTGTGCGCCTTGGAGTCCAGTCTTCTGTCTTGTCGTCCGACCGGGCTCCGACTTCCCCATGCTGGGTTGGTAGTCCTGCAGTGGGGGGTTTACTGGTGACCGACATGATGACGCACCGCCCGCATTTAACGTCAGCTCCGGCAGTTAATGGTGTTTGACCTCAGCTTGGCCTCGGGAGGGAGCGCTTTCCTCCGTGGTGTGTCAGCGGTGATTGGACTGGGGCTTGACTTTCGGACACACCCTCTGACATCCTCAGGAAGGGACTGCCTACCCTGGTACGGGCGTCAAAGGACATCGCGTACGCAGGGCAGTTGGCCCTCCACTAGCACGGGCATTGTCCCTTCGGGCGCTAGTGGAGCCGGCCGACCACGCGCTCCGACCTAGGAGGTCGGAGTCGGCCGACAGCCAGAGGTCGGCTCTAAACAGTTTGTGTTTGTATGGAGGTCTAAATTCTAACCCATCAATCAATTTTAGGTTTCATCAAGTTTGGGCGACGAATTTCGAGCTTTTGTCGCTTCTGCCGAACTGCCGTCTCCGCCGATTTCTTCGTTTCCGGTGAGTTTTGGTTTAATTCATTGCCATTGTAGGATCCTCTAGAGATGTCCTAGTTACTTCCATCGTTCATTTTCAAAGTTAGTTCAAAATTTCATGCAAATTTCCAATTTTTTCGGATTTTGGGGCGTTCTCTGTTTTTCCCGTGCCCGTGCGCTTGGCCGCCGGTCACCGGCTGCCGTCGCCGCCTCTCTGGCCGGCCGGCCACCTTCCTCGTGCCCGCGCTGCTGCCGCCGCCCGCCGACGCCACCGGCGCTGCGGCCAGCCCGCCCGGCGGCCCGCTGCGCCAGCTGCTTGCTCGGCGCTCTGAACCTCGCCCGGTGTTGCAGCGCCGCCGCGCCCGACCGCACTGCCGCGCCTGGCGCCCACCGAGCTCACTATGGTTTATGGCTGCCATATGCCGCCGAAGCCGCCACGACGGCCCATGGCACGCCTGCGCCCGGCCGGCTGCCGCGTCCAGCGCCTTTGCGCCGGCTGCCGCCTTGTTGAGCTGGCTGCCGTCGCGCCTGCCGTGGCGTCGCCTCTGCGCCTCCCGGCCGTGGCAGCCCGGCTCTGCCGCGTCGCCGCCATGATGGCACGTCGCCGCCCGCCGCGCGTCATGGCAAAGGAGCTCCTCCTCTGTTCTTGAGCATTGGGGAAGAAGAGCTCACTCAATGACATCATGGACGCACCCTCCATAGAGAAAACCCAAAATCAGAAATCAGTCAAAAATAAAGATGCCAAGGAATATTCCCGATTTTCATCTTTTCCAGATTTTCCAAACTTCGGCGGCTCATAACTTTTCCGTCCGAACTCCGATTGACTCCGTTCAAATTCCTAAATTCATCTAAATTCAAGATCTACCTGCTAGTACTACTTTTATAATTTTTAGATTTTATTTATTTTATTGTTATTTATTTTGTTTACTGTCTTGCGTGTAGCCGAGGATCCCGCCGACCCCGCCGCCGGACTTCAAGAGTACGTCCTCCCCACCGCGCATGAAGGCAAGTCCCTTGACGCATCTTGATCCCATTTTTGTAAATGATTTACAATTGTTTTAACATGCCTTGCTATGTTTTATCATCGTTTGTCAAATATAGCCCATTAGTTATTCCGAATTGTGATCACCTCCTTGATTATTGTTATCCATGCTTAATTGTCATGTATACCTTATATTGTGACATTTGTTGCCTAGAACGGTAGATATGCTTAGTACTCGAATTGATGAAAATGACCCATGGGCGGGATTATCTCAAAATTTTTATTTCAAATATGATTTAAGAAATATTGTAATGGTTTTGGTACTGTTTTTATAAAATAAAAATAAAATTGAAAAGGTTTTGGACTTGGGCGGAATGGAATGTCGGGCGGGTGCAGATGGAGCACTAGTTTCCAATGTGCAATACTACCCCAAGTCAATTAAGGATCGACGCTTATGACTGTCCATTCTAAGCATAACCGTGCAACCACATGTCTATTATGGTATGACCTGGCTGAATAATTTGTAGAAACCTATCTTAGACTCACCAGATGGTGGAATGTGGGGCGCCAGATGGAGGCGAGTCGGTTTTTCCCACACGGCGCAAGAGGGGGCTTCTGTACTGGGTAGAGGGAACCCTAACAGTGGTGAAACCTCAGCGGGTGAGTCGAGTTAGGCGTATAAATTGTAAAGGCCTTGTCATGATATCCCTGCCGACACACCTAGGAAGTGTGTTAATAGCTTAGCATCAAGGGAATATCATGTCTTATGGGTAAAGTTGTACACCTCTGTAGAGTCAAAACTATTCGAATAGCCATTCCTACGGTCAAAGGCAAAGCAAAGAATGATTTCATATTGGTAGACCTTGGTTTTGGTTTCAAAAAGGAAAGAACTTTTGGGAATTCGAGAGTGATTAGAACTCTCGGATGTTTTGTTGGTGGATTGAACCAACCGGGTAGATGGAACCTATTTTATCTCATGACGGATAGAGTCATGTGTGAATAACCCCAATCTTTGAATAATATGGCGGCTAGAGCCTTTTTACTAGTGATGGTAGTTAGAACCCTCACTAAAATAATAAATAATTCAATTGTTAAAACTAATTGTGAACTTATGCTTTATGAAAACTATTAATATGTATGATTTGTTAAAACTTGGCTTTACGCAAATGAACCATAATAAGCCTTCTTTGGAAAGCCGTACATATGCATATTCTCCCAGACTTGCGGAGTACCTTTGTACTCACGTGCTACATAAACTGTTGTCATCAGAGAACTATCAGGACGCCGTTGAAGACGGTGAGTTCTATGCCGAGGAGTTTGAGGAAGATGGCCAGGAGAACTAGTCGCGTGTCTTGTCGTCACCTGTGGTGTGCGTTGGGTTTCGCTTCTTGTCGTTTTGTTTCCGCTATGCGTGACTTTGGTCTTGTGACCATTTGATGTAATAAGTAGCCATGTGGCTAATACTTTATATTTATGTTACAATTTCGTTATGTTCGCAATGATGTATCACTATTGACTGTGTGTACTAGCTACTGATCTGGGACTAGTACCGAAATACACAGGAGATTTCGGATAGCCGATCCGGGGTCTCACACCAGAGGAGAGGGTTCCTCACCTTCCTCTTTTCTCACCTTTTCATTGCTTTCATCCTCGAAGATGTCGTGGCCGGAGTGCTCCACTCAACCCAGCCGCGCTCTTGGCCTAGAGAGGAAGGGGTTCCTCCCTCTGCGAGACTCCTCGAGGTGGAGGGTGCCGACGGGGGTCGCGGTCCCTTCACCGGACGACGACAAGATCGTCGTGCCACCTTGTTCTACGAGCACGGGTTCGGGCTCCCGCTCCATCCATTCGTTCGCGGGCTGCTGCACCATTACAATGCCGAGGTGCATCACCTCAACCCCAACAGCGTGCTCCACATAGCGGTCTTCGTTAGGCTGTGCGAGGCATTCTTGGGGATTGAACCCCACTGGGCACTCTGGAGACACTTCTTCCAAGCGCGACTGAGGAAGGACAAGGCAACGGATACCTCGGTGCCCGTCGGCGGTGTGGCCTTCCAGCTGCGCGGCGGCTGTGGAGCGGACTACATTGAGGTGAAGTTGCCACGGTCGAACCGAGGGTAGCACTCCGAGTGGCTTTATGCTCGGAATCTGGGGGGCAGCACCCCGGCCTTCACCGGCCGGCTTCCCGAGGTGGGGCCCGAGTGGATTTGGGGTGACGACCGGAAGGAGAAGAACAAGGTGGTTGTGATCATCGATCGGATCAAGATCCAGAGGGAGCGGGGCCTGACAGGCGACGTCGTTGTGCGCGCATTCATGAGGATGCGCGTCCAACCCCTCATGGATAGGGCGCGCCTCATGTTTCCGTACGAGGGGGTGTCCGACCCTATGAGGATGGCAGAGTCGGAGCTCCCTGCGTCGGAGGTTGAGGCTCGGGTGTCCGCTATCACAGGTGGGAGTGCCACCGAGGGGGCTGGTGGCTGCTGCGAGCCATTCTTGGCGCACAATCCCCTGGACCTGGTAACCCAAGAGATTCTCCTCCCTTTCTCTTCTTTCTCCCTCAGCCATTAGTACTTGGTCCGACTAGTGTTTCTGTGTTTTCCAGGGGCTTGCCGGGATGGTTTCCCAGGCATGGCTGCTGGGGGAGAAGGAGTTGAGGGCTACGGCTCGCGCGGGGTCCACACAGCACGAATCCGACCGCAAGAGGCAGAAGGAGGAAAGGAGGAGGAAGAGGAAGGAGGAGAAGAGGCGAGAGCGCGCGGCGAGGGCCATGCATGGCGAGGAGGTCTCCGACACGACCGTCGTCCAGTCGGCCGGTACGGAGTCGTCCTCGAGCAACAGCAGCGACGGCGACGGCGGCAACCCCTACCACGCGCTCGACTTTGAACCGCCGACTGGCGGTGGCTCGGACGAGGGTGCCAGCGCGAGCTCCGCTGTTGTCGCGCCCCAGGTGGAGGCGTCCCTGGGGAAGCGGAGGGGCGACTCACCTCCATGGGGGGTGGGTGGGGGAGGGCGACAAAGAAGGCGCGGTTGCCGCGCACCCGCTCGACATTGTAAGTGCCCTCTTTGTTCCCGAGTTGCATTGCATTAGGGCTGTTCAAGTAGTTTTCGACCGACTGTTGCGTGCAGGACCTACATGGGGGTGGCCGTGGCAGCGGCGGCCCCGTGAGAGCCGGCGCCGTCCCCTCAGCCGATGAGGGTCGAGAAGCCGTCGATCAAGCCGGAGCGGCCAGTGGAGCCGGCGAGTGTCGAGGTGCCGCAGGCGATGCCGGGGCTACCGATGGAGCCGACAATGGTCGGGGCGCCGCTGGCGGAGCCAGAGCGCGAAGAAGTCCGGGCGGCCCTCAACGAGTCGGGGCCTTGCCCAGAGGTCGAAGGAGGTGAGGAAGAACTCCCGCCGCCACCGTGAGGGGAACCGCCGGCTTATGCGATTCGGGTGCCTGGGGCGATCCTGCTGTCGTCGCCCGGGATCCCACCAGCGGGGGCAGCCCAAGCGTCAAAGGCGTCGTGTGATCCTCCTCAAGCGCAGGCCACCGGGGTGGCCCTAGGGGAGCCCGCTCGGTAGGGGTGGATAATGAGCCGACTCGACTCGACTCGGTCAAAATCGTTAAGATAATGAGCCAGCTCAACTCGACTCGCTAACGAGCTCAAACCTCAGCTCAGCTCGACTCGCTAAACTCGCGAGTTAGATCATTAAGCTCATTAAACTCGATATTGCTATACGAGAGGAGGATTGCTATTGAGACTATACAATATACTATTTATTATCATCCTCGCCTCACACATATACAGCTATGCTTGCCGACTTGGAGAACTCATTAAACTCGCGAGTTGGCTCGTTTAACTTGTTATCTAAACGAGTTCAAATCATGACTCTACTCGACTCGTTAAGGAGCGAGTTCAAGCCGAGTCGAGCCGATTTTGCAAGTACTCGTTTAACTCGCGAGTTTCGAGTTTTTTTCCTCCCCTACCGCTCGGCCACCTCTGCCCGCGCTGACCTAGCTGGGCGACGATTCGTCCGGTGGGCCGTCCTTCGTGCTGGATGACACGGCGGAGCTTGGGGAGTGGGAGGCCCTCCAGGAGGGCGCGCGACACGCTGAGGCTAAGGTGAACCAGATCTGAAAGGGTCTGGTCCTTGCCCTCGAGTCTTCTGTGAAGGTGCTGGACACCATCACCAGGGGAGTTCACCCTATCGGCGCGGTAAGCCAAACGAAGCCCTGTTCTTGCATCTTTTTTTTGACGAGTTTGCAGCAGGCTAATAGGGCGTTCGTGTTTCGTAGCATTTGCTGGTTCGATCGGAGGACAAGTCTGGGTTCCTCCGGCATTTGTACAGCCGGAGGACGGCCGCTGAGGAGGAGTGCGACCGGCTGCGCCCCGAGTTGCATGATGCTTGGGAGCCTTGGTTCATGAGCAGGAGAGGGCGGAAAAGGCCCTCCAGGAGCTGGGTCAGATCGCGCAGGTCTTGTTCGAGACGCGCCTGGCGATCCAATCCTTGAGGATGGAGGTGTCCGGGCTCAAGTCTCTCCTGGCGGGGGCCAACAGCGCCAAGGACGCCGCGGAAGAGACCGCGTTGTCAGAGGTGGCCCATCTTCAGGGTGAGCGCGACTTGGCCCAGAGGGACGCCCAGCATTGCACGCCGGGCGGGACACCGCTCGGGAAGAGTTGGCCTTGGCGAAGAAACTTGGCGAGGCCTCGGCAGTCCTTGTCTAGGGTCTTCGGAGGGACGCTGCTCGCGATCGAGAGGCGCATGAGTGGGCCCAGGCCAAGGCCGAGGAGGAGCTCCGCGTTCTAGTGGCCTCCGCAGCTGGTAAGTGACCCAACCCATTGGTTGATCTCACGATCGCAGCTTGCCGGGCGCGCTCTCTTGACACTGTTTCGATCTGCAGAGTTGCAAAAGAATTACAACGACGCTATGGAGGTGTGGAGACTAGTGGTGGAGGTGCGCGATACAGCGGTCACAGCACGGGACGTGGCCTTGACGGCGCAGCAGCTGGCGGAGGGGAGCGGTCCGAACAGGCCACCGAGCTGGCGACCCTTCGGGGGGTTGGCCGAGATGTCTACGAGCGGGTGCTCGGGACTGTCCCGGGTCTGAGTTCGCTCACCATCGAACTAGCCCACGTGCCCGAGCACTTTGAGAGCTTGGTAAGCGAAGGCATCGTACTCAGGGCCTCTTCGGCGCTCGTCTGCACCCTCTCCCACTACGACGGCATCGACCTTGACACCGTCAGCAGTGGGATCGTCGGGAACCGGACTGACGGGGAATCGACAGGTTCGAGATCCAAGTCGAGCCGCGTGCCTGGGTGATCGCCAGCAGGATACCGCCGCGGGGCATCCTCCACCGAGAGTAGAGGAAATGTTAGATATTTTGCTTTTTTTTCAATGTAATAAGCTTAGCATGTAATGAACTAAAGTTTATTTTAATGCTTTGGCCAGTCGGGCCGACCGTAAGTTCGACTTGGTCTTTTGCACTTTCTCACTGTGATGAACAGTTGACAACCATAGCCTTAGAAATTGCAGGGGTTGTTCAAGCGTAGGTTGGTGTGTTAACACTTTTGAGGGAAGCACAAAGAGAGCAGGAACTTAGGTGCGGAACATTCACTCACGCTCGTGCGGGAAAGGAGTGTTCCCGACCGACTATGGATCGCTCCGTATGGGCACTTTCTTCTTCCCCAAAGCACTACTTAGCAACCGTAGCCGCTGGGGTGTAGGCCGTAGCACTTGTGTTGAGAGGGTTACCGCTGGGGGAATCCGATGGCCAGTCGGGTCACCGACCCGTGTGAGTGTAGGCACGTTCACTTGTGCTAGCGCGGGAAAGGAGTGTTCCCGACCGACTATGGATCGCTCCGTATGGGCACTTCCTTCTTCCGCAAAGCACTACTTAGCAACCGTAGCCGCTGGGGAGTAGGCCGTAGCACTTGGGTCGAGAGGGTTGCCGCTAGGGGGAATCGAATGGCCAGTCGGGTCACCGACCCGTGTGAGTGTATGAACTTGTAGCCCCTGAGTGGTGCGTGGGGACCAGGTTGTGGTCGCCACGCACCGCTTGAACTCGGAGGAAGGGTAAAAAGGTGCGAGGACAAGAAAGAGCTTTAGGGATAGAATCGTCTTAACTTTTCTATATTCCACGCGTTGGAGATGACATTGCCATCTGTATCCTTGAGCCGAAAGGTGCCGGGTTGGAGGACCTCCACGACAGTGAAGGGACCTTCCCACGGGGGGAAAGCTTATGCCTATCTTTGTTGGACTAAACCTGGCGTAAGACCAGCTCGCCAACGTTGAAGGACCGGCTGTGGATCTGACGACTGTGATACCGTCGCAGCGTTTGCTGGTACCTAGCCGATCGCAGAACGACCACGTCGCGCGCCTCGTCGAGCTGGTCGATGGCGTCTTATTGTGAGTCGAGCCCCCGTGCCTCATTAAAGGCTTGTAGTCTCGGGGCGCCGTACTCCAGATCGGTTGGCAAGATAGCTTCAGCACCGAACACCATGAAGAATGGTGTAAACCTGGTCGACCGGGTCGGTGTGGTCCGCAGGCTCCAGAGAACAGAGGGTAGTTCAACCACCCATCGTCCCGTGAATTTCTTTAGTCGGCTGAAGATTCGCGGCTTGAGCCCTTGGAGGATCATGCCGTTCGCCCGCTTGACTTGGTCGTTGGTCCGCGGGTGGGCCACAACTGCCCAGTCGACACGGATGTTGAAATTGTCGCAGAACTCAAGGAATTCCTTCCCCGTGAACTGCATCCCGTTATCGGTGATGATGGAGTTCGAGACTCCGAACCGATAAACGATGTCGCGGAAGAAGTTGGCCGCTTGCACCGAGGTGATGGTGGCGACTAGCTTGGCCTCTATCTAGTTAGTGAACTTGTCCACCGCGACAAGTAGGTGGGTGAATCCCCCGGGCGCTTTTTTGAAGGGCCCGACCAGATCGAGTCCCCAGACTGCGAATGGCCATGTGATGGGGATCATTTGTAAGGCATGCATCGGAAGATGCGTCTGCCGGGCAAAAAATTGGCAACCTTCGCAGGTGCGAACGATTTGCTCGGCGTCGGCCACGGCAGTCGGCCAATAGAAGCCTTGTTGGAAGGCTTTCCCTACGAGGGACCGTGGTGCGGCGTGGTGGCCGCAGACACCGCCATGGATATCGAGCAGCAACTGCCTCCCCTGGTCGACCAGAATGCACTTTTGGAGGACTCCGGAGAGGCTCCTCTTGTAGAGGTCTTCTCCGACCAGGACGAAGGATTTTGCTCATCGAGCGAGGCGCCGGGCCTCAGTCGGGTCGACGAGGAGTGATCCGCTGATCAACCAGTCGATGAAGGGCTTCCTCCAATCGGAGTCGGCTATCATCACGTCGCGGTCCGAACCGGACGGTTCCGCGACCAACCACTCGGTGGTCGGAGCGGTCACATCGGGCGGGTGGTCGCTTGCCCGGTTATCGAGTCCAGCCGGATGGAAGGCTTGTGAAGGTCGCAAATGAAGATCCCAGGTGGGATCGGTCCTTTGCTAAAGGAGATATTAGCAAGGTAGTCGGCCTCTCCGTTGTAGCGTCTGTAGCTATGGTGAAGCTCGAAGCCCTTGAACCTTTCCTCGAGCTTGCGCACTTCCTGACAGTAGGCTGCCATGCGGGCGTCACGAGGCTTTGTGGTCTTCATGACTTGGTCGACGACAAGCTTGGAGTCGCCGTGTACATAAATTCGGTGAGCACCGAGGTTGGTAGTGATCCGAAGATCATTGACGAGAGCTTCATACTCGGCGACGTTGTTGGTTGTGTCGAAGAGTAGTCGGATGGCGTACTGAAGCTTGTTCCTGAGCGGGGAAACAATGATGACTCCAACACCCGCTCCGTTCTTGGTATAGGACCCATCGAAGTACATCGTCCAGTACTCAGGGTCTTCAAGCGCCGGTGGCGCTTGGGCTTCGGTCCATTCAGCGATGAAATCGGCCAAGACCTACGACTTTATCGCTGTTTGGGGAACGTACGAGGTCGTTGAGCTCGAGTGCCCACTTGGATATTCTCTCTGAGGCGTCGCGGTTGTGGATGATTTCGCCGAGCGGCGAGGAGGTCACCATGGAGACGGGGTGCCAGTCGAAGTAATGGACCAGCTTCCTCTTCGTGATGAGCACCGCATAGAGCAATTTCTGCACCTGCGGGTACCGAGCCTTGGATTCGGAGAGAACTTCGCTGACGAAGTAGACTGGCCGTTGTACCTTAAGCGTACGATCCTCTTCTGCTCGCTCCACGACAAGTGCCGCGTTGACGACCTGGGTCGTGGCGGCGATGTAGAGGAGCGGTTCCCCCGGCGTCGGGGTGAACAACACCGGAGTTGAGGCCAGGAATGACTTCAGTCAATTGAGGGCTTCCTATGCCTCTTGCGTCCAGCTGAATTGATCGGACTTCTTGAGCAGCTTGTAGAGCGGCATCCCGCACTCGTCGAGGCTAGACACAAAATGGCTCAGGGCTGCAAGGCATCCCGTCAGCCTTTGGACTCCTTTTAGGTTGCCGACTGGGCCAATGTTCATGATCGCGGAGATCTTCTCCCAATTGGCTTCGATGCCACGCTCGGAGACGATGGAGGCGAGCAGCTTCCCCTTGGGGACCCCGAAGACGCATTTCTCGGGGTTGAGCTTTATATAAAACCGTTGGAGGTTTGTAAAAGTTTCCTCTAGATCGGTGATGAGGTCATTGGCCCTCTTAGTCTTGACGATGATGTCGTCAACGTACGCCTCGACGTTACGGCCTATTTGGTTGTTAAAGCAAGTTTGCATGCATCGCTGGTATGTAGCACCCGCATTTTTTATACCAAATGGCATCTTTATGTAACAATTCAAACCGAACAGATTGATGAAAGAAGTCATGAGCTGGTCGGATTCTTTCATCGCTATTTGGTGGTAGCCCGAGTAGGCATCCAGAAAAGACAGGGATCCGCACCCTGCGGTGGAGTCGACGACTTGGTCGATGCGTGGCAACGGGAATGGGTCCTTGGGACATGCCTTATTCAGGCTCGTGTAGTCAACGCACATTCTCCATTGCCCGGTTTTCTTTTTTACAAGGACAGGGTTGGTGTCGGGACCCGAATCTGCAAATCTGGACCCTCTGTGTATTCAGCACTAGTCCAGGAACGCGCTAGTGCACACAGTCTCAACATTGGTAAATATCACAATCATACCAAACGATACTAATAAAGTACTTTAAATAGTTAACCAAACTGGTTGCTCGACCTTAGGGTCAAGTTACAAATATACGCCACGCAGGGCGAAACTTAATAAAGAGAAATAACTGCAGCGGAAATAGTAAAATAACAACGTGGCGCCATCCAGTATACCACAGGCAACTGACTGGGCTCGCTCCCTAGTTAGACGGTTCCTCAGGGAGCTCCTCCTCCAAAGCTGGTGTAGACTCCTCTTCGACTGGTGTTGTATTGAGGCAAGGGTGAGTACTTGGTACTCAGCAAGTCATGCACAGAATGCAGGATAATATACTACATGCATGGCTTGTTACAAAGGAAATAGCTCAAGTTTATTTGCAGTAAACAGCATTTGACAAGTAGCATAAGTAGATTCGAAAGCGATAGAAACAAGTATAAGATCAATAACTTTTCCAGGAGTTTAAATAACATCTTTCCCATTCCTAATCCACATTTCCATTAACGTCATTCTTAAACCAAACCAAACCTTTCAAGTCCAAGTTAGTTTCAAGAAAGTCTAACCCTTGACTGTAATTCCCGAGCGATGTCCAATACCGCGGACACGGCTATTCGAATAGATTTTACACTCTGCAGAGATTATGCACTTTACCCACAAGATACAGTCAAACACCACAAAGGTGAGTTCCCGTAACAAAGTCTTTCGGAAACTTCTAACAGTACAAGTGGTCCTCCCCGGTGTTGCACACTAACCCTTCCCTTAGCGAAGGCGAAGTTTAGGTCAATCCACCGTTAGATGGGTACTGCCGCAGCCAGACGCCCCCCGCACAAAGATACACAAAGGGTGTAGTTGACACCCAGAGGTCCCACAGGTACGTTATTAGCAACTTAATCAACTAGGTCCGTCCCATTACGGACATATGGTTGCACGCTTGACTCAGTTCAAAGGCTTGCAAGGTTAAGTCCTTAGGGTGACCAGGGCAAGACTACCCGAAGAACCAAACCAACATTCCCGGTGCCACAACTGGCCCACCTGGTCAATCTTGCCACATGCCCCGGTCAAAAGCTATTTATCAAAACCCAGTTGATTACCATGCACCACGTGCCATCAACATCACAACACATGATACCTTTCCAAAACAGGTTCAATATATCATTAATTCAATATTAACGTTTGATTGTCCAAAATCATGTCACATGGCAAGGCTAAGCATACTACATCGGTCTAACTACCCATTGAAGGATCATTGTTTTTGATCCATTTGATTTTGATGATGAGTATTTGAATATTTGAAAAGATTTGAAATCAATTTGTTATTTGAAAAAGTTTTGAAACCAGTTTGAGAATTCAAAAAGATTTATTTTTGGTTTCTGTGAAATCATGTGCTGAAAAATTGGTTAGAATTAATCTTGCAAAATTGCTTGTATGAAGGACCAAACATCCAAAAACAGTGAGTTTCGCATGTATGACGGACCAAATTTTTTGGTCTGTCATAAACGTGATTTTGATGTTTTTACGCTTGTTCAAGAAATCGTGTTTTTCGCATGTATGACAAACCAAATTTTTTGGTCTGTCATACACATGTTTTTGGCGACCTCGTTTTTCCCATGTATGACAAACCAAATTTTTTGGTCTGTCATACACATGCTTTTGGCGACCTCGTTTTTCCCATGTATGACAAACCAAATTTTTTGGTCTGTCATACACATGTTTTTGGCGACCTCGTTTTTTCCATGTACGATAGACCAAATTTTTTGGTATGTCGTAAATGTGCTTCTGAAGGTTTTTTTGCGCGGGACTAAGTTCTTAAAAACAGTAAGTTTTACATGTACGCCGGACCAAATTTTTTGGTCCGTCGTGAATGCGTTTTTGCTTGATTAGGGTTTTGAGCAAACTTGAAATTGAGTTTTTGGTTTGACTTTGAGATTATGAAATTTGTGAGAATTTTATGATGCTTGTCTGAAATGGATTTTATGCAATGCTCGTGTGAGTACTTGCATGGAGTAATGTTGAGTCAAGTCACGGACTTGTGCTCGGATTCGTTTTGTGTTTTGTTAATGTGCAGGTGTTGCTTGAGGTCGAACGTGGTCGGTGACGGGATCGAGACTAGGTTCAGGGAGGAACTGAGGTCGTGAGGGTCGAAGTTGTCATGCCGGACGTTTGGACTAAAGAACAGTGTACGTGGAGTAGAGATCGTTGCAACGTAGCGGCAGGTGGACCGTATACGTGTGTGCGTGTGTCTGCATGCATGTGTGAATGCATTAAATGCATGTGTGCGTGAGTGCCCTGAGAAGGAGATCGGCCAGGAGTCCGAGAGGAGTTCGGCTCGGCTGGTTGCTGTCCGAATTTGGCTTGGAGACTGATTGGTGATCCGAATACAAGATGGAATAGGTGGCTGTGGAGTCCTTTAAATAGAGGTTGTAAGGGCTTAGAAAAGATATCAATCAATCAAGCAAACAATTGTTCAATCAAGCACAAGGTGCAAAGAAGAGCTTGTATGCTCTATTAGTTTGTTTAGGGTTTTTCTAATCATTGAAGATTAGAAGATTTTTGGTGTCATCTTGTTGAAGATGGCTTTGGAATAAAAAGATAAGTTTATGCAATATTCTCTTATTTTTTCGCTTTGATTCTTGATTAGAAGGATTGTTCGATTTTTGATAGAACTAGTTTTGATTTATGTTCGACTTGTCTCGCTAATTAATCTAGGGTTTTGATCTCTACGATATTAGATATTCTTCCGCTATTTAGGGGTCTTTAATTTTCCGAAAGAAATAGTTGAATTTTATTCGGCATCTATTCACCCCCCCCTCTAGTTGCCTACTCGGTCCTACACCCATGTTGGAAAATTAATAATGTCCAACTAATAATTCACAACTAGGGTGACAAGGGTCATGGCACATATTTAATTAACCAAGGTGTCATAAAGCAATTTGGCATTTATCTAATTCCCCATAATTAAGTAAAGCATTTTCTATTTAAACTAGCATGCAATACATTAAATAAAAGTAGGTTTCAAAATGGGATCAACATGGTCAAAGCATAACTTGCCTTCAAAAAGTACTTGTTCTTGGTCCTGAGCTGGCTCCTGGGTCAACACTTCACCTTCGAATCCTTCTGGCACTTCAACGTCTACTCGTAACGCGTGAAAAAGGCAAATAATAAATAAACAACAGACAAAAAGTGTCCAAATATCCAAATAAAGTTCATAAACAGAGAGAGCATAATTTTATGAATTTTTAGAAACTGGAATCGTCAAATTCGGAGTTTAAACGCAAAAGTTACAAGCATTTAAAGTTTAAATAATCAATTAAATAATATTACAGAGAAAAAATTTAGTCCAAAAATTAAATAAAATTCATCATTATGTAGATCTCAATTTTATACAAATTTAGAAATTTGAATCACTCAAATCGGAGTTAAAATGCAAAAGTTATAAGCGTTTGAAGTTTGAATCTAAATTTGAATCAATATTTCGAATTAATAAATCATTTTCTTTTTCGGAAATTCTTTTATTGCGTCAGCAGGGACACGTGTCAGCTCCTGATTGGGTGGCTGACGTCAGCCGGTCCACGGGCTCAGCCCACGGCGTCTGACAGGTGGGACCCACCGATGACGTCATGGGTGACGTCACGGTGCGGTCGCTGACACGCGGGCCCGGCGTGTCAGTGACCCACGCGCACGCCCGCGTGGCGCGGCGGTTCGGCTCCCTGGACACATGGTACGATCGTGGCCGTTGGTTTGAAATCCGACGGCTAGGATTGGATTTGGGCCTCACGTGTTTGGGGCGCACGTGGTTGATCTGGGCCGTTGGATCTTGATCTAACGGTCCAGATCCAATCTAGCCTGGTGCAGTTCTCGCTACGTGGCACAATCTAAGCCATTGGATCAAGATCCAACGGTTGGGATTAGATCTGGGATTTTCAACAGGGAAACTCACCGAGGGTGACGTGGCGCGATCTGGGCCCTTGGATCTGGATCGAACGGCTGGTAGAGCTCGAGGTCGGCGATGGCTTCACGGCGGAGTCGCGCTGCGGCCGGCCGAGGCAGCGACCACACGAACGGCGTTTGGGGCGTGCTCCGGCGAGGTGAAAGGTCCTCACCAACGCGGCTTGACCTGGCGGTTCCGGAACTGGGCTCAACGGCGGCGGAGGACGGCGGACGGCGGCGGAATCGACGTTTAACCGCGGCGGAACGGGATTCCAACTCCGGCGAGCTCGTACGGTCAAACGGCGGCGGCTCAGGCGAGATGGCTTGGGGGCACGGGTGCGCACGGGAGAGAGGAACCCGGCGGTGGCGGCGGCGCATTAAATAGTGCCCTCGGCTTCCGTGAATCTCGCGGAAACCGAAGCCCACACGCGGGCGGCGACGGACTCCGACGGCGACACGGACAAGGGCGACGTGGCACGCGCTTAGCCGTTGGATCAAGATCCAACGGTGCGCGGGTTTGGGCTCGAATCGGCGCTCGGCGAGTGGCTCGGTCGGACTCGGGCTCGGTGACGTGGCTCAATCGTGGCCGTTGGATCAAGATCCAACGGTCACGTGGGTTAGGGTTGGCCGAGCGGGTTCGACCGGGTCGGTTGGCTCGGGCCGGACTCGAGTCTGACTCGGACTCGGGTCCAGTGGGAGGAACAGTGCAAACCCACTCGCAATTTCCCAGCGATTAAATAATCCAAATTAATTCCCAGAAATTCATTTAATTCATTAAAAATAGCAAAAGACTCAGAAAAATTCCAAAAAAATTCTGGAAAATATTTTAAGGTATTTTGGACTCAAATAAAATATTTCCAACAAAATTTTATTTGCAAAGTTAAATTCTTTAATTATTTCAAAATGGAATAAATTCAAATAAATTTCAAATAAATCCAAATAAATTCCAGAAAATTCCAAAAATTCACCAAAGTGCTAAATCACACATGAATTTTAAGAAAAGAAAAATTTTGGGGTGTTACAAACCTCCCCCCTTAACAGAATCTCGTCATCGAGATTCAGGGCTTACCAAAGAATAGGTTTGGAAACTCTTTCTTCAAATCCTTTTCGCTCTCCCATGTTGCTTCGCTCTCTGCATGGTTGCTCCATTGAACTCTGCAGAATCTTCCTGTAGCTCAATTGACTCTAGCGGTGTCTGCTCATCTGGCACTCGAAGACACTTCTTCAGCTGGGACACGTGGAACACATCATGTACTCCTGCCCACGACTGCGGTAACTCCAACTGATAAGCAACTTCCCCTCTGCGACTGAGAATCTTGAATGGTCCAACATATCTTGGCGCGAGTTTTCCTTTGGCATGGAATCTCTTAACTCCTCTGAGTGGTGTGACTCTGAGATACACAAAATATTCTGGCTCAAAGCTTAGGTCTCGACGACGGTTATCAGCATAACTCTTCTGTCTTGATTGTGCTATCTTCAATCTTTCTCGGATCATGGCAATCTGCTCTTCGGCTTCTTGAAGTATGTCTGGCCCAAAGACACGGCGTTCACCTGTCTCATTCCAGTTTAACGGTGTTCGACAAGGTCGACCATATAGTGCTTCAAAAGGTGACATCTGCAAACTAGCCTGATAACTGTTATTGTAGCTGAACTCAGCGTACGGCAAACTCTTATCCCAAGAGGTAGCATAAGCCAATGCGCAAGCTCTTAACATATCTTCCAATATCTGATTAACTCTTTCGGTTTGCCCATCTGTCTGCGGATGATAAGCAGTACTGAAATTCAAACGGGTTCCCATGGCTTCATGCAGCTTATTCCAGAATCTTGAGGTAAACTGGGTACCTCTGTCCGATACAATCTTCTTCGGCACTCCGTGCAAACAAACAATCTTGGTCATGTACAATTCTGCTAACTTGTCTCCCGAGTAACTGGTCTTTACAGGGATAAAGTGGGCGACTTTGGTCAATCGATCCACTATGACCCATATGGAGTCATAACCTCCTTGAGTCTTGGGTAAACCGGTAATGAAGTCCATTCCGATTTCCTTCCATTTCCACTCGGGTATCTTTAACGGCTGTAGCAATCCTGCTGGCCTCTGTTGCATTGCCTTGACCCTCTGACATATGTCGCACAGAGCGACATGCTCGGCAACTTCACGCTTCATGCTCGGCCACCAGAATCTTTCCTTCAAGTCCTGATACATCTTGGCGCTTCCCGGATGAATCGAATACTTGGAGTCGTGGGCCTCTTCTAGGATCAGCTGCTTCAGCTCCTTCTCGTTTGGCACACAAATCCTATCCTGCATCCATAACGTGCCTTGCTCATCCAACTTGAAGTCCTTTGCCATGCCTTCGTCCATCTTGGACTTGATCATGCGGATCTTGTCATCATCCTTCTGTCCTTCTCGAATCTGATCCTCCAGGGTAGGCTTCACTTCTAATGTGGCCAAGAATCCTTCTGGTACTACCTCAATCTGCATCGTCTGGAAATCCTCACATAGCTCATCCTGACTCGTGGCTATCAACATGTTCACAGTATGGCTTTTCCGACTCAGGGCATCGACCACCACATTGGCCTTTCCGGGATGGTAATGGATCCCAACATTATAATCCTTGATCAACTCTAACCATCTTCTCTGCCTCATGTTCAGGTCTGATTGGGTGAAGATGTACTTAAGACTCTTATGATCCGTATACACTTCACTTCTGTTTCCAATCAAATAGTGACGCCATAACTTCAAAGCATGCACTACGGCAGCTAGTTCTAGGTCATGCGTCGGATAATTCTCCTCATGCGGCCTCAACTGTCTTGATGCATAAGCGACGACCTTTCCATTCTGCATCAGCACACATCCAAGTCCTTGGCGCGATGCATCACAATAAATGTCAAAGCTTTGATTGACGTCCGGTAGAACTAACACTAGCGCTGATGTCAATCGCTTCTTTAGCTCCTGAAAACCTTTCTCGCACTCCGGCGTCCATGCAAACTTCTTCTCCTTTTTCAGCAATTGCGTGAGAGGTTTCGCAATTGTCGAAAAGCCTTCGATGAAGCGGCGGTAGTAACCTGCCATACCAAGGAAACTACGGATTTGGGTCACGGTCTTCGGCTGTTCCCAATGTAACACGGCTTCTACCTTGCTTGGATCAACGGCGACTCCTTCTGCGGTCATTACATGTCTGAGGAACTCCACCTTGTCCTTCCAAAAGTCACACTTGCTGAACTTGGCGAAAAGTTGCTGCTCTCTCAGCTTTTCCAAAACTTGCCTCAAGTGCTCGGCATGTTCATCCTCTGTCTTGGAGTAAACTAAGATGTCATCTATGAACACAACAACGAACTTATCCAAATATTCCATGAACACCTTATTCATCATATTCATAAAATAGGCTGGTGCATTCGTCAGACCAAAGGACATAACAGTAAACTCGTAATGTCCATATCTTGACGAGAATGCGGTCTTCGGTATATCCTCTGATCGGATCTTCAACTGATGGTATCCCGATCTCAGATCAATCTTGGAGAAAACTCCGGCTCCTCTTAGCTGATCAAACAAATCATCAATCCTGGGTAGCGGGTGGATCTTCGGGAAAACGTCTGGATACTCATTCACTACTGAAACATCCTCTATGCTGATTGCCTTGGCACTGTTAACCATCAACTGTCCATCTCTAACGGCGGTAGCTTGAAATTCCACTTTCTTTCCACAAGGGCTCTCAACTGAGATGATCCTTCATCCACAATCCAATACTGCCTTGTGCTTGGATAACCAATCCATTCCCAAAATAACATCTAAGGTCTGGGTTTCCAACAGAATTAGGTTCGCTAGGAACTCTACTCCATCTATTAGTATTCTCACCCCAGAACATCCTACTTTAGTTCAGAGTTCGGAACCAGGGGTTTGAACTAAAAGCATGCATTTAAGTCTTGCAATCTCCAAATCATTTTTAGCAGCAAAACCTTGAGAAACAAACGAATGCGAAGCTCCCGAATCAAACAAAACTGTTGCAGGTACTGAGTTGACAAGTAACTTACCCAGTACGACGTCTGTGGCATTCTGAAGTGCATCTGCAGTGACGTGGTTGACTCTGCCTCTCACCACGGTTTGGGGTGCTGCTCCTGGCTGTGCTGTCCCTCGGTTTGCTCCTGGTGCTGGCGTCCTGGCTGGAGTGGATCCCAGATTGAAGCGGACTGGGGTCACTCCTGCTGTCTTCTTAGGGCAACTGTTGGCGAAGTGTCCTGGCTCGTTGCAATTGTAGCAGCGTCTCACTGTCCCTTGTTGACTGCCTGAAGCGGCATTTCTAGCTGGTGCTGGGGTCTGATAATTCTGATTGACGGGTCTTGATGTTGGTGACGGTGTCCTTGTTGCATTCTGCGGCTGGAATATGAAAAACTGATTTGGCGCAACTCTCAAGCATTGCTGCGATCCCTGACGCGATCCCTGCTGTTGCATCCTTCGCTTCCGGTTTTCATCCAATTCCTTGCGCTTATCTTCAAGAATGAGTGCCTTGTTCACAAGTTCCTGGAAATATGAAAAGGTGTGGTGATCAGTCCCACCTGTAGTCCTGAGTTAAGTCCCTTCATGAAGCGAGACTGTCTGGCTTTATCTGTCGCTACGTCTTCAGGTGCGTAACGTGCAAGCTGTGTGAACTTATTCAGGTATTCAGCCACCGGCTGATTACCTTGCTTCAGTGCTCTGAACTCCTCCTTCTTGAGGTCCATGATTCCTTCCGGCACGTGATACTGACGGAAAGCAGCTGTAAACTCCTCCCAAGTAATGTCCTGAGAGTTCTCTTGCGTGGCACAGAAGTTCTCCCACCATTCGGCGGCTGTCCCTTCTAACTGATGAGAAGCGTAGAGTACCTTCTCATTTCCCATGCATTGAGCAATGTGTAGCTTCCTTTCTATTGACCTTAACCAATCATCGGCCTCCAACGGATTGGCATTCCCGGAGAAAGTGGGTGGATGAGTCCTCATAAACTCTGACAATCTTGTATTCTAGCGTTGTCCCTGATTGACTTGATTAGCGGTGGCCTGAGCAGTGACGTGTTGCATCTGTTGCATCATAGCATGCATCAACTGAGTCTGAGCAGCAAGAAAAGCTCCAAAATTCTGCATGTCCACTGGCGGTGCTAGGTGGGGTGCAGGTGCTCCATCATTGGGGTTTCCAGCTGGGCGAGAACCACTGCCATTGCCTCCAAGGTTTCCGCGGGTGTTCACCATCTGTCGATTGCTCCAAGATTTCAGGGATGAGAGGGAACAAGAATAGACAAGTAATAGGGAAACTATGCGGGGAAGAAGTGTAACTCAAAATCCAACTTTATTTATAAAATAATAGTAATAACTCGGTATGGTTGCTTACAATGCCTAAGGGCCTTGCAACACATACTGCACACTCAGCAAACAATGAAAAACCAACGCCTCTAAAGGGTGGCTCTTATTCTATAACGCGACTCGACGAAGAAGTCTCAACTGCAAAACCTACGCTCACTCATCAAGAAAACCTCCACTGCCTCGCGGCGGGTGCGACGGCATAGGCGCGAAACAATCGCCATGCCCTGCAACTGCAGCTGTGGTTGACGACGCGGCGTCCTCCTCTGACTCTGGATCTGGCTGTTGCTGTGGCTGCGGTGCCTCTTCTGGGTCGGGTGCGTCCAACTCCAACACTGGATCAGGGCCCTGCCCATACAGTGCAGTCTCCAATTCTGCGATTCTTTCTGCAGCATGAGTGACGTACTCACGGGCAATCTCCAAGTGCTTCTTCTCTTCCTCAACCTGCTCACGAGCCTTCTTCAACTCCTGAACGGTGTCCTCGATCAGCTCCTCCTGAGCGACGACGAATCTGGCTAAGTGAGTGACGGTAGCATCTTCATCTTCTATCGGCTTCCGCTGAGCTCTGCTGTCTCGGCATGGGTGGTGATGGAATACGGTGCCTTCCAGCTCCCTGGAGTAAGTGCGAGCGATCTGCTGCATTGCTCAACGCGACACCTCTTGGATTCCCATCTCAAAGGTAGACCTCCTGGCGGTGAAGTGGAAAGGGCGGCTGAACTTTGTCTTCTCTCGGGCATACACTGTGATCTTGACGTCCCATCCTATGACCAGTCCTGCCTGTACGAGTGTAATCCCTCGGTAGAGCGGTCTCTCAAATCCTCCAAGAAATTGAAGCATACGCCACAACTCGGCAGCATAGCCTCCTTCACGCTCGGCGTAGTTGTTCTTCATCATCATCTGCCAGAAGACACTTGCGTAAGAACGCAACATTTTAAAATCGATGTGGAAGACAAAAAGAACTTAGCAAGGGGTATGAACAAGAAGAAAGGGGTGAGTCGAGAATTCATTCATTATCTTGACAAATTTTATCCTTAAAAAATAGGTTTTATCCTCACTACGACCAATCTAACTATGGGTTGAGCCTACAGTCAGTATGGCTCTGATACCACCTCTGTCGGGACCCGAATCTGCAAATCCGGACCCTCTGTGTATTCAGCACTAGTCCAGGAACGCGCTAGTGCACACAGTCTCAACATTGGTAAATATCACAATCATACCAAACGATACTAATAAAGTACTTTAAATAGTTAACCAAACTGGTTGCTCGACCTTAGGGTCAAGTTACAAATATACGCCACGCAGGGCGAAACTTAATAAAGAGAAATAACTGCAGCGAAAATAGTAAAATAACAACGTGGCGCCATCCAGTATACCACAGGCAACTGACTGGGCTCGCTCCCTAGTTAGACGGTTCCTCAGGGAGCTCCTCCTCCAAAGCTGGTGTAGACTCCTCTTCGACTGGTGTTGTATTGAGGCAAGGGTGAGTACTTGGTACTCAGCAAGTCATGCACAGAATGCAGGCTAATATACTACATGCATGGCTTGTTACAAAGGAAATAACTCAAGTTTATTTGCAGTAAACAGCATTTGACAAGTAGCATAAGTAGATTCGAAAGCGATAGAAACAAGTATAAGATCAATAACTTTTCCAGGAGTTAAAATAACATCTTTCCCATTCCTAATCCACATTTCCATTAACGTCATTCTTAAACCAAACCAAACCTTTCAAGTCCAAGTTATTTTCAAGAAAGTCTAACCCTTGACTGTAATTCCCGAGCGATGTCCAATACCGCGGACACGGCTATTCGAATAGATTTTACACTCTGCAGAGATTATGCACTTTACCCACAAGATACAATCAAACACCACAAAGGCGAGTTCCCGTAACAAAGTCTTTCTTGAAACTTCTAATAGTACAAGTGGTCCTCCCCGGTGTTGCACACTAACCCTTCCCTTAGCGAAGGCGAAGTTTAGGTCAATCCACCGTTAGATGGGTACCTGGCCGCAGCCCCGGTACGCTCCCCCGTACAGCATACACAAAGGGTGTAGTTGACACCCAGAGGTCCCATAGGTACGTTATTAGCAACTTAATTAACTAGGTCCGTCCCATTACGGACATGTGGTTGCACGCTTGACTCAGTTCAAAGGCTTGCAAGGTTAAGTCCTTAGGGTGACCAGGGGAAGACTACCCGAAGAACCAAACCAACATTCCCGGTGCCACAACTGGCCCACCTGATCAATCTTGCCACATGCCCCGGTCAAAAGCTATTTATCAAAACCCAGTTGATTACCATGCACCACGTGCCATCAACATCACAATACATGATACCTTTCCAAAACAGGTTCAATATATCATTAATTCAATAGTAACGTTTGATTGTCCAAAATCATGTCACGTGGCAAGGCTAAGCATACTACATCGGTCTAACTACCCATGTTGGCAAATTAATAATGTCCAACTAATAATTCACAACTAGGGTGACAAGGGTCATGGCACATATTTAATTAACCAAGGTGTCATACAGCAAATTGGCATTTATCTAATTCCCCATAATTAAGTAAAGCATTTTCTATTTAAACTAGCATGCAATACATTAAATCAAAGTAGGTTTCAAAATGGGATCAACATGGTCAAAGCATAACTTGCCTTCAAAAAGTACTAGTTCTTGGTCCTGAGCTGGCTCCTGGGTCAACACTTCACCTTCGAATCCTTCCGGCACTTCAACGTCTACTCGTAACGCGTGAAAAAGGCAAATAATAAATAAAAAACAGACAAAAAGTGTCCAAATATCCAAATAAAGTTCATAAACAGAGAGAGCATAATTTTATGAATTTTTAGAAACTGGAATCGTTAAATTCGGAGTTTAAACGCAAAAGTTACAAGCATTTAAAGTTTAAATAATCAATTAAATAATATTACAGAGAAAAACTTTAGTTCAAAAATTAAATAAAATTCATCATTATGTAGATCTCAATTTTATACAAATTTAGAAATTTGAATCACTCAAATCGGAGTTAAAATGCAAAAGTTATAAGCGTTTGAAGTTTGAATCTAAATTTGAATGAATATTTCGAATTAATAAATCATTTTCTTTTTCGGAAATTCTTTTATTGCGTCAGCAGGGACACGTGTCAGCTCCTGATTGGGTGGCTGACATCAGCCGGTCCACGGGCTCAGCCCACGGCGTCTGACAGGTGGGACCCACCGATGACGTCATGGGTGACGTCACGGGTGACGTCACGGTGCGGTCGCTGACACGCGGGCCCGGCGTGTCAGTGACCCACGCGCACGCCCGCGTGGCGCGGCGGTTCGGCTCCCTGGACACGTGGCACGATCGTGGCCGTTGGTTTGAAATCCGACGGCTAGGATTGGAATTGGGCCTCACGTGTTTGGGGCGCACGTGGTTGATCTGGGCCGTTGGATCTTGATCTAACGGTCCGCATCCACCCAGCCTGGTGCGCTTCGCTACGTGGCACAATCTAAGCCTTTGGATCTAGATCCAACGGTTGGGATTAGATCTGGGATTTTCAACAGGGAAACTCACCGAGGGTGACGTGGCGCGATCTGGGCCCTTGGATCTGGATCGGACGGCTGGTAGAGCTCGAGGTCGGCGATGGCTTCACGGCGGAGCTGCGGCTGCCGGCGCTGAGGACGGCGACCACACGAACGGCGTTTGGGGCGTGCTCCAGCGAGGTGAAAGGTCCTCACCGACGCGGCTTGACCTGGCGGTTCCGGAACTGGGCTCAACGGCGGCGGAGGACGGCGGACGACGGCGGAATCGGCTTTTAACCGCGGCGGAACGGGATTCCAACTCCGGCGAGCTCGTACGGGCAAACGGCGGCGGCTCAGGCAAGATGGCTTGGGGGCACGGGTGCGCATGGGAGAGAGGAACCCGGCGGTGGCGGCGGCGCATTAAATAGTGCCCTCGGCTTCCGTGAATCTCACGGAGACCGAGGCCCACACGCGGGCGGCGGCGGACTCCGACGGCGACACGGACAAGGGCGACGTGGCACGCGCTCAGCCGTTGGATCAAGATCCAACGGTGCGCGGGTTTGGGCTCTGGTCTGGCTCGAGCGAGCTGGCTGGCTCGGTCGAACTCGGGCTTGGTGACGTGGCTCAATCGTGGCCGTTGGATCAAGATCCAACGGTCACGTGGGTTAGGGTTGGCCGAGCGGGTTCGACCGGGTCGGTTGGCTCGGGTCGGACTCGAGTCTGACTCGGACTCGGGTCCGGTCGGAGGAACAGTGCAAACCCACTCGCAATTTCCCAGCGATTAAATAATCCCAATTAATTCCCAGAGATTCATTTAATTCATTAAAAATAGCAAAAGACTCAGAAAAATTCCAGAAAAATTCTGGAAAATATTTTAAGGTATTTTGGACTCAAATAAAATATTTCCAACAAAATTTTATTTGCAAAGTTAAATTCTTTAATTATTTCAAAATGGAATAAATTCAAATTAATTTCAAATAAATCCAAATAAATTCCAGAAAATTCCAAAAATTCACCAAAGTGCCAAATCACACATGAATTTTAAGAAAAACAAAATTTTGGGGTGTTACAGTTGGCCAACCACTCGGGGTGGCGTACCTCTTTTACAAACCCTACGGCCAAGAGTTTGGCGATCTCCTCCCCTTTGACCTTGTGCTTTTCTTCGTCGAAGCGGCGTAGGTGTTGGGCGACCGGCCTTGAGCCTGGTTGGATGTTCAAGGAGTGCTCGGCGACTTCCCTTGGGATTCCTGGCATGTCGGAGGGCTTCCATGCGAAGACATTTCGATTGGCGCGAAGGAAGTCAACGAGCGCGCTTTCCTATTTGGCGGGGAGTGTGGCTCTAACCCGCACGGTCTTGACCGGATCCTTGGGATCGACCACGACCTCCTTTGTGTCCTCGGTAGATTTGAAGGAACCCGGCCCTGACTTGACGGAGTCGGGGGCGGACTCAAAGGTTTTCCTCTGGAGGTTAACGAGCTCGGCGGACGCGATGACCACCGACGCCAACTCACAACTACTTCGCTCACAGTTGTAGGCAAGCTAGAAAGATGAGGCCATGGTGATTACTCCTCATGGTCCCGACATCTTCAGCTTGAGTTAGGCGTAGTTGGGGACCTCCATGAACTTGGCGTAACACGGCCTCCCAGGATGGTGTGGTAGGAGCCGGGAAAGTCCACAACCTCGAAGGTGAGGGTTTCAGTGCGGAAGTTGTCTAGGCCCCCAAAGGTGACGGGTAGGTCGACCTGCCAGAGCGGATGGGCCTGTTGGCCCAGGACGACACCGTGGAAGGGCGCCTTGCTCGGTCGGAGACTCGAGCGAGGGACCCCCATGGCGTCGAGTGTCTCAACATATAAGATGTTGAGACCGCTGCCGCCATCCATGAGCAACTTAGTCAGGTGTTTTGGCCCCACAATGGAGTCGATGACTAGCGGATATCTCCCTGGCTACGGAACCTGGTCGGGGTGATCGGTCCGATCGAAAGTGATCGGGGATTCCGACCACCGGAGGTACTTGGGCACGGCGGGAGTCACCGTGTGGACCTCGCAGAAGACGAGCTTGACCCGTCGTTTGTCGGCGTAGCACGCCGGTCCGCCGAAGATCATGAGGCAGCCGTCAGGTTCTGGGAACTCGGGGTCCGCCCTCTTTTCCTCGGCGTCTGGTGCCGAGTCGCGCTTCCTCCCCTTGCCCCGTGATGATGTGGGGGTCCCGGAGATGAAGCGCTTCAGGACTTCGCAGTCCCGGTATTTGTGTCTGACGGGGTACCCGTGGTTCGGGCACGGGCTATCCATCAGCTTCTCGAAATGGTTGGGCGCCTGCCGCGCTTACTACTTGGCAGGGCGGTCGGCTGCTGCGACCAAGCGGCCTTCGCGGCCTTGTTTCCCTCGCTGCTTTCGTTTGTCGGAGCGGTCGGAGGGGGCGCCGGCTTCAGCGCCAGGCTCCTTGTTGGTTGTTTAAAGATATTTTAATTTAACGTCTTAGTAGAGAAATTTAATCATGTTGGTTTGTGACCTTAATTTAGAAGTTGATTAGAGTCGTTATTTATGTTGTTGCAAACTATTAGTATATTTGGAAGTATGCAGTAGTGTTCCTATAATGCTAGTATCGATGTCAATTGTGTAGATATAGGTTTTGTTGTTGCTTTAAGAGCATCGTGATGGTCTAACATATTAAATTCATTTTAATAGTTGGAGTATGTTGAGTTGCGGCAATTTGTTATAACCTATGTATGGGGTAGCTAAAAGCAATGTTGTTGTTTTATGATTATGCCGTTTATTGATAATGATGACTTAGAAGTGGTGTTAATTGTTTAGATTAATCGTTGAAAAACCATTATTAAAATGGAGGACATTGTAACATGCTGTGATGGAGTGAACCTTGGATAATTAATATGATGTAGGACTCTATCCTTAATGAGTGTATATCTTAGACACCTACTTATGAATTTTGTTTTGTGGAGATAACATTTATGTGTTGAAGTCATTTGTTAATTGAAAAAGTTTCGATTGTTGAGATGTTGACGTATAGGTGGTATAAAATGGATAGGTTAATCATGTTAAAGTATTTGTTGATGTACTTGTTTCAAATTTAGAATATGATGTTATGTGATATGTTAGTCCGTGGGGATCAAGTTGACGTAGTCTTGGATGGATGTCTCATGATAAGCATCATAAATCTTATTTATAAGTTTTGGGAAAGGTAATTACAGAAAGAATTTGTTATGTGGTTTTTGTTAAGTCCTGTTGGGGCTACTCAACGCGTAAATAGTGAATATTGAAAATCTTTAATAGAAAGCATAGTGGAACACTAGAGGTGGTTGTATCTATGTTGAGCTTGTGTTTAAAACCTTTGGACTGGTTTGGTTGTTTGCTATTTGGGTTGAATGCTTTCGGTTAAGGTGTTCCTTATGTTGTGTTTCAGAGTTTCCCCAAAACTCGTAGTGATTAGTACCAATCTTTAGTTTTGGCTAATTTGTTTAGTTTGTGCTATGAGTATGGATTTACATCCAAAAGTCTTTGAGTGGAGAATGCTCCTTCGCGTTCGCACTGAATTATCTTTGGAGTAAATTTTAAAGGAAGTAGATGGACATAGTGGGTTGTGTTGGAGATTCTTGAGATTCAATTTGTAACTCTATTTGGCAAGAGTTGGAGTTATTTGGAAAATGTGTGTGATGTTTGCAAATGCTTCACAAGGTGGATTTTATGAATGTTTCATAAGTGATTTTGTTAGTGAAGTGTTCCCTTTTGAAATGAGTTTCCCTTTCTCTTTGAGAAAATTTGTGGTGGTTGTGTGTGCAGATGTTTGACTTTGGAGTTGATGTTCTTTTCCAAAATGTTGATTTTGGTTAGAATGCGAGGTTTTGCAAGGTTAGCTTTCAATTGATGGTGGGTTCTGACACGACGTGGTGTTTTGCTGTTAACGGTGTTGCCGTCATAGTTATATGATTTAGCGCAATCATCGACGTTATTTGTGTTCAATCATGTGATACCGAGGAAGAAGTCTTTTGGTGAATGACGATTCGGTATTGTTGTTACATGATGAATGAATGGTGAAAAGGAAGCATGACATCGTTTATAGATGTTTAATGATAAAAGAGTCGATGAGCCAGGTCGGTGAGAAAGTCATATATGGATATATGACTAATCCGGAGTGCTCTTGAAAAGTTTGCATTCATGTCATGAATCGAGATGTCCATTTCTTTCTAGAATGAAAAGAAACAATGAAGAATTTTTGGTATTTTGGTTGTGGTGTAGGAGATTTTTGTTTCCTTTGCGTCTTGGCTCAGGAAATTAAAATGAGTGCTCTTTGGATGTTGTCGAATCCTTTCCAGAGTGATTGTAGTGCATTAGATTCAAATTTATGCATGGGGATCAATTGGGTTCATGGTTTATGGTTGAACTTACTCAATGGTTGTACTCTTTGTTCTAGTCCTTTGAGTGGAAGAGCATGAGGGCGAGACCTTCTTAGAAAGAGAAATCTAGTGTGGGTTGTTAATGACCTAAGCTATTAGGTGTTGCTAGTAGTGGATCGTAAACAGTTTAAAAGTGAGGAGTAAAGGAAGGTTGTGTATGACTCAATTCAAACCTTCTTGGAGAATTGTGTCATTGATGTGTTCCTCGATGGGGTTGATTAAATTATTAGCGGACCATTTGGTGGTTGCTAGTAATTGCTTTTCCTTTTCGTAGTGTATTGGATCTTTTTATCGCCGATCATTGAGCGAGTTGTGTCAACCGAAGTGGATTGCTCGGTTGTATTGTTTTTGCGGGTTTCAAGGACCCTGGTTATAAAGTAGGCTTTTACTTCAGTGGTAGTGGTGGGTATTGGTCTTTTTGGTAAAAGATCAAATCTTTTTTCAAGGTTATATGCCCGATTGTTCAAGAAGTTGGTAGCAGTTGGTAGTCTTGGAGTGCAGTGTCTCACTTGGTTCGCGTCGTCTTGAATACGACAAACCACAGTAGAGAGGTTGAGGTGTGAAAACACGTTTGTGCGTGGAAGCTGAAGAGGGTTCTAGAGGTTGGTGCCGGGTTCTTCTAGAGAGTAGCATCGGTTAAGGGGATCAGGCACTTTAGTGCCAAGGAATGCATAGAATGAGGAGGGTGAGACCGTTTTCTCCTTTGTCTGTTTGGGAATTTATCCTGTTGCTTGGGACGTTCTGAGTCCTTATGTTAGTGCATTGTGTTTCAATGTTGAGTAAGTTTCTGGCAAGATTTGATTGTGTGTTATCGTTAAAGCCATCAGTCTTTGAGCTTCAGTTCCTTGCTTTTGAGTTCTGCCTAGTGCAAATCGTAAGGCTTTCTAAGCGGGTTCTGAGAAGTGAACCTTAGCTCCCTTCGTTGTGGTTGGGGTGCGAAGTGGCGTGTCTCGGATTTGGGGTCGAATCCTGTTAAGGGAGAGAGAATGTGATACCCCAGAATGTCACTTTATAGATTATGGCATTACGGTATGACTTTATGTCTTGTTTTCGGGCCGTTTCTTGGAATTTGGGCTTTTTCGGGGGAGTCTGGGCCTTGGAGAACCTAAGTGGGCCGTAGGTGGGCAGCAAAGCCCACCCCCATGCGCCCCCTAACCCTAAAATCCTGGTTGGGGCGCCCCAACCCTAGCCCCTTGTGCCTCCCCCCCCAATTCCCCCATCTCCTAGCCGCCTCCCACCTTCTAGTCGCCCCCTCCTCTAGGGTTTCTCCTCCCTAGCCGCCACCCTCCCCTCCCCTTGTAAGACCCCGGCATATAGTCTACCTGAATGTTACCAAACATAGACTAAACAACATCTAAATATCAGAAATAAGGATAAATTACAGCAAAGGCACAAATGCTAAAACCGAAAATTTCGGCAGCATCTCCTTTGTTTTAACATGAATTGAAGCAATAGCAATAGTAAGGCAAGTCACATCATAACATAAGACATCTAAAGCAGCAATATAAATGGATATAGCATCAACATAAGACAATACTTCCAAATCCAACCACTCCATAAACTATAACTAAGAAAAAAAGGATCACAAGCACACAAACTAATCCATACACCAAGTTTCATGGCACTTATTATGATCATGACTCAAGTTGATAAATCTGCCTATAGGAGTGGAGCTATGTGAAGATGTGTAGCTAATGCCCCTTCCCACATGCCGGTGTCATGGAACCTAAAAACAACATAAAACACAAGCGTGAGTTCATCACTCAGCAAGTATATTGCAATGGACCATAAAGAACAATTCAATGTTAACATCACTACATACCATGCTCAACATCATGAACAAGCCATAATTTCATATACCACATCATTCTCATGTCTTAATATCATTCTACTCATTTCATCATCATCATCATGTATGCAATGCGATGCAATGCAAATGCTCATATCTCCTCGAAGCACATACCGGTATTGTCGAGTGCACACCCGTCGGCGTGCACCCCCTTCCCCTTCCATCTCGTAGATGGAGGGTGCCTACTCTTACTGACTCACTCCCATGCACACCCGTGGATGGGAATACGAGGTAGGTCCTTCGTGTTCACTACGTGTGAACACAGAGGCCCGGATCAGCATGGGACGCCTCTTCCATTATGAATGCACAATGACATAAACATGTAAAGATTGGCATAAACACTTAATACAACACAATCATGATCAATATGAAATCATGTTCATCATGTCATAGGCAAACATCAATCTTAGCATCATATCCTAAAGCAATTTGCATCTAATCAAGTCTAGCAACATTCAAACCGATACCCATTCCAATATACTTGCCTTAACCTCGGGCGACGGATTGGCGAGAGGTTGAGGGCACTCCCGGGGTCACACCACCTGCACATACATACCACACACTCAAAACGTGCCCCAAAACAGACGCAAAAGCTCGTCTACCCCGACTTCACAAACTACTCCCAAAACCAAAAAACAGAGAATCTGTCCCGCCCGGACAGCAGACTTCAAACTATCATAACTTTTGTTCTAAGACTCCGAATCGATTAAACGAGTATACCATCGCGAAGCTTAGGAAATTTCCTAGCTCTTTCTAAGTATTGGGAAAAGCTTATTCGGAATCTAAAATTGTTTAATCTACAAAACACTACGTTCTATCCCAATTACATCACAGATTTGAACACGTTCGGTAAAACGACCATCACTTTCAAACGGCTGATCAGAATTATGTGTTATTTATATCCAATTAAAGGTATTAAAGTTACCTACAACTTTCTCAACAGGCGGTCGACCAAAATCCAAATCTAAAATCACGAAAACTAAAACCCTAGGTCGAGCACATAAACTGCCCAAAACAGAGAACGTGGCAAACTCTAGTTTTCATCTAATCTACCCAATCACAGCACCACCACTTGATCTAAAAGCATCCAAATACCCTCTAGCACAGCACCTAGACCAACCCCAAGGATTCCCCTAGCCATACCTTCGCCCGATGAACGATGAACCGACGAATCTCCTCCCGGTTCACCCGATCTCCTTCCTCGCTCCTAATCCACCGAATCTCCTCATCGCAGAGCGCTCCAATGGTGAAAAAAGTGGGATGGCGAGGTGGGGGGTTCCCCTAGGGCAGCAAGGATGGTGGAGAGGGGAGGGGAGGGGTGGTGGTGCAATGGGGAGGAGGGAGGAGAGGGCGGCGCACAAGGGAGAGGTGGGGGAGGAGAGGGGGCGGCTAGGGCATAGGGGGGCGCACAAAGGGGTAGGGTGGAGGCGCCCAAGCCAAAAAAACCTGGTCCCCCCTCCCCACATGGGCCCAAAATCCTTCCCACTAAAGCCCACGACTCATACCCTTGGGCCCAAACTCCCCCGGAGAGGCCCAAACTCCCGAAATCGGCCCGGAAACGCGATTAAACCTCATACCGTATAGTTTTAATCTCCAATTTCTTATTTTATAATGTCACGATAATCCGTAGTGTCACACCCCTAGCAGCCCCTCACCTCACCCTCCCTGGTGTTCATCATCGTCTTGCTCAGTGGATCGTCGGATCGGAGTTCTCTGGCGGTTCGCTGCGGTTCCGGAGGAAGGAGCGGCCGAAAGGAAGGGATGTTTTCGTCGTCGTTCGGTTCTTTAAGAAGAGGTAACGAATCGTGTCTCTTTTGGGGTGGTCTAGGTGCTGCTAGATGGGAGAATCTATTCCTAGAACTCTTGTTTAGGTGCTGCGATTAGATGGGTTGAATTGGATTCTAGATCTGTCTCGCATTCTGTCCTCGGACAGATTAGGTTGTCGGCCTTTGGTCACGATTTTGGCAATTTTAGAAGCTTTTCCTGATCGGCCGGCTATTATGAAAGTTGTAGATAATTTAATTACCTTTCAGTGGACACCAAGAACGCGAAATTACGATCAGCCGTTTAAAAGTTATGGCCGTTTTACCTAACATTGTCAAATATGTGATGTGTTTGGTACAGATCGTGTTCATCTTTAGATTAGACAATTTTAGAGGCCGATTAAGTCTTCGCCAATACTTAGAAAAAGTTAGGAAATTTCCTAAGCTTCGAGAAAATGTACTCGTTTACTTGATTTGGGGTTTTAGAACTCAAGTTATGCTAGTTGGAAGCCCGCTGTCCCGTCGGGACAGATTCTCTGTTTTCGGATTTTAGGAGTAGTTTGCGAAGTTGGGGTAGATGATCATTTTTGTACTATTTTGTGGGCACAATTTGAGTGTGTTGTACCTATGTGCAGGTGGTGTGATGTAACACCCCAAAACTTTGCTTTTCTTAAATTCATGTGTGATTTGGCACTTTGGTGAATTTTTGGAATTTTCTGGAATTTATTTGGATTTATTTGGAATTTATTTGAATTTATTCCATTTTGAAATAATTAAAGAATTTAAATTTGCAAATAAATTTTTGTTGGAAATATTTTATTTGAGTCCAAAATGATCCAAAATATTTTCCAGAATTTTTCTGGAATTTTTCTGAGTCATTTGCTATTTTTAATGAATTAAATGAATTACTGGGAATTATTTTAAATATTAATTCGCTGGAAAATCCAACTCGGGTCAAGTATCGTTTCATCCGACCGAAGTCGGACTCGAGTCCGACGCCGCTTGACTCGACCGAACCCACTCCTAACTCCTAATCAATCCCAACCGTTGGATCAAGATCCAACTACCGAGATCCGTCTGAAACCTGCACTGAGCCGTGTCCGGACCGGACCGTCGCGCGCGATCGTGGCGTTGGTTGTGCCACGTGGACGGCCACGATTTCATCGCTCCGCCCCGAAGTCCGAAGCTGACTCCGCCGCCGTGTCCGCCGAGAGCTAGGTCTCCGCTGCACGGACGCCGAGGTTATTTAATGCCCGGCATACCCCGAGGATCGCCATCCCACGCCGTTCCGGAAACCCTAGCTCGCGCCGCTAGGATCCCCACCGTCTCGCCGTTATTGCTCGCCGGAGTTGGAAGTCTGTTCGCCGCGATTAAACGCCGATATTGCCGCTGCCTGGCCGTCCCTCCGCCGTCATCAAGCCTGCATCCGGATTCCCCAAGACGAGGCGCGTTGGAGTACCTCACTTCGCCGGAGCGCCGTAAACGCCGACGGCAAGGTCGCTGCCCGTCTCGGCCAAGCCCGCCGCGTGCCATCACCGCCCTCGAGCCGTGCACCGTTGGATCCAGATCGGACGGCAGCGGTGAGTTCACGTGTTTCCCAAACCCTAGAAACCCGACAGATCCGACCGCTGGATCAAGATCCAACGGTTCACAATCGCCACGCTCGTAGCAAAGGCGATTATAGGATTAGATCTCGACCGTCCGATCTAGATCGAACGCCCACGAGCATCGAGTAGTTTCAACGTGTTAACCCTGGATCTAATCCGCGCCGCTGATTTTCAAACCAACGGACGAGATTGCGCCACGTGTCGGGAAGTTGGATCGACGCGTCGCCGCCCCACGCGCGCTGCGTAGGACGCCGACACGCGGGGCCCGCGTGTCGAGGGCCCGCATGTCGCTGGCTAACCCAGCCAAAGCGCCGACGCACCCATGACGTCACGATGGGTCCCACCGTCGCTGCGGATGAGCCCGGCCGACGTCGGGCCGATGACGCCACCCGAGTGGGCCCACATGTCGGGCCACGTGAGCCGTGGACCGAGTCCACCGTGGACTCCGAGCCGAGCATGGACCGAGCCCATGGACCGGCTGACGCCAGCAGGCCAATCAGAGCTGCCACGTGTCCATGCCGACGCACAATTAATTTCCGAAAAAGAAAATGATTTATAAATTCGAATAATGATTTCAAATTTAGATTCAAACTTCAAACGCTTATAACTTTTGCGTTTCAACTCCGATTTGAGCGATTCAAATTTCTAAATTTGTATAAAATTAAGATCTACCTAAATATGAATTTTATTTAATTTTTGGACTAAAGTTTTTCTCTGTAATAGTATTTAATTGATTATTTAAACTTTAAATAATCATAACTTTTGCGTTTTAACTCCAAATTTGACGATTCCAGTTTCTAAAAATCCAGAAAATTATGTTCTCTCTGTTTATGGATTTTATTTGGAGTTTTGGGATCTTTTTGCATAGTGTTTATTTGTGTATTTGCTATTTGCACGCTTTACGAGTAGACGTTGAAGTGCCGGAGGGATTCGAAGGAGAAGTATTGACTCAGGATCCGACTCAAGACCAAGAGCAAGTGCTTTTTGAAGGCAAGTTGTGCTTTGACCATGTTGATCCTATTTTGAAAATCTATTTTGATTTAAACTATTGCATGCTAGTTCAATTAGAAAGATACTTTGTTTAAACATGGGGGTTAGATAAATACCAATTTGCTATATGACACCTTGATTACTTAAGTATGTGCCATGACCCTTTGTCACCCTAGTTGTGGTTTACTAGTTGGACATTATTAAATTGCCAACATGGGTTTAGATCGTTGTAGTATACTGCTTAGACCTGCTACGTGCTCATGACATGATTTTGGATAATTAAATGTTAATATTGACTTAATGATATATTGAACCTGTTTTGGAAAAGTATCATGTGATGTTGATGGCACGTGGTGCATGGTAATCAAGCGGGGTTTGATAAACGATTTCGGCCAGGGGCATGTGGCAAGAATAATCAGTGGGCCATTGTGGCATTGGGAGTGTTGATTTGGTTTTTCGGGTAGTCTTGCCCTGGTCACTCTAAGGACTTAACCTTGCAAGCCTTTGAACTGGGTCATACTTGCAACCACATGGCCGGAATGGGACGGCCCTAGTTGACTAAGTCGCTAAGGACTCACTTGTGGAGCCTCAGTGGTGTCGATTACACCGCTTGTGTGATTGTACGGGGAGCGATCGTGGGCTGTGGCCAGGTACCCATCTAACGGTGTGTTGGTCCCATACTTCGCCTTGGCTAAGGGAAGGGATGGTGTAGAGCACGCATCGGAGAGGACCACTGTGTTGTTTGAGGCTTAGAAAGGCTTTGTTATGATCGCTCATTCGCATACTCTTGTATGGCGATTCACTACCGACGTGGTGAGTGGATTGTATCTTGTGGGTAAAGTGCATAACCTCTGCAGAGTGTAGAATCTATTTGAATAGCCGAGTCCACTGTGATCGACAATGCTCGGAATTACAGTCAAGGGTTAGATTTTCTGAAAATAACTTGGATTTGAAAAGTTGGGATGGTTTAACAAAGAAGATGATGGAAATATGGTTTAGGATGGGGAAAAATGTTATTTAAACTTTTTGAAAGGTTATTTATGCTTTACTTGTTTTTACTGCTTTCGAATCTACTTATATTACTTGTCAAAAGCTGTTAACTCCAAATATACCTTGAGCTATTCCTTTGTACCAAGCCATGCATATAATATATTAGCTTGCATTCTGTGAATGACTTGATGAGTACCAAGTACTCACCCTAGCCTCAACACAATACCGGTTGAAGAGGAGACTACGCCAGCCGGAGGAGGAACTCCAAGAGGACCCGTCTACTTAGGGATGCGAGCCCACCGATTGCCTGTGGTATCTTGGATGGCGCCACGAAGTTTATTTGATTTTCCGCTGCTATTATTTCTCTTTTAATAAGTTACGCCTTGCAAGGCATATATTTGTAACTTGGCCATAAGGTCGAGTAACCCTTTGATTATTTAAATAAAGTACTTTGATAGTATCGTTTGGTATGATTGTGATATATACCGATGTTAAGACTGCGGTGCACTAGCGCGTTCTCGACTAGTGCTGAATACACAGAGGGTCCGGATTTGCAAATTCGGGTCCCGACAGAGGTGGTATCGAGCCATACTTGACTGTAGGCTCAACCCTAAGCTAGAATGGTCGTAGTGAGGATAAAACCTATTTTCTAAAGCTAAAAGTTTGTCAAGATAAGAAATGACATCTCGACTTATCCCCTTCTCTTTTCTTGTCTCTTGCTAAAATTTTTCCCTTACCTTGTCACAATTCAAAAATTCCGAGTTCTTACGTAAAGCACTCTTGTGACAGATGGAGGAAGAGTTCAACTACGTTGATCTAGGAGTTGGTCACGCCGGAACTTTGGCACATGCTACAAACTCTCGGAGATTTTGAGGAGCCCCAATACCAAGTGGAAGTGATCGGACAAGCGAGGATTGATCAAGGCTTGTGACGTGAGGATTGAGGTACTGTCAGGGAAGAGGGGCCCAGTAATCGCTCGATACACCGCAGACCGCTAGAAGGTCTACAATGCAGATGGGTATCCAAGAAGTTTCACGACGAGCAATGCGGCACATTACGATATCACGCCAGAGAGTTGGAAAGCACGGTGTTCCGTTATCATCCACAAGCAGCGATAACCTTCTTGACCCGAAGACGATTCAGGATGAGAATGCCACGGTTACACGCTTGGCACGATTCGTCGCCGCCAGGAAGATGTACTAGATAATACAAGCAAGGAGCTGAAGGCCCGCAAGGAGATCACGACAGAGAAGAACAGATGGCGGGAAGAGTATGTGGCACACCTTCTACGAAGGATTGACGAGTTGGAGATGACTTTATGCGGACGGACCCGCAGCCAAGATTTGAGCTACACGAGCCGATCCGGAGGAGTCGGATCTCGATGAGGACACCGCTTCTTCGACTACCACAGATGACATAGTCGCTGGACATGGCGATCGTTTCGGCGCCTATGCCGCAAAGACACCGTACTCTGTGCCGTGGAGGTTTTCTCGATGAGTGAGCTTAGGTTCTATAGTGAGACTCCTCACGAGTCGCGTCATAAAATAAAGAGTCACCCTTTAGGCGTTAGACTTGAGTTAGTTCGATTTGGATTTGCTTTGTTTGTCGAGTGTGCAAGATGTGTTGCAAGGCCCTTAGGCATTGTAAGCAGCCATACCAAGTTATTAATAATAAAGATGGACCTTAAAGTTACCCCTTTCGCCCCGCATAAGTTCCATATTACTTGTCTATTCTTGTTTCCCTCTCATCTCTAAACCTAGAGCAATCAACAGATGGTGAACACCCGTGGGAACTTTGGAAGCAATGGGAGTGGATCTCGCCCAATAGAAAACCCCAATGATGGAGCACCAGCACCGCCACTGGATGTGCAGAATTTTGGAGCATTTCTTGCTGCTCAGACCCAGTTGATGCATGCTATGATGCAACAAATGCAGCACGTCACCGCTCAGGCCACTGCTAATCAAGTTAATCAGGGACCACGCCAGAATACAAGGCTGTCAGAGTTCATGAGGACTCACCCACCCACTTTCTCTGGGAATGCCAATCCGTTGGAGGCCGACGATTGGTTAAGATCAATTGAGAGGAAGCTACACATAGCTCAGTGCAGTGGTTATGAGATGGTACTTTACGCTTCTCATCTTTTGGAAGGAACGCCGAATGGTGGGAGAACTTCATGCCACGCAGAGAACCCTCAAGATATCACTTGGGAGGAGTTCACGCTGCATTCCGACAAGATCACGTGCCTGAAGGAATTATGGACCTTAAGAAGGAGGAGTTCAGAGCATCAAGCAAGGTAATCAGCCGGTGGCGACTACGAACAAGTTCACACAGCTAGCACGCTACGCACTGAGGATGTAGCGACAGATAAATCCAGGCATACCTCGTTTCATGAAGGGACTTAACTCAGATTGCAAGTAGGATTGATCACCCACACCTTTCCAGATTTCCAAGAGTTGGTGAATAAGGCGCTTATTCTTGAGGACAAGCGCAAGGAACTGGATGAGAACAGGAAGCGCAGGATGCAACAAAGAAGGATCACGTCGTGGAACGCAACAGCGCTGAGAGTTGCACCAAATCAATTCTTGATTCCAACCACGAATGCAACAAGGACACCATCCTCAAAGACCAAGACACGCCAATCAAAACTACTGGACCCAGCCCCCGCTAGAAACGCTACCCAGGCAGCAAAGAAGGAACAGTGAGACGCTGCTACAAGCGCAACGAGCCAGGACACTTTGCCAACAGCTTGTCCAAAGAAGACAGCAGAGCGACCCGCCGCTTCAATCTAGGAACCACCCCAGCTAGGACGCCAAAGACCAGAGCCACACCCTGCATCGTGGTGAGAGGCCGAGTCAACCATGTCACCGCAGATGCACCGCAAAATGCTACGAGGCGTCGTCTTGGGTAAGTTACTTGTTAACTCAAGACTGCACAGCTTTTGTTTGACTCGAGCTCAGATTCGCTTTGTTTCGCAAGGCTTTGCTACTAGAAATGACTTGAGAATGGCAAGACTTAAGTGCATCTTTGTTAGTTCAAACCCCTGGTTCGAACTCCGAACGGAAGTAGGATGTTCCGGGTGAGAATACTAATAGATGGAATAGAGTTCCTAGCAAACCTTATAATTTTGGAGACCTGCACCTTAGATGTTATATTGGGAATGGATTGGTTATCCAAACACAAGGCTGTATTGGATTGTGGACGAAGAACTATCTCAGTTGAGAGCCCGTGTGGGAAGAAAGTGGAATTTCAAGCCACTGCAGTTAGAGATGGACGATTGATGGTTAACAGTACCAAGGCAATCAGCATAGAGGATGTTCGGTAGTGAGTGAGTACCCGATGTTTTCCCGAAGATCTACCTGGTATGCCGCGACAGGGACATAGAGTTTGTGATAGAACTTGTACTGCACAAAGACCGATAGCAAAGAGACCCTATCGGATGTCTACCGAGGAGTTGGTAGAGATGAAGAAACAATTTGGAAGAGTTAATGGATAAAGGATTTATCAGACCAAGTTCGTCACCGTGGGGAGCACCAGTTTTGTTTGTCAAGAAGAAGGACGGGAGTTTCAGGATGTGCATTGACTACCGTGCACTCAATGAAGTCACCGTGAAAAATAAGTATCCGCTACCAGGATTGATGATTTGTTTGATCAGTTAAGAGGAGCCGGAGTTTTCTCCAAGATTGATGCAGGATCGGGATACCATCGCTTGAAGATCCGATCAGAAGATATTCAAGATCGCATTCTCGTCAAGATATGGACATTACGAGTTTACTGATTATGTCCTTTGGGCCGACGAATGCGCCTTATTTCATGAATATGATGAATAAGGTGTTCATGGAATATTTGGACAAGTTTGTTGTCGTGTTCATAGACGATATCCTAGTCTACTCCAAGACAGAGGATGAACATGCCGAACACTTAAGGCGAGTTTTGGAAAAGCTGAGGGAACAGCAACTTTTCGCCAAGTTCAGCAAGTGTGATTTTTGGAAGGACAAGGTGGAGTTTCTTGGACATGTAATGACCGCGGAAGGAGTCGCCAGTAGATCCAAGCAAAGTAGAAGCCGTGTTACATTGGGAGCAAGAAGACCGTGACACAGATTCGGAGTTTCCTTGGAATGGCAAGATATTACCGCCGTTTCATCGAAGGCTTTTCGACAATGGCGAAACCTCTTACTCAATTGCTGAAGAAGTAAAAGAAGTGTGCATGGTCGCCAGAATGTGAGGAAGGATTTCAGAGCTGAAGAAGCGATTGACATCAAGACCGGTGTTAGTTCTACGGATGTTGCTCAAAGCTTCGATATTTATTGTGACGCATCGCGCCAAGGACTTGGATGTGTGCGGATGCGAATGGAAAGGTCGCCGCTATGCATCAAGGCAGTTGAGGCCGCATGAGGAAAATTATCCGACACATGACCTAGAGTTAGCCGCCGTAGTGCATGCTTTGAAGATATGGCGTCACTATCTGATTGGAAACAGATGTGAGGTGTATACGGATCATAAGAGCCTTAAGTACATATTCACCCAGTCGGATCTGAATATGAGGCAAAGGAGATGGCTAGAGTTGATCAAGGACTATAATGTTGGAATCCATTACCATCCCGGGAAGGCCAATGTAGTAGCCGATGCTCTGAGTCGGAAAAGCCATACCGTGAGTGCGTTGCTAGCCACAAGTCAGGATGAGTTATGTGAGGATTTTCGAAGGATGAAGATTGAGGTTGTACCTAGCGGATTCTTGGCCGCATTGGAAGTAAAGCCTACCCTAGAGGATCAGATCCGAGAAGGACAGAAGGATGATGACAGGATCCGCAGGATTAAGTCCATCAAGGAGGAAGGCAGGGCAGAGGACTTCAAATTGGATGAACAAGGCACGTTGTGGATGAAGGATCGCATTTGTGTGCCTAACAAAAAGGAGTTAAAGCAACTGATTTTGGAAGAAGCCCATGACTCCAAGTACTCGATTCATCCTGGAAGCGCCAAGATGTATCAGGATCTCAAGGAGAGATTCCGTGGCCGAGTATGAAACGTGAAGTTGCCGACCATGTTGCATTGTGCGACGTATGCCAGAGAGTCAAGGCAATGCATCGAAACCAGCAGGATTGCTACTGGTACCGCTAAAAATACCTCGAGTGGAAGTGGGAGGAAATCGGAATGGATTTCATTACCTGTTTGCCAAAGACTCAATGAGGTTATGACTCAATATGTTTTATAGTGGATCTCTTGACTAAAGTCCCCAATTTTATCCCCTTAAAGAGAACTTACTCGGGATATAAATTATCAGAGTTGTACATGATCGGGATTGTTTGTTTGCACGGAGTGCCAAGGAGGATTGTATCGGAGAGGTACCCAATTTACCTCAAGGTTCTGGAATAAGTTGCATGAAGCCATGGGGACCCGTTTGAACTTCAAGTCTGACTTATCATCCCGGATGGGCAGACCGAAAGAGTCAACCAGATTCGGAGGATATGTTAAGAGCTTGTGCATTGGCTTATGCTACCTCTTGGGATAAAAGTTTGCCGTATGCCGAGTTTAGTTACAACAATAGTTATCAGGCTAGTTTACGAGATGTCACCTTTTGAGGCCTTGTATGGTCGACCTGTCGGACGCCATTGAATTGGAATGAGACCATGGCGCCGTGTCTTTGGGCCTGATATTCTTCAAGAGGTCAAGAAGCAGATCGCCATAATTAGGAAAGGTTGAAGATAGCCCAATCTCGACAGAAGAGTTATGCCGACAATCGTCGCCGAGATTTGAGTTTTGAACCGAGAAGACTTTGTATACCTCGAGTTACGCCTCTCGGGGAGTTAAGAGGTTCCATGCCAAAGGGAAACTCGCACCTGCTATGTTGGACCATTTAAGATTTTGAGTCGCAGAGGTGAAGTTGCCTACTAGCTGGAGTTGCCACAGTCGTTGGCAGGAGTGCATGACGTATTCCATGTGTCCCAGTTAAAGAAGTGTCTCCGAGTTCCTGAGGAACAGACACCGCTAGAGTCAATTGAGTTGCAAGAAGATTTGACTTATAAGGAGCATCCCGTGAGGATTCTAGACACAATGGATCGAGAAACTAGAAACAAGTCAACCCGATTCTGTAGAGTTCAGTGGAGCAACCATGAAGAAAGTGAAGCGACTTGGGAGCGAAGAGGATTTGAAGAAAGAATTTCCAAACCTATTCCTTTAGTAAGCCACGAATCTCGGGACGAGATTCTATTAAGGGGAGGTTTGTAACACCCCAAAATTTTGCTTTTCTTAAATTCATGTGTGATTTGGCACTTTGGTGAATTTTTGGAATTTTCTCGAATTTATTTGGATTTATTTGGAATTTATTTGAATTTATTCCATTTTGAAATAATTAAAGAATTTAAATTTGCAAATAAATTTTTGTTGGAAATATTTTATTTGAGTCCAAAATGATCCAAAATATTTCCAGAATTTTTCTGGAATTTTTAAGTCATTTGCTATTTTTAATGAATTAAATGAATTCATCGGGAATTATTTTAAATATTAATTATTTGGAAAATCCAACTCGGTCAAGCATCTTTCATCCGACCGAAGTCGGACTCGAGTCCGACCCAAGCCGATTGACTCACCGAACCCACTCTAACCCTAATCAATCCCAACCGCTTGGATCAAGATCCAACGGCCGAGATCCGTCCGACCTGCACTCCGAAGCCGCGTGTCGGACGACCGGACGTCGCGCGCGATCGTGGCCGTTGGTTGTGCCACGTGGACGGCCACGATTTCATCGCTCCGCCCGAGTCCGAAGCCGGACTCCGCCGCGTGTCGCCGCGTGGAGAGCTAGGTCTCCGTTTTGACGGACGCCGAGGCTTATTTAATGCCCGAGGCATACCGAGGATCGCCATCCCACGCCGGTTCGAAACCCTAGCTCGCGCCGCTAGGATCTCACCGTCTCGCCGTTATTGCTCGCCGGAGTTGGAAGTCTGTTCGCCGCGATTAACGCCGATATTGCCGCCGTCGTCCGCCCTCCGCCATCAAGCCGATCCGGATTCCCCAAGACGAGACGCGTTCGAGTACCCCTCACTGGCCGGAGCGCGCCGAAACGCCGACGGCAAGGTCGCCGCCCGCCTCCGGTCAAGCCGCGCCGCCATCACCGCCCTCGAAGCCGTGCACCGTTGGATCCAGATCGGACGGCAACGCGGTGAGTTCACGTGTTTCCCAAACCCTAGAAACCCGACAGATCGGACCGCTGGATCAAGATCCAACGGTTCACAATCGCCACGTCTTTAGCAAAGGCGATTATAGGATTAGATCCGACCGTCCCGATCTAGATCGAACGCCCACGAGCATCGAGTAGTTTCAACGTGTTAACCCCTGGATCTAATCCGCGCCGCTGATTTTCAAACCAACGGACGAGATTGCGCCACGTGTCGGGAAGTTGGACCGACGCGGTCGGGCCACGCCGCACGCTGGCGTGTAGGACGCCGACACGCGGGCCCGGCGTGTCGAGGCCCGCATGTCGCTGGCTAACCCACCTAAGCGCCGACGTCACCCATGACGTCGCAGTGGGTCCCACTCGCTGCGGATGAGCCCGGCCGACGTCGGGCCGATGACGTTACCCGAGTGGGCCCACATGTCGATCCACGTGAGCCGTGACCGAGTCCACCGTGGACGAGCCGAGCATGGGCCGAGCCCATGGGCCGGCCGACGCCGCAGGCCAATCAGGAGCTGCCACGTGTCCATGCCGACGCAATAATTAATTTCGAAAAGAAAATGATTTATTAATTCGAATAATGATTTCAAATTTAGATTCAAACTTCAAACGCTTATAACTTTTGCGTTTCAACTCCGATTTGAGCGATTCAAATTTCTAAATTTGTATAAAATTAAGATCTACCTAAATATGAATTTTATTTAATTTTTGGACTAAAGTTTTTCTCTGTAATAGTATTTAATTGATTATTTAAACTTTAAATAATCATAACTTTTGCGTTTTAACTCCAAATTTGACGATTCCAGTTTCTAAAAATCCAGAAAATTATGTTCTCTCTGTTTATGGATTTTATTTGGAGTTTTGGGATCTTTTGCATAGTGTTTATTTGTGTATTTGCTATTTGCACGCTTTACGAGTAGACGTTGAAGTCTGGGAGGGATTCGAAGGAGAAGTATTGACTCAGGATCCGACTCAAGACCAAGAGCAAGTGCTTTTTGAAGGCAAGTTGTGCTTTGACCATGTTGATCCTATTTTGAAAATCTATTTTGATTTAAACTATTGCATGCTAGTTCAATTAGAAAGATACTTTGTTTAAACATGGGGTTAGATAAATACCAATTTGCTATATGACACCTTGATTACTTAAGTATGTGCCATGACCCTTTGTCACCCTAGTTGTGGTTTACTAGTTGGACATTATTAAATTGCCAACATGGGTTTAGATCGTTGTAGTATAACGCTTAGACACACTCGTGCTCATGACATGATTTTGGATAATTAAATGTTAATATTGACTTAATGATATATTGAACCTGTTTTGGAAAAGTATCATGTGATGTTGATGGCACGTGGTGCATGGTAATCAAGCGGGGTTTGATAATGATTTCGACGGGGCATGTGGCAAGAATAATCGTGGGCCGGTTGTGGCATTGGGAGTGTTGATTTGGTTTTGGGTAGTCTTGCCTGGTCACTCTAAGGACTTAACCTTGCAAGCCTTTGAACTGGGTCATACTTGCAACCACATGGCTGGAATGGGACGGCCCTAGTTGACTAAGTCGCTAAGGACTCACTTGTGGAGCCTCAGGGTGTCAGTTACACCGTTTGTGTGATTGTACGGGGAGCGTATCGTGGCTGTGGCCAGGTACCCATCTAACGGTGTGTTGGTCCCATACTTCGCCTTGGCTAAGGGAAGGGATGGTGTAGAGCACGTACCGGAGAGGACCACCTGTGTTGTTTGAGGCTTCCGAAAGGCTTTGTTATGATCGCTCATTCGCATACTCTTGTATGGCGATTCACGGCTGACGTGGTGAGTGGATTGTATCTTGTGGGTAAAGTGCATAACCTCTGCAGAGTGTAGAATCTATTTGAATAGCCGAGTCCACGATCGGACAATGCTCTGGAATTACAGTCAAGGGTTAGATTTTCTGAAAATAACTTGGAATTGAAAAGTTTGGTTTGTTTAACAAAGAAGATGATGGAAATATGGATTAGGATGGGGAAAAATGTTATTTAAACTTTTTGACAAGTTATTTATGCTTTACTTGTTTTTACCGCTTTGAATCTACTTATATTACTTGTCAAAAGTCATTTCTTGCAAATATACCTTGAGCTATTCCTTTGTACCAAGCCATGCATATAGTATATTAGCTTGCATTCTGTGCATGACTTGTCGAGTACCAAGTACTCACCCTTGCCTCAACACAATACCGGTTGAAGAGGAGACTACGCCCGGTTTGGAGGAGGAACTCCAAGAGGACCCGTCTACTTAGGGATGCGAGCCCGACTGGTTACTGTGGTATCTTGGATGGCGCCACGAAGTTTATTTGATTTTCCGCTGCTATTATTTCTCTTTTAATAAGTTCTGCCTTGCAAGGCATATATTTGTAACTTGGCCATAAGGTCGAGTAACCCTTTGATTATTTAAATAAAGTACTTTGATAGTATCGTTTGGTATGATTGTGATATATACCGATGTTAAGACTGTGTGCACTAGCGCGTTCCTGGACTAGTGCTGAATACACAGAGGGTCCGGATTTGCAAATTCGGGGTCCCGACATGTGACACCGGGAGTGCCCTCAACCTCTCGCCACTCCGTCGCCCACGGTTGAAGGCAAGTGTATTGGGATGGGTTTGGGTGTTGTATGACTATTAGACTTGCATAGGTGCAATATGGCTACATGATGTGTTAACTTGCCAGGCTTGATATTTTCTTATGATATGATGAACATGGTTACATATTGGTTATGAAATTGTTGTATTAAATGTTTATGCAGGTTTATACATGCTCATGTCATATGTGCATTCATAATGGAAGAGGCGTCCCATTCTGATGCGGGCCTCTGTGTTCACACACGTAGTGAACACAAAAGACCTACCTCATAGTCCTATCCACGGTTGTGTATGGGAGCGAGTCAGTAAGAGTAGGCACCCTCCATCTACGGGATGGAAGGGGAAAGAGGGTGCACATTGACGGGTGTGTACTCGGCAATACCGGTATGTGCTTCGAGGAAACATGTGCATTGCATTGCATATATAATGATGTTAATGAGATGTTTACAATGTGAATATGAAATGCTTATGAAGTTGAATAGGAGATGTAGTGATGATGGTATTGAAATTGCTGGCTTATTCCATTGCAATATACTTGCTGAGTGATGAACTTACGCTTGTGCTTTATGTTGTTTTCAGGTACTATGAAACCGGCATGCGGGAAAGGGGCTTAGCGACACACCTTCACATAGCGTCATTCAATTAGACAACAACTTTTTTACCTTTCGTAATTGTGATAATAAGTCCATTGCCTCAATTGTGTGCTTGGTCATGTCATTTAATTCGTTTAGCTCATGAAGTGGTCAAATTTATTATTCTGGACTTAAACTGTTGCTATATCTCTTGTGATTGCTGTTTTAGATGTTGTTCTTTATGATATAACTTGTGTTATTCATGCTGTTGCTTCAAACCATGGAAAAACAAGGGAGATGTTGCCGAATTTTTCGGTTGAAGCATTTACGCCCTTGCTATAATTTAATCTTAATTGTGGTATTTAGTTGCTATTTATTCTATGTTTGGTGACATCCAGGGCATACTAGATGCCGGGGTGTTACAGGAGATGCATTAGCCCACTATCCTGTGGACGACATACAACAACCGACACCGTGCCAGCTCAATATTCCTGTCATGAACATATCTCTTCAGGCTGCTACAGGCATGGCTTATCCGTGCCAAGAAGGGGGTGTTTTGCACAACTCCCCAATCGCGCTGGGATAGACAAAGGTCGAGGTGGACACGTTACTTCCGCAGTTCACCGACATGATGTTGGAAATGCTAGGAAATGACGATGTAACAACTCTAGGCAGTGCAGTGCACACATTTATTCAGTGGCGCAAGCGTAACATTGTCCCCGACCTTCAAGTGCCGGCCTTTCCTGCATTAGATGTTCTGGAGTCGTCACCAGCACCTCAGTATCAAATGCCTATTATCAGCACTTCACAGGAGATACGTGACAAACCTAAAGTTCATCGTGCAAAGAAATTGAACAAGAGGCAAGCCAGGTCGACCACATCAAGTGGCGCCAAGACTAAATATGATATTGTGCTTAGACAATATAAGGGCAAATCGAAATCAACAGGACAAGCAGTAATCAAAAGACTAAAATTCGAGATGGGGGACCCTTTTGTGACCGAAGAAATGTTTCGTACCCTAACATTAATGATGCAAAGATTGCATAACTGGTACATGGAGCGGTCCAACCAGAACGTAGTACCGAAGGCGGTCACTGAAATTTTTAAAGAGGAGCATTTTCACCATGGGGATGGGTGCTTCTTGGTTGAATTCGACAACTTGCATAGCATGTTTTACCAGGATGCTCTCGACGTGTCTCTTTTGAGATGCTGGGTATTGTAAGTATGAATTACATAAATTGTTGTCTACATTAATGTAATACCGATAAATGTAATGTCAAACTTCTTTATTATGTAGGTATGAGACCATTAAATTAAGGAAAATGCAGACACTTAATGTCGGGTTCCTCGACCCAGGAGTAGTTTGTGAACCTCTAGTCGCAAGAATACCAAATGATGTCGAGGAATACGTATATAATACTTTCATTAAACTTCAAGACAAAAAATTGATATTTTTACCCTACAACTTCAAGTGAGTGGTTCACTAGCTAGTTATATTACTCGATGTTGTTCCTTACTCATTGTGATATTAGCACAATGACTATGGCATATTACCTATGTATGTAGCTTCCATTGGATACTCCTTGCCATTACACTCGATAAGAGAAAAATGGTTGTACTGGATCCCCTTGAAAAGGAAGAAGAAGTTTACAAGGACATGACAAAAATACTCCAGAATGCTTTTAAAAGATACTGTCAAAAGAGCACGAGATACCACCCATTCCAAAAGTCCCTCTCAATGCATACTAAATTCCCGGTACGTACACATTATTTCTATATCGCATTTTGTAGTAAATGTCTCGTTTCGTGACATTGCAATTTATTTATTCTTTGCAGTGTCACAAACAGTCGCAAGGCACAAATTTATGTAGATATTTTGTCTACCAATACATGCGGGAAATCTTAGGTTCTACATTAGTAGACAATGACGTAGAGGTTTATCATGTTAAACAACGCAAATTGATTTATACCCAACGATAGATACGAAAGCTCAAATTACTTTTTTGTTTACTTATAGCGCCTCAAATTGCCTACGGATGGACTGCACAATAAAGAAATCAAAGCCATTCAGGGACAACTCGCCTGGTTCATCATGAATCAAATCATCAACAAGAATGACGAGTTTCACGACCCTAACAATAGTGACCCAATCTTTTGTACTAATCTGCAATGAATTGCGTCTCCATCCCACTTCGATTGATATATGTATCAGTACAGATTGTGATGTTGTTTTATATTTTTCCCTGAAACAGTTGGTGCAATGTAAAATTATGTACACATAGTTTTCTATCATTTATATTATTTGGTTCTGAATGAGATGGTTCTTTTAGGATAACTAAACCTAAAAAATTTGATATTAATGCTTACGCATTCATACCTAACCCTTAGTATGTTTAGCTAGAAAACAACAATGAATTAATATTCTGGCTCAGCCAGCCAATACATGCACACGCATGCACATTGCACAGCATACACCTTCTGCATCGCTTCTTATTTTCTATTGCTCTGGCTATTACGAGAATTACTCTATTTATATTGAATACTTTAAAATATTATTGCGACAGATCGTGCCAAAACAGATTTCTGAACCATTTTGGGGGACAGATATCATGAACCATTAAACTAGAATCTCCTACCGGTATTCTATATGTTGTTGAAGTAATTGAGCATATAAATAGGACAGTCCTCCAATGTGGATGAGAAGCATTTGTTGATGCCCATCACATTGAGAGGAGAATGACTACTTGTTGTTTTGTCACATTGAGGACTCTCGTTTTAAGGTTCTCATCCTTGATTTTAAAATGACTGAGAAGCGGGATGCCCGTTATAAGCAAGAACGGGCATCTTGCCTGTGCGAACTGCTGTATCAGTGCAAGTTAGTAATTTAGGCCATATATCAGTGTCGGTTCTAACCATCAATTTAGGTTAGAATGGTTAGAACCGACATGCCACATTTTCTAGAAACATTGTTTTTTGTATAGGAATGCTGATGCCTTTACATAATGCCTGGGTGGTAGAGGGAGCAAGTTATTATGTGACTATTGCCTTAGTGAAGCTCGGTCTTGTAGGACTTGGCTGCGAAATCGTGAAATGCCTTCCTGATCCCACCGCGAAATGCTTCACTAAGGAGCTTCACCGCCGCGAAATGCTTCGGTCTTGTAGGACTTTCGCTCCTCACATCGGTAACCTCTCTTTCCTCTCCATCCTTAACCTCACCAACACCAACCTCAGGAGCCAAATCCCGGATGATTTAGGAAGACTGAATCGCCTCGAAGTCCTAGATCTTAGCCTCAATGGCCTGTTAGGTAGCATCCCTACCACTGTAGGAAACCTTACGAGGCTTCAATTTCTTGCGCTATGGTTTAACCATCTCTCTGGTCCAATCCCGGTAGAGTTGCAGAACCTACGCAATCTTCACTACATATGTCTCATCAAGAATTACCTCACTGGCTCCATACCGAACAATCTATTCAATGATACGCGTTTGCTAACCTATCTAAACATTGGCAACAGCAGCCTATCAGGGCCGATACCAGATTGCGTCGGCTCTTTACCAATGCTCAAGGTCCTTGACCTGGAAGATAATGATCTCATCGGTTCAATGCCTCCAACCATATTCAACATGTCTACTCTATATGCTATCTACCTCGGCCGCAACTACAACTTAACTGGCCCTATCCCTGGCAACGAAACCTTCAGTCTCCCGGAGCTACGAATAATTAGTATCGACAATAATAGTTTCACTAGTCAGATTCCACTGGGGTTCGCAGCTTGTCAGTACCTCCGAGTTCTTTCCCTGCTCGGTAACTCATTTACGGGTGTTGTGCCAACATGGCTGGGTAAGTTGGCTCATCTCAATTTCCTTTCCTTGGGTGAGAATGAACTTGTTGGCTCAATCCCTGCTGCACTTAGCAACCTCACTTTGCTAGGCACCCTAGAGTTGTAACTCTGCAACCTAACAGGAGCCATTCCGGTAGAATTTGGACAACTAGGCCAACTCTCAGGGTTGGGTCTCTCCGGCAATCAACTAACTGGACCCATCCCTGCTTTTCTTGGCAACCTATATGAATTAGCGTTCCTAAAATTGGACTCAAACCTGTTGAATGGATCGGTACAAACAATAATTGGTAACATGATCTCTTTAAGAACCCTCGTTATTGCAGGAAACACCCTACAAGGAGATCTGAGCTTCTTATTAATTCTTTCTAAATGTACAGAACTCTTGTTGCTTGACATGTCGGCAAATTATTTCACTGGGAACTTCCCTGGCTATGTGGGGAATATGTCAAGTCAGTTGCAATATTTCCTTGCATATGAGAACATGTTAATCGGTGAATTTCCAGCTATGATTACAAATCTAACTAGTCTCAATTGGCTAGATCTTTCTAGAAACCAACTGCATAGTGCAATTCCAGAATCAATCATGATGATGGAGAATCTCCAACTGCTTGACCTCGATGGAAATAGCTTCTTTGGCTCCATTCCATCTCAAATTGCAATGCTAAAGAATCTAGAAAAATTGTTCCTGCACGACAACAAATTATCTAGCTCCATACCAAATTATCTCGCGCCACTGATAATTTCAGCGATGGCAACCTGTTGGGGTACGTCTGGAAGCTTTGGAAAGGTTTTTAAGGGCCAACTGAGCAACGCTTTGGTGGTTGCCATAAAAGTTCTAGACATGCAACTGGAACAGGCCATGAGAAGCTTCGATGTCGAGTGCCGTGTGCTTCGCATGGCAAGGCACTGCAACCTGATAAGGATTCTGAGCACCTATTCCAACCTGGACTTCAGAGCATTAGTGCTTGAGTACATGCCCAATGGCAGCTTAGAGACGCTCCTACACTACTCTAAAGGCGAAACGAACTTGGAGTTTCTCCAGAGGCTGGACATCATGCTAGACGTGTCGCTGGCAATGGAGTATATGCACCATGAGCACTACGAGGTGGTCTTGCACTGTGACTTGAAGCCTAGCAACGTGTTATTTGATGAAGACATGACGGCACATGTGGCAGACTTTGGCATTGCGAAGTTGCTGTTAACTGATGACAGCTACATGGTCTCTACGAGCATGCCTGGAACACTTGGGTACATGGTACCAGGTACTAGCTAGCACTTTGTACTGTTGTTTCATTCCAGCTCTTTTTAAAACCATTGTTTGATCGATCATGCTCTAATTTCATTATTGTTTTTGAATTTCTTGAGCAGAGTACGGTTCAATTGGAAAAGCATCGCGCAAGAGCGACGTGTTCAGCTACGGGATCATGCTCCTTGAAGTCTTCACCGGAAGGAGACCCACAGATGCTATGTTTGTTGGAGAACTGAGCCTCAGGCAGTGGGTTCTTTGGGCATTTCCTGCAGAGCTTGTCCATGTTTTGGATGGCCAGCTACTGCAAGGCTCTTCTTCTAGCTGCAACTTGGGTGGCTTTATTGTGCCAGTGTTCGAGTTGGGTTTGCTTTGCTCAAGTGACTTGCCTGAGCAAAGGATGACAATGAGCGAGGTGGTTGTGAGGCTGAAGAAGATCAAAAAGGACTACACCAAACTGACAAAAATGACACAGAGTGCTGCCCAATGAGGTTTCTACCCTTGCCTCTATATATATTTGTTTACTACTGCACTAACAATTAATAGAGCATGGGGGTGATGGCTAGTGGTAATGTTTGAAATGGATTTTGTTTACTACAAATTGAAGAGACCATTGATCTGCTGGTGATGCCGATGAATTGCCCCATTTTATTGAGAGGATGCCGGTGGATTGTTAATTTGCTATGCCAGAAAAAATAACTACTAGTACTACTAGCCATCCTACACGAATATTGTGATAGCTTTTATCCAAAGATGCATGGTTACAACGAGCATAGTAGGTTATATCATGTGTTTGTATAGCTGATGGACTGCCTGACTGTTCTACCTAGTAGATCTACGTGGCATGCACTTCCTAGCACGGGAAGGTGCCTCTGATCTTAATACTTACTTACATGGGTACACATTAGAAATTATATTGGAACTTTTACTCCAATAACTAACTAAACGAAAGTAGTTGCACGACTATTTTGCTAGTTAGGAATTAAAGAGGCATGCATGGTGTGCGGCTGTAGTCAAGCTTGAACATAGGATCAATTTTTTGAAGGTGAACGTAGGAACAATTAACCTTGCAATGTTTCATGGGACGTGTGAGTGCCAGACCTCCTCAAATCTCCAACTTGGACGCGCCTCAAGGACACTCCAAGGCCCAGAAATGTCATACCTGCATGGATGCACCTGTATGTACATTTTATGCTCGTCTATAATTTCATTTTTTGCTGATATCAATCGAGCCTGAAATATTGAACGATGTGAATTCATCCTTTTCCGAGTCTATGGGATTTTTCTCGCGGCATTTTGATTTCTTCGTATATATCAAATCACAAGACGTAGCGCTTGCATGCAGAGGCGTAGACAAGGGGTAGGCTCCAGCCCACCCTTCGACCATCAAATCTTAAGTACCCACTTTGCCACCTATGCTCAATTTTTTGTATAACAGCAGCTAATGCATACATGCTCGAGAGCGGCTAGATCAAGAAGAAGCTTTGTTATGTGAGTGAGATGTTTCCTAGATCATGTGTCTTGGTGGATCGCTGTTTATTAGAGATCTAATTTAGCAATTGATGATTTTGCTTACTACCTACACAACTGAACTCAAATCCTTGACGCACACAGAGACCATAAAGAGAGACTTCACGAGGACATGGCAGTCTACCAAATCGAGGACGGTTAACACGCGTTTTGGAGAGTTGATGGTTGCGAGGGCTCGGCGAGCGTGTTGAGTGGATACTAACTAGCCGATAAGGGCGCATGCATGTGGTGACATTAACCCACTACAACAATGGTAAACATGTAGGGAAGGCAGTGCAATGTTAGTTGATGTGTGTCTGACCGAGTGGGCTGACCACAATAGCAATTGTGGGGACCCTACCTTCTAGCATGGAATATCAAGAAGGTCCCATGTGTATACTGCACTAGTCTCATGATCAGTGACTAGTACATACATTTACAATATTATTACCACATCTATACAAAAGTTCTCAACTTTATTAATATAACTCTATTCATATATAAAGCCACAAAGGCATAGTTATCATGACGCCCCGACAAGGCGAGTTGCCTCTGGGGATCTTGGATGCCTAGGCGATGTTAGGCGACCAAAGTACCTAACAAAAAGGGAGCACTAGAGGGAGGAAGAGAGCCAAGCAGCAGAGCAGAGGGAGGGAGAAACATTGTGTTTTACAAATCTAACCTCGTAACGTATGTTTTTATAAAAATGACCTCCTTCCCAATCGCGGAAGGCATGGCAGGGACATATACCCTCTGTGATAGGGGACACATGTCCCTTGCGGTAGCGGTACGGTACAGGTCAACTACTACTACTACGATGTCTAGGTTAGATCGAGGCTCCTGTATCAATAATCTAAGGTCTAGAATGAGTTGTGGAAGCAAGGGTTTGAGGAAATTCCATGCATTCTCCTTTCTTCCTTCATTTGCTTGATGCAATCTCACTATGTGGAGAAGGTCTTGAGCCGGTTTGGCTTTATGGACAGCAAGCCCTCTCCCACTCCTTATGATCCCAATGTGACATTGAGAAAGAATAAGAAAATTGGCTTAAACCAATTAAGATATTCTCATATTATCGGTTCGCTCATGTATCTTGCTGGTGCAACAAGACCTGATATATCATTTGCTGTGAGCAAATTGAGTAGGTTCATGTCAAACCCGGGTTCTGATCATTGGCATGCACTTGAAAGGGTATTGCTATTTGAAAGGTACTATGAGTTATGGGATTCACTATTCAGGGCACCCTGCAGTGCTTGAGGGATATAGTGACTCGAACTGGATTTCTGATGTTGATGAGCTCTATGCCACCAGTGGATATGTGTTTACCATTGGTGGTGGTGCAGTGTCATGGAGGTCTTGCAAACATACCATTTTGACAAGGTCAACAATGGAGGCAGAGCTCACTTCTTTAGATACAGCCACTGTAGAGGCAGATTGGTTGCGTGAGCTCTTGATGGACTTGCCGGTGGTTGAAAAACTAATACCGGCTATCCTTATGAACTGTGATAATCAATCTGTGATTGGTAAAGTGAACAGTGCTAAGGATAATACGAAGTCATCAAGACACGTTAAAAGACGACTGAAGTCTGTCAGGAAATTAAGAAACTCCGGAGTAATAAGTGTGACTTATATTCAAATAGACAAAAACTTGGCATATCCCTTTACGAAGGGACTATCATGGAATGTGATAGAAGGTGCATCGAGGGAGATGGGTATGAGACCCATATAAGTTTCCATTGTGGTAACCCAGCCTTTGTGATCGGAGATCCTATGAATTAGGTCCTGGGTAAAATAAGCTATTGGCGAACTGAGGAGAGTAATCTGTTACCCTCTCCAAGTGAAGATGCAATACTCTCAAAAGGCTGTAAGGCAGGATGGCGATATGCCTTAATGTGTTTCTGTTGGCTTTAACTAGCGAAGATGCTGTCCTACAGAGCATTCTTGAAAGAACACACCTATATGAGTCCGACTGTCTAACGTCGCAGTCTATGAGACTTGGGTGATCTCTAGTAAGCTCATGAAGAGACCATGGAGTACGACGCATATGATCCACCTGCGGAGGAGGCTACTGGTAGCCAGGTATCAGTTATTACTTTGAGTGAAACCTGTTCACACAAAACTTGCAATTTAAGGTGTAGTCCATTGTTCAAGTTGTGGATGGGTGTAGCTTGGAGCTCTAGGCAGAAGTTCAACTTAACAGTCTCTGCTGAAACGCTGGTATATCAAACAGTAGTGAGTATTTACAAATCTCTAAATGGGCATTTGAGATCTGGTGGGGGATTGTTGGAATATAATGGGCTTGGCTCATGCAAAGACCAACTAATTCCTAAAGAAAATCTCAAAGGCCCATGTGGGAGCATTAGGATGGTGAAATCCTTTAGTCCCACCTTGCTAGTGGAAGGAGAGGAACACCTACTTAAAAGTGGAGGTTCTCCTCTCCCACCAAGTCATGGGTGTGGGGAGAGAAGAAAGAAGTCCACATACGCGCACTCGCTCGCCTCGCCTCGTCGGGCCGGGCCGGGGCCGGGGCCGGGGTAATGGGCGTGGCCGCGCGGCACCTGCGTGAATTGTTCGCCAAAATCTGATCCCTGACCTTGCGGAGGCGCGGCATCCTTTTGCTGTTTTATTTTTTGGTGACTTGGCCTTTAAGTTATATTCTTGAGTCCGATACGGTTTGAGATTGTGATCGTGACACGAGATCGTGCAGATCATGATCACGACACGAGATCATGCGGCTCTCTATATAAACGACATATAGGCCGCCGCCAGAACCATCGATTGGAGTAGGGTTTTGCCACCTCTCGCTGCTGCGCCACCACCATAGTCTCCTCCATCCCGAGCGCCGGTGTGCACCTGCGATCGGGAGAGCAGGTCTCTGGAACCCTTCGCCTTCGAGATTCTACACCGGGAGAGGGCGAATAAGGTTTTTGGGAAGTGCTTCGCGCGGCTGCTCAAAATCTTCACCACGGGTCGTCTTCCTGTTCCTGCTGCTAGACGCCGCAGTCAGCGGCTTCTGCGACGTGCCACCAACAACATCATCCACGTCAACATCGCGACTGCACCACCTACGGCATCTACATCTTCTTCTGCTCAGTACGTTCGATCTGCCCAAGTCTCGTGGTTAATCATGTTTATCAAGATGATCATGATGTTTGTGTTGTCTAGTATGTTAGAGAAATATATGCTAGTTTCTGTGATGCTGTTCATGATTTATATTCAGAATTTAATATGGAAACTATCTAATCTTTCAACAAGGAGCACCCTCAGTTCTACATGATGTGTTTAATAATTGGCACTAATGCTTCTGCTGTAGATATATGAGCTATGTTGGTTCTACACTTACAATTTGACATATTACAGAGTTAAGTAGGAAGCCCACACATGAACTTGAATTTTTTTCTCGAACACCCTGCTCAAGTTCTTTTTTACAAGTGGATAACTTTTTGATATTCCAGATTTTGTAAATATTGTGGTTATCTTGAAAGGCAACTTGATCACTAATACATGAGCTCTCTAGCAGCAGCAATTACTAACAATACTAAAACTGCAGAATAACTAAATCAGCAATACATTAATAGGCCATTCTGGATTAACACAATAAGAAAAAGAAACAGCAATAGATTACGACATTGAGTAATGAGTACCAACATAGTAAGCAAAATATACATAGCATTTGTCCATTAAGTTTATAGTTCAGCGAAATTGTTGTTTAAACATATAATTTTATAGTAGTTTTTGACAATAAACGTATAGTTCTGCGAAACTTACTCAAATCTTTTGCTACAACTTCGGCCCATAGGTTCTGTTCTAGGTGTTTGTACTATCATATCTTAAAAAAATTGCTAGAGTTAGATTGCGTTCGCTTTCAGAGGAGCGTACATGTTATGCATGATTAGATAGATACTTGTTTTACTTGATTGCCTTTGAACTGCAAGGGTAGATTTCCTATAATTGAAAAAACTACAAGGGCAGAATTATTCTGATTAATGGTCCAATTTCCAATATCCAATCTCCAAAGGATTCACGCCTGCATATTTTTGTCCCTTGTAGAACACCAAGGGGAGACATTAATATTGAAGAAGTCGTCCTAAACCTGAAAACTCCCACCATGACATCAACTGCACCAAGGAAACCAACATGTTATGGAGCAATGACAAAACACTATCTTCACCCAACGTAGCCCTCAAGGTGGCTAACAACAGAGAGCCACACTGTCGGTGTGAACTACCCTGGTAATTTCTTTTGCAGATCGAGCATTGAAGTAAAATACCCTAGTATCAGTTGATTAGTACTGACAAGAAGAAATACGACCTAAAAAAGCGCTCGTGAGCAAACATTTATAGGTTTTTCTATGCATTATTAGAATTTTGTTTTGCAAAAATCAGTCAGATTTGAGGACCATTAGACGGAGATCCAAATCCCTAATCCAACCCTCCTATTGACACTCATTTTATGTATTTTCACATCCCAAATTCCCGGTGATTTGTACAAAAATACAAAAAATTTGGATTATTGCCACTAACCCTAAACCATAATCGAAGCTTGTATTTTTAAAATATTCCTTACAGAAATTATCGAAAACATCTGAAAAATATGCAAAGAATAACAATAGGCTAAGTTTGGCCAAAAATTGGACCTAATGGGCTGCAGGCCAGGCAAGAGCCGGCCGATGCAACCCAAAGTTGACCCATGCACCATCCCTCCGCTTCGCACCGACCTCATCTGAAGAACTCTCTAGAACGTCTCACATCCATTTTTGTTCAGAAAACTCCAACTTGAGCGACAAGGCAAAGAACTCTAACAATTTTTGGAAATCGATTCAAACTTTGGATCAAAAATCACGAAGATTAGACATGGCCCACATGTCAACCGCACACGAAACTCTCTAGATGGGTAAGCATCTCCCCCACACCAGCTAAGCAAGCCACGCTGCCGACTGGCTTCCGTGGCAGTGCAGCGCAGCGCCAGCAAGGGGCATGTGTCCCCTGTCGGCTCTTCCTAGCTGACGGAGGTGGTTAGTTTTGTAATTTTTCGGTGGAAGAACTAATTTTGCAAAAAAAAAAATAAATAAATAAAAGGAGGGGACCGGGCTGTGAGCTATTTAGATAAACATTTCCCTTTTGGGTAGGTAGTAGGAAGGTGCTCGTAGTTAATCAAACTGCGTATATTTAGAACATCTAAGAGAGAATCAATGATGCGATGACCATACGTATGCTATATTCATGAGACACTTCGTTTGAAAAGAACACATTTACAAAGTATAATTATTGTCTAAATCGTGAAGACCTCCAAATTAGCTAGGATGAGGGAATTAATACATTCCGTTCAAGGAAAAAAGTAGCTAGCTTAAGACCTAAGCTGTAGTTGTTGTGTACAGGTCAAGACATGGAACTAGCAGCAAGGAGTCGTTAATTTGGAAGTTGCTTGGAACCTGGGCGTGAACTGGTACATGTTCAGTGACGTTTGAAGCTTCATGAAAATTCTCTAGCTACTCCACCAATAAAAACCAACCGATGTGTTGTCGTTGCATTGATCGCATGTTGGGGATCGAAAAACAACTAATCTTGCCATACTCGTTTAGAGGCAGGACTAATTCGAGATGGCACCCGAAGAAGAGCATTCACTTATTGGCAAGCACGTGCTATGTGGGTCTCGTCCACTGCCACTTTGCGACCTTGTCGATGCAAAAAGAAAAGTAAAATGAAAAAAGAAGAACAGCCTCACCGAACATTCGTTGTGCTATTACTTTGGGCCTGTTTTTTCAGACTTCGTTCTTTTTCTTATGGCTCAATAGAATGTAACATCCTCAAAATTTATAAAAGGTTAAAATCAAATATTAAAATGAGTAAATGCTTTCTTGTTTCGTGTCTTGATTTTTTTATGTGCATTTAGTGAATTAATGCTTGATTGGAAATGAATATAGGAATTAAGAAAAAAAAAAGGAGGAATTGTAAAATGGTAAAAGATTAGAATTACCATAGTAAATTTTGGATAACCTTAGAATGCCCTAGAAATTACCTTGGCTGGTCAAAAGTAAGGTGTGAAATCATTTTCCAAGTTGATAGGATAAATTAATTGAATAAACTTATCCTTGACCAAGTGCATGTCAGAATTTCTACGAAAATCCTAAATGTTTCCAGCACCTGAAATTTTTACCATGTGAGCTAAGTTACCCTTATCCTTGTCCACGAAAATTTACAAAAATAAATAACTAGTTTTACTATTTATTCTAATCCTGGAAATCTGCAAAACGTAGTAAAAGAATTTTTATAAAATAAATACTAAGGTTATAGTTCTGGAATTGTTATGGTAGAACCCTGATATAGATCCACACATTCAGTAAAAGTTTCAAAAATTAATATGCTAATTTAGATCTTCAAATAAATCAAAAACCGAAATTATTTTTCTGGGTAGTCGACATTGTTAGAATTTTGGTGAATAATCTATAGATGATTTTAATCCCAACTTTTTACTAGAGCTATATAAATTACCTAGGTAGTTGGTCAAAAAGTTTAGAAAATTCTTGGATTGATGTGGCCCTTCATTTAAATGCCCTGAACTGGCTGTCAGTAGGGAAACAAAATGTGTAGAACTCTACTGTCACTCTCCTCTCACCTACACATGGGCCTATGCCTTCAATACACGAACCGACCAGCTCTTTAGCCCAGCCGACCGCCAGATGGACCCCATTAATCTCCGGTCCTACTTGTCATTCCCGCCTTCTCTCTTTTCCCTCTCTCCCTCTCTCTGCCGGTGGACCCTGGACCCACTTGTCAGAGCCTCCTTCTACCTCAGCTCTTTCCCTCACTCTCTCTTCTCTGTCCCTCGCTCTCGCCTAAAGCGGTCGAAGAGAGAAATCTCGTGCCACCTCCTCCGGTCCTTGTCGTCTTCTCGCCGCAATTTCTTGGGTGCCTCGAGGCCGCACGTCATCCCTGTAACACCCCAAAATTTTGCTTTCCTTAGATTCATGTGTGATTTGGCACTTTGGTGAATTTTTGGAATTTTCTGGAATTTATTTGAATTTATTTGGAATTTATTTGAATTTATTCCATTTTGAAATATTTAAAGAATTTAATTTTGCAAATAAAATTTTGTTGGAAATATTTTATTCGAGTCCAAAATGTTCCAAAATATTTTCCAGAATTTTTCTGGAATTTTTCTGAGTATTTTGCTATTTTTAATGAATTAAATGAATTACTGGGAATTATTTTAATTATTAATCGCTGGAAAATGCGAATGGGTTTATCTTGTTCATCCGATGAGGCCGAAGTCGGACTCGAGTTCGAGTCAGGCCGAACCCGAGGCAGTTGACTCAACCAAACCCGTTCTTAACTTGATCGATCCGGCCGTTGGATCGGGATCAACGGTCCGGATTGGATCGCCCGAGCCAAGCCGTGTCTGGGCCGGACCGGACCGATCGCGCCCGTCGCGATCGTGGCGTTGATCGCGCCACGTGGGCGGCTGTCCGTCGTCATCGTCCCAGCCGTCCGGCCGGACTCTCGCCGCGTTGCCGCCGTGTTCGCTAGGGTTCGGTTTGTGCGCGCATCCGAGGGTATTTAATCGTGAGGCGTCGCCGAGGTTGCCCTCATCCGTGCGCACCGTTCCCCAAGCCATCTCGCTGGCCGTCGCCGTTTGCCGTCTGAGCTCGCCGGAGTTGGAACCCTGTTAAACCGCGCAACAGGGTTCCAACTCCGGCGAGCTCGTACGGGCAAACGGCGACGGCTCAGGCAAGATGGCTTGGGGGAACAGGTGCGCACGGATGAGGGCAACCTCGGGCGACGTCTCACGCAATAAATACCCTCGGGATGCGCGCACAAACCGGAACCCTAGCAGAACACGGCGGCAACGCGGCGGAGGAGTCCGGCTCGGACTTCGGCGGGACGATGACGACGATACCGCCCACGTGGCGCGATCAACGACCACGATCGACGGAGCGCGATCGGTCCGGTCCGCACATCGCTTTGGGTCGGGCGATCCAATCCGACCGTTGGATCCCGATCCAACGGCCGATCGATTGGGGTTAAGAACGGGTTTGGTTGAGTCAATCGCTCTGCCGGGTTCGGTCGGACTCGAACTCGAGTCCGACTCGGCTCGTCGGATGAACAAGATACAAACCCATTCGCATTTTCCAGCGATTAATAATTAAAATAATTCGATAATTCATTTAATTCATTTAAAATAGCAAAATACTTTAAAAATTCGAGAAAAATTCTGGAAAATATTTTGGAACATTTTGGACTCGAATAAAATATTTCAACAAAATTTTATTTGCAAAATTAAATTCTTTAAATATTTCAAAATGGAATAAATTCAAATAAATTCCAAATAAATCCAAATAAATTCCAGAAAATTCCAAAAATTCACCAAAGTGCCAAATCACACATGAATCTAAGGAAAGCAAAATTTTGGGGTGTTACAAACCTCCCCCCCTTAATAGAATCTCGTCCCCGAGATTCAGGGCTCACTACAGAATAGGTTTGGAAACTCTTTCCTCAAATCCTCTTCGCGCTCCCAAGTCGCCGCTCTCTGCATGGTTGCTCCATCGAACTCTGAAACGGGTTGACTTGTTTCTAGTTTCTCGATCCATTGTGTCTAGAATCCTCACGGGATGCTCCTTATAAGTCAAATCTTCTTGCAACTCAATTGACTCTAGCGGTGTCTGCTCTCGAGAACTCGGAGACACTTCTTCAATCGGGACACATGGAATACGTCATGCACTCTCGCCAGCATTTGCGGCAACTCCAGCTGATAAGCAACTTCGCCTCTGCGGCTCAAAACCTTAAATGGTCCAACATAACGGGGTGCGAGTTTCCCTTTGGCATGGAACCTCTTAACTCCCCTGAGAGGCGTAACTCTGAGGTATACAAAGTCTTCTGGTTCAAAACTCAAGTCTCGGCGACGATTGTCAGCATAACTCTTTTGTCGTGATTGGGCTATCTTCAACCTTTCCCTAATCATGGCGATCCGTTTCTTGACCTCTTGAAGAATATCAGGCCCAAAGACACGGCGCTCACGGTCTCATTCCAATTCAATGGCGTCCGACAGTGGTCGACCATCTGATGCCTCAAAGGTGACATCTGTAAACTAGCCTGATAACTATTGTTGTAACTGAACTCGGCATACGGCAAACTCTTATCCCAAGAGATAGCATAAGCTAATGCACAAGCTCTCAACATATCCTCCAGAATCTGGTTGACTCTTTCGGTCTGTCCATCCGTCTGTGGATGATAAGGCATCTTGAAGTTCAAACGGGTTCCCATGGCTTCATGCAACTTATTCCAGAACCTTGAGGTAAATTGGGTACCTCTGTCCGATACAATCCTCTTTGGCACTCCGTGCAAACAGACAATCCTGATCATGTACAATTCTGCTAATTTATCTCCCGAGTAAGTGGTCTTCACGGGGATAAAATGGGCTACTTTGGTCAAGCGATCCACTATAACCCATATGGAGTCATAACCTCCTTGAGTCTTCGGCAACCCGGTAATGAAATCCATTCCGATTTCCTCCCACTTCCACTCAGGTATTTTCGGTAATTTGTAGCAATCCTGCTGGTCTCTGATGCATTGCCTTGACTCTCTGGCATACATCGCACAATGCAACATGCTCGGCAACCTCACGTTTCATACTCGGCCACCAGAATCTCTCCTTCAGATCCTGATACATCTTGGCGCTTCCAGGATGAATTGAGTACTTGGAGTCATGGGCTTCTTCGAATCGATTGCTTTAACTCCTTCTTGTTAGGCACACAAATCCGATCCTTCATCCATAACGTGCCTTGCTCATCCAACTTGAATTCCTCTGCCTTGCCTTCTTCCTTGATGGACTTAATCCTGCGGATTTTGTCATCATCCTTCTGTCCTTCTCGGATCTGATCCTCTAGGGTAGGCTTTTCTTCTAATGCGGCCAAGAATCCGCTAGGTACAACCTCAATCTTCATCTTTTGAAAATCCTCACATAACTCATCCTGACTTGTGGCTAGCAACGTACCCACGGTATGGCTTTTCCGACTCAGAGCATCGGCTACTACGTTGGCCTTCCCGGGATGGTAATGGATTCCAACATTATAGTCCTTGATCAACTCTAACCATCTCCTCTGCCTCATATTCAGATCCGACTGGGTGAATATGTACTTAAGGCTCTTATGATCCGTATATACTTCACATCTGTTTCCAATCAGATAGTGACGCCATATCTTCAAAGCATGCACTACGGCAGCTAACTCTAGGTCATGTGTCGGATAATTTTCCTCATGCGGCCTCAACTGCTGTAACACCCCAAAATTTTGCTTTTCTTAAATTCATGTGTGATTTGGCACTTTGGTGAATTTTTGGAATTTTCTGGAATTTATTTGGATTTATTTGGAATTTATTTGAATTTATCCCATTTTGAAATAATTAAAGAATTTAATCTTGCAAATAAAATTTTGTTGGAAATATTTTATTTGAGTCCAAAATGATCCAAAATATTTTCCAGAATTTTTCTGGAATTTTTCTGAGTCTTTTGCTATTTTTAATGAATTAAATGAATTACTGGGAATTATTTTAAATATTAAATCGCTAGAAATTCAACTCGGGTCAAGTACTGTTCATCCGACCGAGCCCGAGTCAGACTCGAGTTCGAGTCCGACCCGAGCCAGTTGACTCGACCGAACCCACTCCTAAACCTAATCAATCCCAACCGTTGGATCAAGATCCAACGGCTGAGATCCGCCCGTACCGGTTCGAGCCGTATCCGGCCCGGATCCGATCGCGCCGTGCGATCGTGGCCGCTGATCGCGCCACGTGGGCGGTGGCGTCGTCGTCTTCGCCGAGTCCGAGCCGGACTCCGCCGCCGCGCCCGCCGCCGTGTAGAACTAGGTTTCCGTCTCGGGCACGAACGCCGAGGCTATTTAAAGCGTGAGACGTCCCCCGAGGTTGCCCTCATCCTTGCACACCCGTTCCCCCGAGCCATCTCGCCTGAGCCGCCGTCGTTTGCCCGTGCGAGCTCGCCGTAGTTGGAGGAAGTGACCGCCGCGGTTTTGCTCGATTCGCGCCGTCCGTCGTCTTCCGCCGAGAAGGAGCCCAGATCCGGAATCCCCGTGACGAGACGCACCCGAAGAGACCCTTCACTTCGCCGGAGCAACCCCGAAACGCCGTCGGGCTCGTCGTCGTCTCCGTCTCCGGTGGCTGCAGCGCCGCCACGTCGCCATCGACCTCGCGAGCTCTGTGGACCGTCCGATCTTGATCGTGCGGTTGAGGTGAGTTCACGTGTCCCCAACCCGATTGGATCTGGACCGTTGGATCAAGATCCAACGGTTCACAATTGCCACGTGTCGTAGCGGTTGCTATTATAGGATTAGATCTGGACCGTCCGATCTAAATCAAACGGCCCACGATCAACGAGTAGTTTCAACGTGTTAAACCCTGGATCTAATCCGCGCCGTTGATTTTCAAACCAACGGCCGTGATTGCGCCACGTGTCGGGAAGTTGGACCGACGCGGTCAGCGCCGTACGCGTGTGAGCACGTGTCCCTGACACGCGGGCCCCGCATGTCAGAGGGCCCACACGACAGCCGCGTTTGCGTGAGACCCCGCACTGACAGGTGGGTCCCACATGTCAGTCTCACGTGGAGTCGTGGACCGAGTCCACGGTAGACCCGAGCCAAACCGTGGACCAAGCCCATGAGCCGGCTGACGTCAGCCAGCCAATCAGGAGCTGACACGTGTCCATGCTGACGCAATAATTAATTTCTGAAAAAGAAAATGATTTATTAATTCGAAATATTGATTCAAATTTAGATTCAAACTTCAAACGCTTAGAACTTTTGCGTTTCAACTCCGATTTGAGTGATTCAAATTTCTAAATTTGTATAAAATTAAGATCTACCTAAATATGAATTTTATTTAATTTTTGGACTAAAGTTTTTCTCTGTAAAATTATTTAAATGATTATTTAAACTTTAATAAATCATAACTTTTGCGTTTTAACTCCGATTTGAACGATTCCAGTTCCTAAAAATCCAGAAAATTATGTTCTCTCTGTTTATGGATTTTATTTGGAGTTTTGGGATGTTTTTGCCTATTGTTTATTTGTGTTTTGCTATTTGCACGCTTTACGAGTAGACGTTGAAGTGCCGGAAGGATTCGAAGGAGAAGTATTGACTCAGGATCCAACTCAAGACCAAGAGCAAGTACTTTTTGAAGGCAAGTTGTGCTTTGACCATGTTGATCCTATTTCGAAATCTATTTTGATTTAAACTATTGCATGCTAGTTCAATTAGAAACATACTTTGCTTAAACATGGGGATTAGATAAATACCAATTTGCTGTATGACACCTTGATTATTTAAGTATGTGCCATGACCCTTTGTCACCCTAGTTGTGGTTTACTAGTTGGACATTATTAAATTGCGTACATGGGTTTAGACCGTTGTAGTATTACGCTTACACACCTTTCGTGCTCATGACATGGTTTTGGACAATCAAATGTTAATATTGACTTAATGATATATTGAACCTGTTTTGGAAAAGTATCATGTGATGTTGATGGCACGTGGTGCATGGTAATCAACTGGGGTTTGATAAACAGATTTCGACTGGGGCATGTGGCAAGAGTAATCAGGTGGGCCAGTTGTGGCATTGGGAATGTTGATTTGGTTCTTCGGGTAGTCTTGCCCTGGTCGCTCTAAGGACTTAACCTTGCAAGCCTTTGAACTGGGTCATACTTGCAACCACATGGCTGGAATGGGACGGCCCTAGTTGACTAAGTCGCTAAGGACTCACTTGTGGAGCCTCAGGGTGTCAATTACACCGTTTGTGTGATTGTGCGGGGAGCGTGTCGTGGCTGTGGCCAGATACCCATCTAACGGTGTGTTGGTCCCATACTTCGCCTTGGCTAAGGGAAGGGATGGTGTAGAGCCTGAACCGGAGAGGACCACTGTGTTGTTTGAGGCTTAGAAAGGCTTTGTTACGGGAACTCGCCTTTGTGGTGTTTGACTGTATCTTGTGGGTAAAGTGCATAACCTCTGCAGAGTGTAGAATCTATTTAAATAGCCGAGTCCACGGTACTGGACAATGCTCGGGAATTACAGTCAAGGGTTAGACTTTCTCAAAAATAACTTTGATTTGAAAGTTGGTTTGGTTTAACAATGAAGATGATGGAAATGTGGTTTAGGATGGGGAAAAATGTTTATTAAACTTCTTGAAAAGTTATTTATGATTTACTTATTTCTACTGCTTTCGAATCTACTTATATTACTTTTCAAATGCTGTTTACTGCAAATATACCTTGAGCTATTCCTTTGTACCAAGCCATGCATATAGTATATTAGCTTGCATTACATGCATGACTTGCCGAGTACCAAGTACTCACCCTTGCCTCAACACAATATCGGTTGAAGAAGAAGCGCACCAGCTTTGGAGGAGGAACTCCAAGAGGATCCGTCTACTTAGGAAGCGAGCGGTCGGTTGCACGTGGTATCTTGGATGGCGCCACGAAGTTTATTTGGTTTTCATTGCTATTATTTCTCTTTTAATAAGTTTCGCCTTGCGAGGCATACATTTGTAATCGGACCATAAGGTCAAGTAACCAGATTTAGTTATTTAAATAAAGTACTTTGATAATATCGAATGGTATGATTGTGATATTTACCAATGTTAAGGCGTGTGCACTAAGCGCGTTCTGGACTAGTGCTGAATACACAGAGGGTCGGATTTGCAAATTCGGGGTCCCGACAAGCGCCTTGATGCATAAGCGGCGACCTTTCCAATCTGCATCGGCACACATCCAAGTCCTTGGTGCGATCGTCACAATAAATATCGAAGCTTTGAGCAACATCCGGTAGAACTAACACCGTCTTGATGTCAATCGCCTCTTGACTCTGAAATCCTTTCTCACATTCGGCGTCCATGCAAACTTTTTTCCTTCTTCAGCAATTGCGTAAGAGGTTTCGCAATTGTCGAGAAGCCTTCGATGAAAGCGGCGGTAGTATCCTGCCTTTCAAGGAAACTCCGAATGCAGGTCACGGTCTTGGTGCTCCCAATGTAACACAGCTTCTACTTTGCTTGGATCTACTGGCGACTCCTTCTGCGGTCATTACATGTCCAAGAAACTCCACCTTGTCCTTCCAAAAATCACACTTGCTGAACTTGGCGAAAAGTTCTTTGTTCCCTCAGCTTTTCCAAAACTCGCCTTAAGTGTCCGGCATGTTCATCCTCCGTTTTGGAGTAGATTAGGATATCATCTATGAACACGACGACAAACTTGTCCAAATATTCCATGAACACCTTATTCATCATATTCATGAAATAAGCTGGCGCATTTGTCAGTCCAAAGGACATAACTGTAAACTCGTAATGTCCATATCTTGACGAGAATGCAGTCTTCGGAATATCTTCTGATCGGATCTTCAACTGATGGTATCCCGATCTCAGATCAATCTTGGAGAAAACTCCGGCTCCTCTCGGTGATCAAACAAATCATCAATCACGGGTAGCGGATACTTATTCTTCACGGTGACTTCATTGAGTGCACGGTAGTCGATGCACATCCTGAAACTTCCGTCCTTTTTCTTGACAAACAAAGCGGTGCTCCCCATGGCGGCGAACTCGGTCGATAAACCCTTTCTCCATTAACTCTTCTATTTGTTTCTTCATCTCAACCAACTCCTCGGTGGACATCCGATAGGGTCTCTTTGCTATCGGTCTTTGTGCAGTACAAGCTCTATCACAAACTCTATGTCCCTGTCGCGGCATACCGAGGTAGATCTTCGGGAAAAACATCACGGTACTCATTCACTCTTGGGACATCCTCAATGCTGATTGCCTTGCATGTTAACCATCATTTGTCCATCTCTAGCTACTGATGGCTTGAAATTTCACTTTCTTCCCATACGGGCTCTCAACTGAGATAGTCCTTCGTCCACAATCCAATACAGCCTTGTGCTTGGATAACCAATCCATTCCCAATATGACGTCCAAGGTCTGGGTTTCTAAAATAATAAGGTTTGCTAGGAACTCTATTCCATCTATTAGTATTCTCACCCCGGAACATCCTACTTTCGTTCGGAGTTCGGAACCAGGGGTTTGAACTAAAAGCATGCATCTAAGTCTTGCAATCCTCAAATCATTTCTAGTAGCAAAGCCTTGCGAAACAAACGAATCTGAAGCTCCGAGTCAAACAAAATCAAGCAGGTGTATCGAGTTAACAAGTAACTTACCCAAGATCTGACGTCCGTAGCATTCTCGCAGTGCATCTGCGGTGACATGGTTGACTCGGCCTCTCACCACGATGCAGGGTGTGGCTCTGGTCTTTGGCGTCCTAGCTGGGTGGTTCCTAGATTGAAGCGAATCGGGTCACTCCTGCTGTCTTCTTCGGACAAGCTGTTGGCAAAGTGTCTGGCTCGTTGCGATTGTAGCAGCGTCTCAATGTTCCTTCTTGTTGCTCGAGTAATGTTTCTAGCGGGGGCTGAAGTGCAGTAGTTACGATTGACAGTCTTGGTCTTTGAGGATGGTGTCCTTGTTGCATTACGTGGTTGGAATCAAGAATTGATTTGGTGCAACTCTCGGTATTTGTTGCGTCCTGGCGTGATCCTTCTTTGTTGCATCTGCGCTTCTGTTCTCATCCAATTCCTTGCGTTTGTCCTCAAGAATGAGCGCCTTATTCACCAACTCTTGGAAATCTGGAAAGGTGTGGGTGATCAATCCTACTTGCAATCTGAGTTAAGTCCCTTCATAAAACGAGGTATGCCTGGATTTATCTGTCGCTACATCCTGCAGTGCGTAGCGGCTAGCTGTGTGAACTTGTTCAGGTAGTCGCCACCGGCTGATTACCTTGCTTCAATGCTCTGAACTCGTCCTTCTTAAGGTCCATGATTCCTTCAGGCACGTGATACTTGTCGAATGCGGTTGTGAACTCTTCCCAAGTGATATCTTGAGGGTTCTCTGCGTGGCGAAGTTCTCCCACCATTCGGTGTTGTTCCTTCGGTGATGAGAAGCGTAGAGTACCTTCTCATTTCCTATGCATTGAGCTATGTGTAGCTTCCTCTCGATTGATCTTAACCAATCATCGGCCTCCAATGGATTGGCATTTCCGGAGAAAGTGGGTGGGTGAGTTCTCATGAACTCGGCGGTCTTGTATTACGGCGTGGTCACGATTAACTTGATTAGGCGTGGCCTCGAGCGGTGGACGTGTTGCATTTGTTGCATCATCGCATGCATCAATCGAGTCCGGGCGGCGAGAAAAGCTCCGAAATTCTGCACATCCGGTGGCGGTGCTTTGGTGCTCCATCATTGGGGTTTCTGCTGGCGAGAACCATTTCCATTGCTTCCAAGGTTTCCGCGGTTGTTCACCATCTGTCGATTTGCTCTAGGTTTAGAGAAGAGAGGGAAACAAGAAAAGACAAGTAATATGGAACTTATGCGGGGCGAAATGTGTAACTTTAAGTTCCAACTTTATTATTAATAACTTGGTATGGTGCTTACAATGCCTAAGGGCCTTGCAACACATCTGCACACTCGACAAACAATGAAAATCCAAATCGAACTATCTCTCGGAGTCTAACGCCTAAAGGGTGACTCTTTATTCTATGTGTGACTCGCGAAGGAGTCTCACTATAGAACCTATGCTCACTCATCGAGAAAACCTCCACGGCCTGATGCACGGTCTTTGTGGCATAGGCGCCAAAACGATTGCCATGTCCAGCAAGCTGTGTCCTCTGTGGTAGTCGAAGAAGCGGTGTCCTCATCGAGATCCGACTCCTCTGGATCGGCTCGTGTAGCTCAATCTTGGCTGCAGTGCAGTCCGTACAAAGTCATCTCCAACTCGTCAATCCTTCGCAGAAGGTGTGCCACATACTCTTGAGCTTCCCGCCATCTGTTCTTCTCTGTCGTGATCTCCTTGCGGGCCTTCTGTAGCTCCTTGCTTGTATTATCTAGTACATCCTCCTGGTCGACAACAAATCGTGCCAACTGTGTAACCGTGACATCCTTATCCTGAATCGCCTTCGGGTCAAGAAGGTTATCGCTGCGCGGATGATAACGGAACACCGTGCTCTCCAACTCTCTGGCGTAGATACGGGTAATGTGCCGCATTGCTCGTCGTGATACTTCTTGGATACCCATACGCATTGTAGATCTCTGGCGGTCAAGGTGTATCGAGCGATTGCACTGGCCCTTTTTCCTAGCGGTACCTCAATCTTTACGTCACAAGCCTTGATCAATCCCGCTTGTACGATTACTTCCACTTGGTATTGCGGCTTTTCAAAATCTCCGAGAGTTTGTAGCATATGCCAAAGTTCATGGCGTGACCAACTCCCAGATCAACGTAGTTGAACTCTTCCTCCATCTGTCACAAGAGTGCTTTACGTAAGAACTCGGAATTTTTAAATTGTGACAAGGTGAGGAAAAATTTCAGCAAGAGACAAGAAAAGAGAGAAGGGGATAAGTCGAGATGTCATTTCTTGTCTTCACAAATTTTTAGCTTTAGAAAATAGGTTTTATCCTCACTACGACCATTCTAGCTAGGGTTGAGCCTCACGATCGGTATGGCTCGATACCACCTCCGTCGGGACCCCGAATTTGCAAATCCGGACCCTCTGTGTATTCAGCACTAGTCCAGGAACACGCTAGTGCACACAGTCTTAACATCGGTAAATATCACAATCATACCACTCGATACTAAATAAGTACTTTATTTAAATAGTCAAACCGGTTACTCGACCTTATGGCCAAGTTACAATTATATGCCTCGCAAGGCGAAACTTATTCAGAGAAAAATAATAGCAGCGGAAAATTAAATAACTTCGTGGCGCCATCCAGTATACCACAGGCAAGCGGCGGGCTCGCTTCCCTAAGTAGACGGATCCTCTTGGAGTTCCTCCTCCAAAGTGGTGTAGTCTCCTCTTCAAGCGGTGTTGTATTGAGGCAAGGGTGAGTACTTGGTACTCAGCAAGTCATGCACAGAATGCAAGCTAATATACTATATGCATGGCTTGGTACAAAGGAATAGCTCAAGGTATATTTGCAGTAAACAGCATTTGACAAGTAATATAAGTAGATTCGAAAGCAGTAGAAACAAGTAAAGCATAAATATCTTTTCAATAAGTTTAACAACCATCTTCCCATCCTAGACCACATTTCCATCAACATCATTATTTATCCAACCCAACCTTTCAAACCAAAGTTATTTTTGAGAAAATCTAACCCTTATTTGTAATTCGGCGATGTCCAATACCGTGGACACGGCTATTCGAATAGATTCTAAACTCTGCAGAGGTTATGCACTTTACCCACAAGATACAGTCAAACACCACAAAGGCGAGTTCCCGTAACAAAGTCTTTCGGAAACTTCTAACAATACAAGTGGTCCTCCCCGGTTATTGCGCACTAACCCTTCCCTTCGCTAAGGCGAAGTCTAGGCCAATCAACCGTTAGATGGGTACTGGCCTCGGCCCGATGCGCTCCCCGTCCCACTTACACAACGGGCGTAGTGGACCTCCTGAGGTCCCACCGGGACGTCCTTCGCAACTGAGTCAACTCGGTCCGTCCCATTACAGACAGGTGGTTGCACGTTAGCCCCCGTTCAACGGCTTGCAAGGTTAAGTCCTTAGGGTGACCAGGGCAAGACTACCGAAGAACCAAATCAACATCCCGATTGCCACAAGCGGCCCACTGATCATTCTTGCCACATGCCCCGGTCAAAAACTATTTATCAAACCCCAGTTGATTACCATGCACCACGTGCCATCAACATCACATGATACCTTTCCAAAACAGGTTCAATATATCATTAAGTCAATATTAACATTTGATTATCCAAAATCATGTCATGAGCACGTAGCAGGTCTAAGCAGTATACTACAACGGTCTAAACCCATGTTGGCAATTTAATAATGTCCAACTAGTAATCCACAACTAGGGTGACAAGGGTCATGGCACATACTTAAATAATCAAGGTGTCATACAGCAAATTGGTACTTATCTAATTCCCCATATTTAAATAAAGTATTTTCTAATTGAACTAGCATGCAATAAGTTAAATCAAAATAAGTTTCAAAATAGGATCAACATGGTCAAAGCACAACTTGCCTTCAAAAAGTACTTGTTCTTGGTCCTGAGTTGGATCCTGAGTCAATACTTCTCCTTCGAATCCTTCCGGCACTTCAACGTCTACTCGTAAAGCGTGCAAATAGCAAATACACGAATAAACAATAGGCAAAAAGTGTCCAAACATCCAAATAAAATCCATAAACAGAGTGAACATAATTTTATGAGTTTTTAGAAACTGGAATCGTCAAATTTGGAGTTAAGGCCTTAAAAGTTATGATTATTTAAAGTTTAAATAATCAATTAAATAATTTTGCAGGAAAAACTTTAGTCCAAAAATTAAATAAAATTCATATTTAGGTAGATCTCAATTTTATACAAATTTAGAAATTTGAATCACTCAAATCGGAGTTGAAGCATAAAAGTTATAAGTGTTTGAAGTTTGAAACAAAATCAAATCATTATTTCGAATTAATAAATCATTTTCTTTTTCGAAATTAATTAATCGTCGGCGAGGACACGTGTCAGCCTCGATTGGCTGCTTGGCGTCGGTGATCCATGGGCGTAGTCCACGCTCGGCTTTCGGGTCCACCGTGGACTCGGTCCATGACTCACGCGTGTCGCCGACATGTGGGCCCTACCGTGACGTCGGCGGTGGCGTCATGGTGTGGTTCGATTGTCCGACACGCGGGCCCAGCGTGTCGAGACACGGCGCTCACGCCGCTCGTGGCGTGGCTTGGGTACACGTGGCACAATCTCGGCCGTTGATTTGAAAATCAACGGCCCGGATTGATCTATGCTTCACGCAGCGTTTGGGGTGAACGCGATCAATCTGAGCCGTTGGATCTTGATCCAGCGGTTGGAAACGATCCTAACCCGTAACGTTATCCACGATGCAGGCGACGTGGCCGATCGTGGGCCGTTGGATCTTGATCCAACGGTCCAGATCTAATCTGGATTCTAGGGTTTGAGGGAGAACGTGGGCTCACCGTGATGGTCGGATCTTGATCCAACGGTTGTGCGAGCTCGGGGGTGGCGATGGCAATGCGGCGGCGCGGGCTCACCGGACGCGGGGACGGTGACAAAGCCGACGGCGCTGCGGGACCTCTCCGGCGAGATGAGTCCTCCCTTCGGGTGCGTCTCGTCACGGGGATTCCGGATCTGGGCTCCTTCTCGGCGGAAGACGACGGACGGCGGCGGAATCGGCGTTAAACCGCTGCGGACGAGGGAATTTTTCTGGAATTTTTCTGAGTATTTTGCTATTTTTAATGAATTAAATGAATTACTGGGAATTATTTTAATTATTAATCGCTGGAAAATGCGAATGGGTTTGTACTGTTCATCCGACCGAGCCCGAGTCAGACTCGAGTTCGAGTCCGACCCGAACCCGACCGAGCGATTGACTCAACCAAACCCGTTCTTAACCCCAATCGATCCCGGCCGTTGGATCGGGATCCAACGGTCCGATTGGATCGCCCGACCCAAGCCGATATGCGGGCCGGACCCGATCGCGCCCGTGCGATCGTGGCCGTTGATCGCGCCACGTGGACGGCTGTCCGTCATCGTCCCCGCCGAGTCCGAGCCGGACTCCTCCGTCGCGTTGCCGCCGTGTTCCGCTAGGGTTCCGGTTTGTGCGCGCATCCCGAGGGTATTTAATGCGTGAGACGTCGCCCGAGGTTGCCCTCATCCGTGCGCACCCGTTCCCCCAAGCCATCTCGCCTGAGCCGTCGCCGTTTGCCGTCACGAGCTCGCGGAGTTGGAACCCCTGCGCAGCGGTTTAACGCCGATTCCGCCGCCGTCCGTCGTCTTCCGCCGAGAAGGAGCCCAGATCCGGAATCCCCGTGACGAGACGCACCCGAAGGGAGGACTCATCTCGCCGGAGAGGTCCCGCAGCGCCGTCGGCAGTCACCGCCCTCGCGTCCGGTGAGCGCGCGCGCCGCATTGCCATCGCCACCCCGAAGCTCGACAACCGCTTGGATCAAGATCCAGGCCATCACGGTGAGCCCACGTTCTCCCTCAAACCCTAGAATCAGATTAGATGCAATTTGTTGGATCAAGATCAGCGGCCCACGATCGACCACGTCACCCGTCTTGTGGATAGCGTTACGGTTTAGGATTGTTTCCAACCGTTGGATCAAGATCCAGCGGCTCCGGATTGGCTGCGTTCACCCCAAAGCGGCGTGAAGCATAGATCCAACCGGGCCGTTGATTTTCAAATCAGCGGCCGAGATTGTGCCACGCGTGTACCCAAGCCACGTCACGGCGGCGTGGCGCGTGTCTCGACACGCGGGGCCGCGTGTCGGCCGGACAACCGAACCACACCATGGCGTCACGGCGGCGTCACGGTAGGGCCCACATGTCGGCGACACGTGGAGTCATGGGCCGAGTCCACGGTGGACCCGGCGGCGTGGACTACGTCCATGGACCGGTGACGTCAGCAGGCCAATCGAGAGGCTGACACGTGTCCTATTTGACGCATTAATTAATTTCCGAAAAAAGAAAATGATTTATTAATTCGAAATAATGATTTCAGATTTTGTTTCAAACTTCAAACACTTATAACTTTTGCGTTTCAACTCCGATTTGAGTGATTCAAATTTCTAAATTTGTATAAAATTGAGATCTACCTAAATATGAATTTTATTTAATTTTTGGACTAAAGTTTTTCCCTGCAAAATTATTTAATTGATTATTTAAACTTTAAATAATCATAACTTTTGCGTCTTAACTCCAAATTTGACGATTCCAGTTTCTAAAAATTTATAAAATTATGTTCTCTCTGTTTATGGATTTTATTTGGATGTTTGGACACTTTTTGCCTATTGTTTATTCGTGTATTTGCTATTTGCACGCTTTACGAGTAGACGTTGAAGTGCCGGAAGGATTCGAAGGAGAAGTATTGACTCAGGATCCAACTCAGGACCAAGAACAAGTACTTTTTGAAGGCAAGTTGTGCTTTGACCATGTTGATCCTATTTTGAAACTTATTTTGATTTAACTTATTGCATGCTAGTTCAATTAGAAAATACTTTATTTAAATATGGGGAATTAGATAAGTACCAATTTGCTGTATGACACCTTGATTATTTAAGTATGTGCCATGACCCTTGTCACCCTAGTTGTGGATTACTAGTTGGACATTATTAAATTGCCAACATGGGTTTAGACCGTTGTAGTATACTGCTTAGACACTTCGTGCTCATGACATGATTTTGGACAATCAAATGTTAATATTGACTTAATGATATATTGAACCTGTTTTGGAAAGGTATCATGTGATGTTGATGGCACGTGGTGCATGGTAATCAACTAGGGTTTGATAAATAGTTTTTCGACCGGGGCATGTGGCAAGAATGATCAGGTGGGCCAGTTGTGGCACTTGGGATGTTGATTTGGTTCTTCGGGTAGTCTTGCCCTGGTCACCCTAAGGACTTAACCTTGCAAGCCTTTGAACTGGGTCTAACGTGCAACCACATGTCTGTAATGGGACGGACCTAGTTGACTAAGTTGCTAATAACGCACTGTGGGACCTCGGGAGGTCAACTACACCCTTTGTGTAAGTTATGCGGGGAGCGTCTGGGGCTGAGGCCAGTACCCATCTAATGGTTGATTGGCCTAGACTTCGCCTTAAGCGAAGGGAAGGGTTAGTCTTGCTAATAACCGGGGAGGACCACTTGTATTGTTAGAAGTTTAGAAAGACTTTGTTACGGGAACTCGCCTTTGTGGTGTTTGACTGTATCTTGTGGGTAAAGTGCATAACCTCTGCAGAGTTTAGAATCTATTCGAATAGCCGTGTCCGCGGTATTGGACATCGCTCGGGAATTACAGTCAAGGGTTAGATTTTCTCAAAAATAACTTTGGTTTGAAAGGTTGGGTTGGATAAATAATGATGTTGATGGAAATGTGGTCTAGGATGGGAAGATGGTTGTTAAACTTATTGAAAAGTTATTTATGCTTTACTTGTTTCTACTGCTTTCGAATCTACTTATATTACTTGTCAAATGCTGTTTACTGCAAATATACCTTGAGCTATTCCTTTGTACCAAGCCATGCATATAGTATATTAGCTTGCATTCTGTGCATGACTTGCTGAGTACCAAGTACTCACCCTTGCCTCAATACAACACCAGTTGAAGAGGAGACTACACCAGCTTTGGAGGAGGAACTCCAAGAGGATCCGTCTACTTAGGAAGCGAGCCCGATCGATTTGCTGTGGTATCTTTGGATGGCGCCACGAAGTTATTTAATTTTCCGCTGCTATTATTTTTCTCTGAATAAGTTTCGCCTTGCGAGGCATATAATTGTAACTTGGCCATAAGGTCGAGTAACCGGTTTGACTATTTAAATAAAGTACTTATTTAGTATCGAGTGGTATGATTGTGATATTTACCGATGTTAAGACTGTGTGCACTAGCGTGTTCCTGGACTAGTGCTGAATACACAGAGGGTCCGGATTTGCAAATTTGACACTTTTGTGAATTTTTGGAATTTTTTGGAATTTATTTGGATTTATTGGAAATTTATTTGAATTTATTTCCTTTTGAAATAATTAAAGAATTTAATTTTTGCAAATAAAATATTGTTGTAAATATTTTATTTGAGTCCCAAACACCCTAAAATATTTTCTAGAATTTTTTTGGAATTTTTCTGAGTATTTTGCTATTTTTAATGAATTAAATGAATTTCTGGGAATTAAATTGAATATTTAATCGCTTGAAAATGCCGAACGGGTTTTACTGTTCATCCGACCGAGCCCGAGTCGGACTCGAGTCCGAATCCGACCCGAACCCGACCGAGTCGCGTTTGAGCCCAACCGAGTCGGACCGAGTCCTAACTCGTGGACCGTTGGATCAAGATCCAACGGCCGAAATCTGCCCGTACCGATTCGAGCCGAGTCCGACCTGAACCCGGTCCCGTTCGCGCGATCGTGGCCGTTGGTTGCGCCACGTGGACGGCTCAGATTGCGTCTTCCCCGTCCGAAACCCAGCCTCCGCCGCCGCGGGGAACTAGGGTTCCGCCTCCAACGCGCACGCCGAGGCTATTTAAAGCCCGGGTCACGCCCCGAGGGCCGCTTTGACCTTGCACACCTTTTGCATCAACTCGCCTAGCCCTAACCGCCACCGCCTAGCCGCGATCGCTCGTCGTAGTAGCTCTCTCCTCCGCCGCGGTTTTTGCTTCGCCCCGCCGTCATCCGCCGTTCCCCGCCACCGTTGAGTCCAGATCCGAGAAGCCCAGGCTGTGACGCACCCGTGAGGCCAACTCACCTCGCCGGAATCGCGTCCGAGCACCGTTCAGGAGGTCATCGTCCTCCTCTCCGGCCAAGCCAGCGCCGCCGCGTCGCCATCAACCTCGCGAGCGCGGACAGCCGTCCGATCGGGATCGAACGGCCACGGTGAGATCACGTTTCCCCGAAACCCGAGTGAATTAGATTAGATCTGGACCGTTGGATCGAGATCCAACGGCCCACGTTAGGCCACATCACGCAACGAAACCCACGTTGCGGTAATTAGATCCAATCTCAACCGTTGGATTTAGATCCAACGGCTCCGATTGGTCCACGTAGCCGTAATCCGCACTGTGCTAGGGTGGATCTCAACCGTCCAATCTAGATCGTGCGGTCCAGATCGACCAAGTAGTTTACAACGCGTGAAAACCCGATCCAATCCGCACCGTTGATTTTCAAACCAACGGCCGAGATCGTGCCACGTGTGCTCTAGCCGCCGCGCGGCAGCGTGCGCGGCGATGCTGCGTGTCAGCGACACCGGGGCCGCGTGTCAGCGAGTCAGCGGGACCGCACCATGACGTCACCGCTGACGTCACGGTGGGCCGCTGTCGACCCATTCGCCGAACGGTGTCTTGGCGACGCCAAGATCGGGCGTCACCCGATTGAACTGCGTGTCGGCCGACACGCGGAGCCGTGGGCCGAGTCCACGGTGGACCCGAGCCGAACCGTGGCCGAGTCCATGGGTGGTGATGCCCGACCGACCAATAAGAAGTCGACACGTGTCATCTTGGCGCAATAAATCATTTTCCGAAAAAGAAATAGTTTATTTAATTCGATTTAATGAATTCAAATATGATTTCAAACTTCAAATGCTTATAACTTTTGCAATTTAACTCCGATTTGAGTGATTCAAATTTCTAAATTTGTATAAAATTGAGATCTACCCAATGGTAAATTTTACTTAATTTTTGGACCAAAATTTTTCTCTGTAATATTATTTAATTAATTATTTAAACTTTAAACACTTGTAACTTTTGCGTTTTAACTCCGATTTCGCCGATTCAAATTCCTAAAAATTCATAAAATTATGCTCTCTCTGTTTATGGACTTCATTTGGATGTTTGGAAAATTTTGTCTACTGTTTTATTCATTTATTGCTATTTGCACGCGTTACGAGTAGACGTCGAAGTGCCCAAAGGCTTCGAAGGTGAAGTGTTGACCCAGGAGCCAGCTCAGGACCAAGATCAAGTGCTTTTTGAAGGCAAGTTGTGCTTTGACCATGTTGATCCCATTTTGAAATTAGTTTGATTTAAATTATTGCATGCTAGTTCAATTATAAAATGCTTTAATTAATTTTGGGAGATTAGTTAATTACCTACTTGTTGTATGCCACCTTGACATAGACAATTGAATGCCATGAACCCCTTGTCACCCTAGTTGAGGATTAAATAGTTGGACATCATTAAATTGCCAACATGGGGATTTAGATCGTTGTAGTATATTGCTTAGACCTGCCACGTGCTCATGACATGATTTTGGACAATCAAATGTTAATATTGACTTAATGATATATTGAACCTGTTTTGGAAAGGTATCATGTGTGGTGATGTTGATGGCACGTGGTGCATGGTAATCAACTGGGGGTTTGATAAATAGTTTTCGACCGGGGCATGTGGCAAGAAATGATCAGGTGGGCCAGTTGTGGCATCGGGAGTGATGGTTTGGTTCTTCGGGTAGTCTTGCCCTGGTCAACATAAGGACTTAACCTTGCAAGCCTTTGAACTGAGTCAATCATGCAACCACATGACCGGAATGGGACGGTCCTAGTTGAGTAAGTTACTAATAACTTGCATGTGATACCTCGGGTGTCAACTACACCTTTTGTGTAGCTTGAGAGGGGAGCGTACCAGGGCTGAGGCATGGTACCCGTCCAACGGTATGTCGGTCCCATACTTCGCCTTTGATAAGGGAAGGGATGGTGTAGGGCAAAAACCGGAAAGGTTCACTTGCGTAGTTAGCCGTTTCCGAAAGGCTTTGTTACGATCACTCGCCTTTGTGGTGTTTGGCTGTATCTTGTGGGTAAAGTGCATAACCTCTGCAGAGTGAAAAATCTATTCGAATAGCCGAGTCCGCGGTATTGGACATTGCTCGGGGATTACAGTCAAGGGTTAGACTTTTATGAAAACAACTTGGACTTGGAAAAAGGGTCTGGTTTAAACGATGATGTTGATGGAAATGTGCACTAGGAATGGGAAAGATGTTTAGTTAACTCCTGAAAAAGTTATTGATATTATACTTGTTTTCACTGCTTTCGAATCTACTTATGATACTTGTCAAATGCTGTTTACTGCAATTATACCTTGAGCTACTCCTTTGTATTAAGCCATGCATGTAGTATATTAGCTTGCATTCTGTGCATGACTTGCTGAGTACCAAGTACTCACCCTTGCCACAATACAACATCAGTGGAAGAAGAGTCTACCCCAGCCTTGGAGGAGGAGTATCAGGAGGAACCGTCTAACTAGGGAGCGAGCCCAGTCAGTTGCCTGTGGTATACTGGTGGCGCCACGAGGTTATCTTATTTTCCGCTGCTATTATTTCTCTTTTAATAAGTTTCGCCCTGCGAGGCGTATATTTGTAACTTGACCCTAAGGTCGAGCAACCCCGTTTGGTTAACTACTTTAAGCACTTTATTATTTCGTTGAGTATGATTGTGATATTTACCAATGTTGAGACTGTTTGCACTAGCGCGTTCCTGGACTAGTGCTGAATACACGGAGGGTCCGAATTTGCAAATTCGGGTCCCGGCACATGTCCCCTGCGGTATGGTAGACTAAGCTAATCTTGTGGTTTGCTCTGTGAGAATACATTTTTTTCCCTATTGAATACATTTTTTTCCTTCCCTCTGAAAAGCTTATTTAACTCTCAAACTATTCTAGTTGGTATGGTAGACTAAGCCAATCTTGTGGTTTTCTCTATGAGAACTGAATTTTAGGAAACTATTGTTGTAAAAAATTAGAAAAAATTCTTCAGTAAGTCGCATGCTAGAGCAGTTCTTTTTTTTCCAGGAATTAAATTTTGTCAAACTTTTTTGTTGACATTCACTGTAATTACGTATTTCATAATTATTGGTATCGGTTGCTTTAGCTAGCCATGGTACCATTTTCATGGGAATGCTAGAAGTTTGAGTTATGTCTTGCTAGGTAAGAGCTTAGTTTGCACCCCTAATTTGTTGCTCTACTGTTAGGCAGTCTATTTGTGTAACTTGCGTACAACTTAATCTTTGTCAGATTGATCTAAGTCCTACAGATCTAAGTGTTCATATATCTGAATTTTTGTCTGGTTTCATTGGCCTGTCCAATTAGATTCACAATTCTTAAGTTGATCTTTACTTTGTTCAAGCAGATTTAATATTCAAGCACATTCAATCAGATCAAGTTAGCCTGTATGTTTTGCATGTACAAATTCATGGTTTCGAAAATGGTAATGGTTTTTGCATGTCGGTGATTGAACATTTCAAGCATATGGCATATTTCCCTAATGGAAATGGTTGTTTTATCAAAATCACATAGCCAAATTAACTACACGTATCATCAGTTTGGACTGATCCTTACATGTTGCTCCAAATGTTCCTTCAGAATCTACGCATCAATTTAAAAACTGACACTATTGAGGTATCACTATGTATTTGCAGTCTATCGCTACTTACATGTACCCGGTTCGGAGTCCAAGTCAGTGGTCATGTCCGATTTGGTTGATTCCAGGCCGAGTCGGCTGTGAAGACGCCGCTTTATAAGCAGTTGTGTAAGAATATGCAACAATGCAATGAGTTGAAAAGAACAAAGAAGCACTAGACTCAAAGCAATAAAGAACAAGCAAGAGCAATATGAAAAAGAGGCAAGCAAAGAAGCATAGCCTGTGTTTCTAGTCACGTACGTACCTAGTCGCGCACGTATTGGACTTTCAGCGGGCCGTATACATACGTATCCTCTGCACAGAAGCTAGCAACTTGTCATCTCGCCGAAGTCGCAGCTACAGGCCTATGAACATCGAGAGAAGAGCAAACCCCATTCAGTAAGCCAAAGAGGAAGGGATGGAGTGGATTCTCTCTTATTGTATGTGTATGAGTATGATCAACAAGAAAGCCATAGCTGAAATGATAAGAAGGTCTTCCATCAATCATACAAAAGCTGCTTCATACGCCTAATACCAGCACAAGTCGAGGGGGGGGGTAAGCGTTTACCTTTACCTGTTTAATCATCCCAGGGATACTATATAATTGATCTTTGATTCTTGAGCCGATCCAACAAAGGATAGAGGTGTTCGCCAGCGACAAGTGAGGGAAGGTGAGGTCCGGCTGACGGCGATCGTCAGGGCGGAGCACGGCTTGGCACAGGACACGACAACCCTAGGCCTGCTTATATAGCCTGCGTCCGGTGAGTCAGCGACACAACTTTCTTCTCGTGTATGAGTCATCATGCACTTTTTTCTACTATGAAACTACTCAACCATCAGCAAATCACGCCGTATATGTCTCGCGGCCTCCGCCCGTACACCGGCCACTGCCTAGCCGTAACGGGCACTTCATGGTGTCGTTGTGCCTCTCTCTCCTAGCGCCCATGCCGCGATGCAGCCGCGTGTAACACCTAGGTTCTCTAATTAGGTGTAATTAAGCTAATTAGGTGTTTGATTGTGCTTTGAGTTGTTTTTGAATCTTAATATGGAGTTAATTGCTTTCAGATTCCGTTTGTTGAATCGTTCGATTGTTTTTCTAGCTCGAATCACTAAGTTTCGATTTTGGTCAAAACTCAAGCAGCTAAATTACAGCCAAAAATTTAAACTCTGGAGCCTTCTTTTGGATTCCCCAAATTCCTTCCAAGAGTCCCCTAGTTGGGTTGTCAAGCTCGGAAGCGAAGCCACGTGTTTTCGGGTTTTTAGCTGCTGGAGTGGCAGTACCGTAGGCTAAAGCGTGGTACTGCCGGTTGAGTGGCAGTACCGGCCAGCCCGGGCGGTGCTGCTGGGCCCCGCTTTTCCTGACCGAGCGACGCGCACGTGTAACATCCCGAAAATTAAATAAAAAGACAATGTACATTATTAAGTTACGATTGTGAATTGCTATTGCATTTCCTGAATTTTTATACATTTTAGTGAATTTTTTATTATTAAGAAATTGAATAATTAAATGTTGGAAACTAGAAAAAGAAAATGGTGTAATGGTAAAAAGGTAAAAAGTGAGAAATCTATTAAGCCATCACTTCTTTTTCTTTCTTCACGAGGTAAGAGTAAGCTGAAGGAAGTGAAGGATCACGCATGCAGTTGAAGCCGATCTTGGTTCCTACGCTAGTTGGTTTCCTATGCATAATCCATGGGAATTTGGCAAACCTTTCAGACCGATCGAACAAGAGTTAGCATATCTCGTCGCCCACAGATTCATTCATGTTACCATCTCGGTAGTTACTGTGTAGATTTGCAATCTTGGCTAGACCTCAACGGCAAGTACTCATCGCCTGGTGGCACTACCGAAGTGCCAATGTCCAATAAAGCAGATAGATCAGTTATGCAGTTATGCTACCAGCCATCACATTGAATTTTTCAAAGCCTACTAAATCTGACTAGAGGAAGAAAAGAGGGTAAAGATTCTTGCAGGTCAAACAATCCAGTTAACTTAGGGCATGTTTGTTTTTGCTTTGGATTCTCTAGATTAGGGATGGCAATCAGGCGGGTACCTCCGGGTATGACCGCCACCCACCCGAACCCGAAACCCGAAATCGTGGTACCCACCCGAACCCGAAACCCAAAACGGGTACGGATGTGTACCCATACCCAAACCCAATGGGTACTCGAAATCTGATGGGTACCCGAAACCCGAACCCAAACCTTGATCTCTAGAAATTGGTGCATCATGTGTCTCCCGATGGGTACCCGAACCTGAAGCCGAGTAGGGGATTGGAGAAGTAATATTTTGTTTTTAATGCATATTTTAAGTGGGGTCCACGTGTCATAGGATACCCATGGGTACAAATTGGTACTCATGCCCATCCTATAACTTTATCGGGTACCCAAACCCGAAAACCTGTGGATCTAAAGTGCTACCTGTGCCCACTCTTATCGAGTCGGATACCCATGGGTACCCAAACCCATGGGTAAAATTGTCGTCCCTATTCTAGATTATGGTTATAGAGAAGTTGATTCTCCAAAAACTTGAATCCAAAAGCACATATGAAGTGGATTGTGGATTCTAGTGTATATGGATGGGTTGGATTGTGAGAATCGGATTTTAGAATCGGACCGTTTGTTTTTTATTTAGCTTTTGGAGTCAGAATCCAAAATCAAAAGCAAAAACAAACAGGGCCTCAATCAGCTCTTAAGAGTTTCTTTAGGATAAAGCCAGATACTAGCTGAGAATAATTTACAATGGATTACCACAACTCTCTTGATTACATGCATCATTAGTCAACATACAACATAGGATAACACCACCAGCATAAGAACAACTAATAGAAAACAACGAGAAAAGCGGAAATAACATTTCTGATCTCATTTCAGTACAATCGTTCATCGGTAGGTTTAAAAGTCTCATTTACCTCCAGGGGTAAGAACATAGGGAAAATGGACACAAAGCGCACTCATGTTACCCTCCGCCCTCTGTCCTGGGAAACAATCTCCTCCATCATGTTCTTCTTCGTGTGGCATTGTTAGGATAAAAAGTTGGTTTCCCCTAAGTTTGGTTTTGTCCTATCAATGCAAGAATATTGGATGATTTGCTTGTAGACGTGTCAGGTGAAGTCACCGCTTAATTTTCTGCAAACATGGGAAACAATCTCCTCCGTCCTGTTCTTCCTTGTGTGGCATTGTTACATCACAGAAGTTGCATTGATGTGAGACCCTCACTTTTATGCTACAGTGCAACATAAAAGGGAGGTTCTAAAGCGCTTACTGTGTTAATCCCATGATCAGTAGCTAGCACGCACTTAACAAAATTTGAAAAGCACAACCATACAAAAGTCGCAAATTATTATTATTACAGCGAAAGTTCTAATACTGGTATTATTACATAGCCAAAAGTAAGACAACAGCGAAGTTCATCATCTTGTAGTTTGCCGACTAAACCCATAAATTCCACAGGCAACTAATAAGGTGAACCTAGTAAGAATTGTCGCTAGCAAACCGGTAATCAACGTTAATGAAATCGTCTTTTGGCGTATCGAATTCTTCACCTAAAACATTGTTAAAGCAAGTTGAGTACAAAAGTACTCGCAAGACATTTACAAAACCTAAATATATGCAAGCTAAGTATAAAAGTGGGTTCCTACGGTTGTTTTGCATAAAGCGGAATTTGAATTGTAAATACCGAATAGTAAATGGACATGCTAGCACAAGAAGGAGCCTCTGATCTTAAGTTACTTACATGGATACACATTAGAAATTATATTGGAAATTTTAGTCCAATAACTAACTAAACGAAAGTAGTTGTGCGGCTATTTTACTAGTTAGGAATTAATAAAGAGGCATGCGCAGTGTGCGGCTGTAGTCAAGCTTGAACGTAGGATCAATTTTTTTGAAGGCGAACGTAGGATCAATTAACCTGTTTCATGGGACGTGTGAGTGCTGGACCTTCTCAAAATCTCCAACTTTGTCGCGCCTCAAGGACACTCCAAGGTCCAGAAATGTCTAGCGTGTTTGGTTCGCGGCATGCGCGCGGCCAGACTCGTCGCATGCATTGACCGCGCGCGAGCTCGCATTTGGTTCCCTGCATCGTAAGTGCGTGACCTGGCTCGACGCATGCAATGAAGGCCAAAATAGCATGACACATCTGCACGCGCGGAGACACGCTCCATGTGTCCAGGCAACCAAACACGTTGGTCATATTTGCATGGATGCACCTGTATATACATTTTCTGCTCGTCTATAATTTCATTTTCTGCTGATATCAATCGAGCTTAAAATATCGGATGATGTTCATTCATCCTTTTCCTAGTCTACAAGATTTTTCTCACAGCATTTTGATTTCTCCGTATATATCAAATCACAAGACGTAGCGCTTGCATGCAGAGGCGTAGACAACGCGTGGGCTCCCTTAGGCTCGAGCCCACCCTATGACCGATGCTCAATTTTTTTGTATAACAGCAGCTAATGCACACACGCTCGAGAACGGCTAGAGCATGAAGAAGCTTTGTTAGGTGAGTGAGATGCTTCCTAGCTAGATCATGTGTCTTGGTGGATCACTGCTTACTAGAAATCTAATTTAGCAATTAGTGATTTCGCTTACTACCTACACAATTGAACTCAAACCCTTAATGCACACAAAGACCATAGAGAGACTTTATAAGGACATGGCAGTCTACCAAATCGAGGACGGTTAACGCGTGTTTTGGGAGTTGATGATTGCGAGGGCTCAGCGAGCGTGTCGAGTGGATGATAAGGAGCCGACGAGAGCACAGGCATGTGGTGACATTAACCCACTACAGCGATGGTAAACAGGTAGGGAAGGCAGTGCAGCGTTAGTCGATGTGTGCCCGACCGAGTGGGCTGACTACAATAGCAATTGTGGGGACCCTACCTTCTGGTATGGAATACCAAGAAGGTCCCATGTGCATACTGCACTAGTGCCATGATCAGTGACTAGTACGCACATTTACAATATTGTTACTACATCTATACAAAAGTTCTCAACTTTATTAATATAATTCTATTCATACATAAGGCCACAAAGGCATAGTTATCATAGCGCCTCGACAAGGGGAGTCGCCTTTGGGGCTCTTGGTCGCCTAGGCGACGTTAGGCGACCAAAGTACTAAACAAAGGGGAGAACCAGAGGGAGGGAGGGAGCCAAGTAGCAGAGCAGAGGGAGGGAGCAACATTATTTTTTTTACAAATCTAACCTCCTAATGTATGTTTTTATAAAAATGGCCTCTTTCCCCACCGCGGAAGACATGGAAGGGGGCACATGCCCTCTGTGATAGGGGATGCATGTCCCCTACGGTAGGGGACACGTGCCCTCTGTGATAGGGGACATATATCCCCTGTGGTAGGGGACACATGTCCGAGCAAGGGACATGTGTCCCGTATCATGCTGAGGAGTGCGGAAGCAAGCCATCTCCGCAGCATGGCAGACGAGCGTGGCAGGTACAACTCTATAGTCTTTTTAAAATGATTTTATAAGATTGTAAATCCAAAACATATATTTAAAATTTACTAAAAGTACAATACTAATAGTTCTAAGGTCTTAAAAATCTCATCATCTTCCTCGTTTTCTAAAATTTAGAAATAGAATTGAGAAGGAAATGAAGAAGAGATGAATAATATAAATAATAACTGCTACTAAGAAAAACGTGTGAGGAGATGCATGATATGTGTCGCTATTGACATGGTTGGGATGGAGGTCGATTGCGTGCCTCAGCACAGCCTCTACTTGCTTGGTCTCCCCAACCGTGGCTCCATCACAACAAATTCTAACAGTAATGGACCTCTCACTTGTGATACGGAATCAGAAGCTGTGGATTGATCTACCTTGCTCGGAGTATTTTGGAGGGATAACCTGTGAACCTTACTTTGCGAATTAGTTGTGCTTCGCTCAATGCCATCCAATACAGTAACAGTTTTCATCACTTGACAAGGAACAGATGAGATCAAACACCATATCATGTACACGAGAACACACTACCCTACCAAATAGGCTAGTTTGTGATTTTTCACACTGGATCATATTTCTATTTTTCACACTGAGAAATCAGTGTCAGAATTTTTAAAAATTGAAAAAGTTTCATCATGCTTTAAAAATTTTATGGTAGCTCAGGCAAACTCTCAAAACCTTTCTAAAAAAGTTTCAAAATTTTCCATCATGCTATAGCAGCTTAATTAAATCAATGAAGTTGTTTTAAATGCATTAGCACTATTGTAAGTTTGTTTAAAAATTGCACAAGTTTGATCACAATATAAAAATTTTATGGTAGCTTAGGCATACTTTGAGTACCCTTATAAAAAATTTTCAAAAATTTCTAGTATTATTTGATAGCTCAATTAAATCAGCTAAAAAAATTACTTCAACGGTGAAATTAAGGACCTAAACATAATTACTCATTTTTAAAGGACTTGCATGGAGGAATGACACGTGGGGGACTCCCTGCGAAGTCTCCTAGATTTAATATAAGTAGTGTGTGTGTGTGTCCGACCACAACCCTAACCTTGGTGTGACAACAATATCACTGGCACGTTCGGGTGGCGTGGCAATGAAGACGCTTCTCCTGCAGTAGATAAGTCGAGCGGAGTGGCAGTGAAGGGGCTTCTCACTGTAGTAGGGCGGTGTGGCCATCTAAGGGGATTCTCGTGCAGTAAATAAGTCGGGCGGCGTGGCAGTGGAGGGGCTTCTCACTGTTTCAATCCGAGTAGAGTTCAACTACGTCGACTTCGATTCTCATGATGTTTACTGTTGTCGTGATTGTGCTAGCTGTGTTCTTCGCCGGGGTGGCTAGATCGTCATTTTCGCCGATACTTAGCTTAGAGCGCATACATGCTATGAAGGGGATGTCTATGAAGCATTTGATGCAATGGGATCGGGCACGACACATGAGCAGAGGAATGCTAGGCGAGGCAAGGTCAAAGATGGGAGTCGTGTAGTTCTCCATGGAAGGCTACATCAATATGTCCACGTTCACGTAAGTTTCCTATTTTGAATATCCAACCTCTTTCCTTCCTCTCTCTGTGGGCTCCGGCCCGAGCTGTGCCCGTCATCCGCCACCGCTATCCGCCGACCCTCTGTCTGTGAAAATCAAATATGTACTATGCTAAAAGTTACAAAAAAACAAATTTTGTGCTGTCTACTTATCGGAACCCGCAATAGGACACGGGCCCACCTGTGTTTACCTGTACTAGTCCCTGGATCAATAGCTAGTACACACAGATCATAACAGTATGGATCATCACCATGCGATAAATAAAGTTGAATCTGATCTTGGCCAACAAGGCCCATTCTTACAAAAGTTGGACCCGTAGGTCATATAGCAGCGGAAATATTAAACTGTCAAATTAACATGACAAAATGAAGTTCAGAAACACCACAGGCAAAGACTGAAGATAACGTGATCCTAGATGTCCTGATAATCTTCCTCTTCAAAGTCTTCATTGCAGATATCGAATGGTGGAACGCAGGCCCTTGGACAGCTATCTTTATCTCCCTGATCTGCTTCATGGAATAAGCAGCCCCGCAATAAAAGGCGAGGGTGAGTATGCAACATACTCAACAAGTCCAAAACGAATGCATTATGCAGTTTAGTTCAAGGGAAGGGATTGGTTAATTTTGCAAAAGCCAATTTTTAAGATTTTATCCTAGAATTTTTAATAGCATTTTTCAAAAGTATTTTCTTTTGGTAAATCAGAGTTTAAACTTTTTGGGACACGGCTCCAACTGTGAAAATCAAAACAAGCATGGCATCGACCATGGTTTTATTTTAAGAATACTTTTGAAATCTTTTTCTCGTGGCTACAACCACGAATTTTATCAAATCACAACATTCACGGCTACAACCGTGCTTTTCTTTTGTAAAATCTGATTTTGGAATCAAATAGAGAAAATCTACCAGGCGACAAATAAGACTTTGTCCACCCTTGACCGTGGAGTGCGGCTATTCGAATAGTTTGTTTACTCTGCGAGCTTGCACGCTTTACCCGCGAGAGGTATTTCACTCTTTTTGGTCATTTGCTTCCTTTGGCATATAACCCCAAGTGAAAATCACAAGGCCATTTCCCTAGCTACGTCTTAACTAAGTCACGCCCGCTGAGGTTTCACCGCCAAATGGCTACAACCAAGTTGGAAGCCCCCTCTTGCGCCTGTAGGACTACTGTGGCTACAACCACGCCCACTCCACCGTTTGGCATGCCTTAATTAAGTTTTCACTAGTTACTCAGCCAAGCCCGTCCCATACCGGAACCCGCGGTCGCACTGTTGTACATTGTTTGACAATCACAAGGAATCGGTCCTTAGGGTGACTAGGGTGGCACATCCTCAAACCCGAGTCTCGTGCATTCTGCACCCACCTTGCAACCTTCCACCCTATTCTCATTTTTGAAATTCCAAGTTTCTCTTTTCTTTTGTTTTACCAAACTGGCAGCACCAACTGCCCTTTTTAAAATAACATTTTTGCTCAATCATTTGGAATTTCAAATAACAAGCTTTCCATTAAACATACGAATAGTATTTAGCATACTAAGCACTACTATTAGACTAAACAAGGGTGTTAAGCCATACAAATTACTCATTCTAGGGCAACCAAAGGATAGATAGATTAATATGTAGCAAACATACATATTAACAAGGTATATAACTATACTCTATCATAACATATCATTTTATATAAACAACCATAGCATGCAAGTTAATAAATCTATAAAACATTTCAAAACATGGATCAATATGCTTCAAGGGAACTTATCGAAAACTTGTGGGGAACTTGCGGGAACTTGCAGGAACTTGCGGAAACTTGCCTTGGTCGGTGATGAGAGGGTTGTCTTCCTGCGGTTCTGCGACGAAGTCGACGTCTAGCGTTTCTATTAAACGAAAAACAGCGAATAAACAACCATTCGGAAAATACAAAGAAACACATTAATTCGTAATCACATGAAAACTTCCGGATAATTAGTTTAGCATTTTATACGATTTATAAAATTTATTTCAAAATTTTGGGACATATAGTTTAGGAGCTACAAAATTCGTAAGTTTGGACTTTCCGCGAATAATTTAACAGTATAAATTTAATTGTAAAATTTCATAAAAATTACTGTAGAAATATATTAATTTTCACTAATTAACAAAATTTGTTGCAAGCGATTCGGACTTAGAACGAATTTGTAGCGAAAAAGACAAAATTCGCAATTTCCGGAAATTACTACATACAACTAGCCTTCACTTACTTTTTCTGCATGGAACTGTTCACTGTGTATACGTATATACTTCTGTTCGGCTAGAACACGTGAGGAACCGAAACCACATTATAATTCGCGTATTGAAATACGTATTGTTCTTAATATAACCGTATACTCGCATATAGAAAATTTATATTTGCGAACCGGCCGAATATACACATGAGGAGCCGATGAATATACCCACACGTGTACATACTACTAGCGTCTAATAACAGAGAGTACCGAATCAATATGCTACGATATATATTTTTACACGCGTGGTAACCGAATATATCTACGCGCGACTATATCTACACGTGAATCGACCAAGTATACCTACATGTAGACATGTATATGCGTAGGCTACAGAATACATCCGTCTAACCTATACGTATATATACTAACATATATATATACACGATTACGCGTCGACAGGATCAATCGATCAATAGAGGTAGAGTGCGCGCAAAAGAAATAAAAAGGTACCGATCGACGACGGGCAGTAGCGCGGATCGTCGACGCGGAAGAAGGCGAGGCCGGAGAGTGCGCCGGCAGTGACGACGGTGGTGACAACGGCGGCGACGACAGCGGCGACTTCAACAGTAGCGAAGATGACGGCGACAGTGCACGATGGTTGAAGAAATCGACTGGAGATGAAAGTTGAGACAACAGAACGTCGTACTGCCGTTCACGCATGCTTTCAGGAGTAGTGTTGAGATGACTGGGAAATGAGAGTTGAGATAGTTTGAAGTCTTCAAGTGTTCAGAGGAGACGGCTGGAAAAAGAAATGGCCGGTTACTAGTATTGCTATTCACGTTGATTTGAGAAACGTAATGGCTAGTATTCACTTCCTGGCCGTAATGGTATCCACGTCAAGACTATAGGTGGCCGGTTACAAGTGCTAATTAAATGCATGAAATGGTTCATACGTTCATGCATTGGCTAGTTAAATGGAATGGCTGGGAATATGAAAAGGTGAGAACGGCTTGGAATAAATCTCCAATACGTTCATGCATGTGGAGTGAAGGAGTGTGGAGTGAATGCAGATTGGGAAACGACTGCTAGAAAATCACACGTCGTGTATGCATGCATATATGTGAACACATATAGCACCTATACGTATATATGTTCTTAAAACGTGTTTAGAAAAAATAACAGAGCGGTTCTAAAAATCTAGAAAATTCATCTAAAATACTAGGAACTATTTGGAACCTAACGAAGTTGGTTTCGTGATTTTTCGACGTATAGATTTTTCGTTAAAAATCTTTTAGTGAATCAGACACCTGTACAACTTTTTATAAAATCAACGACTTACGTTATATAACATATTTTTCGAAAATATTTGAAGCGAACACTCTCGTCTACCTATTATCTTAATTATAAACAAAATTTTAGATTTTATGCTTATTCGAAAATGCATGATCTTTATTTAACGCGATTATTTCAATAAACTTGACCCCGAATTACTCGCGAGGCTTCCAAGTGAATTCGGAAAATACAAATAATCCTAGAAACACACTAAATATATTAGAGGCAAATTTTGGGATGTTACACTACTGTAGCAAGATTCCAAGCGCAAATCGTTGGGTTGCACGGTGGTTGCACGAAAACTTTAATTGCACTAGATATTTTGCCTAACTATTAGGCCCCTGCGCGTACTAACTGAGCAGATGAGGCTAATCAATCGCCGGCTCCCGTGACTCCTGACCTTGCACGTGTTAACCAGATTTTTTAAAAAAAAATAATATATTATTTTTGTGATCAACAGAGCTTTTATCACTAATTCATTTGGTTAGAGGGGTGTATTTTGTATTTTTTTTAAATTACTAAAAAAATGAGTTATTTTTTTATAAAAAAATCTGTGTGAACACCTATTCACGAAAGAACAGATGCACATTTTCAAATTGAGGTTTCTAACACTATCAGGTATCAACATTAATGATCCATCTCTTTCCTCAAGAAATTTTTTTAAAAAAAAGTTAATTTCAAGAATGATCGGTGTTAGCTTAAAACATAAAAAAAAAATGCTCGACATTACTAAATATTTCATTTGTTTCCCCTTAGGAGAATCGGTGCTGCTTTCATGTGAATAATAGCATTAACATGTCTTACGTGAGTGATATTGACAAAAAATTGCGCCGTTAACCTGCATGCCGTGTTCGTCTTCTCTCATATGGGGCCGGCCTGTTAGCATCTTTCCTCCCATAATACCCAATGATCTACTACGTTCTAGTCCAATATTTGTGACCACTTGCGTATCACAAGGATAACTTCATGGATTCCTCATGAGAAATAAAAACGCGAAACGGGAGAGTGATGCACAGACGCTTAATTGATTTTAATCTGTTTGAGCCCAAAAAATTGGTTTTAAACTAGAAGCTAAAAGGTCTAAGTCTAAATAAACATAGACTAAGCTAGATCATCAGCTTAATGGAAGTTTATTTTCATCTCAAAAATAAATAATAAAGCAAAACAGTAAGACTTCATGTATTGTCGAGCAAAACAGTAAGACTTCATGTATTATATATTAAAAGCACGTAGAGAGTTGCTAAGAAGAAACGGAAATATGCAAGTAATTCTAAAAAAAGAAAAACATATGGCTCTTAATCTGGTAGACCCTATCTAAATTGAACTATAATAGAAATTGGATGGAATTATTTAAAGAAAAAATATCTAGACTCAAATTATAACGACTTAGATTAAAAAAACAGTCCATACTAAATACAATAAAAAAATAAAAATATACTTCCTCCGGTCTTGACAAATAAGACGTTTTAGACACCAGTTAGAAAACCAAGGTGGGTTAATTAGATGGCCTTCTTACTATTCTACCCTTAATAATAAGAGTGTCATTATCTTTATTCAAATGATGCTTGCTAGCTCATCCGGTAGCAGCGTTCCTCTCAAACCAATGGATGCAGAGTTCAAATCTTTTTCTGTTCATTTTTTTATGCTGTGCGTTTATTTTTTCTCTCATGAGCCCATTGCTACGTGACTGCATGGCTAATTCGTGTCGCTTCAACTTCCAAAGCAGCAATTAATCCTGAGGGCAAACTTGATCAAGAAACGTTTAAAATTCTAAAACGTCTTGTTTTAGTGGACTGAAAGTGAATGCCTCAAACGTCTTGATTTTCAAGACCGAAGGGAGTATTAGCCATTTGATTTTCATACAAACTCCAAATTAAAAAGAAAATTAGGAATTGTTTTTAATTTCATACTAAGTGAAAAATATAAGTTTTAGTGTTATTCAAAATGAAAATTCAAAAAATATGCTAATTTAAGTAAAAATAAAATAAAATAAAGAATTTGATTTTTGTATATATAAGTAAAATTTAATTATTATGTAATAAAAGTCAATGATAAGTTATTTACCATCGTTAAAAAAATATAGAATGCACTAAAAAAAATTTTAAAAAAGAAAAACATTCCAACTCGTTATCTGATGGGACTCCACGAAACAAAGAGATTAATAAGAAATTTAGATATATATCTATACACACATATATATATACATATTATAAATAAAGTTATACAACGATTTAGTTTTTGTAAATCAAATCACACGTGTATTACTAAGTTGCACAGGCAACGTGTGGGCCAACTTACTAGTTTTATTAAAAAATCAAAAACTTACAGGCATCCCAAATCTGCAACTCATCGTTGATCCAGAATGCAATTATTTGATGGGACAAGAAATGTACCGTTCCATTGGCCTGTTGAACGTGACAGAGATGTATCACCATTGATGCACAAATATATGCCCATTGTCGGGGCTATCGGGCCAAAGTGGATGCCATTTGTCAGGTACCCTCACTACGCGTGAAGGTTTAAAAATTTGACGAAAGTTTAGTTTGTCTCCAAATACATTATCCCAACAGAAGAAAAAAATTAAAATTACTATAGTATCTTAATAAATTTGGCGAAATCTCGTCTATTTTCGCTTAAGCCAGAAGCGATAGTTTTAGGACCAGATATGCTTCAAAATGTAGTGCATATGTAATTTTAAAACATGTAGCCTTTGCTCAATGGTTAAATCGTTGGGTGATCCTTAGCAGCAACTGGACCACCGACACGCCTTTCTGCCACTGGGTCGGCATATCGTGCAGCCGGCGCAGGCAACACATCACCGCCGTGGAGCTGCCAGACGTGCCACTCCACGGTTATCTTGCTCCTCACCTCGGTAACCTCTCTTTCCTTTCCGTCGTCAACCTGACCCTCAACAACCTCACGGGTTCGATCCCTGATGATATAGGAAGGCTACGTCGCCTCAAAGTCCTGGATCTTGCATTCAATGACCTGTCAGGTAGCATCCCAGCCACCGTAGGAAACCTCACGAGGCTTCAATTTCTTGACTTAGGGTTTAACCACCTATCTGGTCTAATCCCAGTAGAGCTACAGAACCTGCGCAAGCTTCACTACGTAAGTCTCACGATGAATTACCTCACTGGCTTGATACCAAAAAATCTATTCAATGATACGTGTTTGCTAACTTATCTGGACATTGGCAGCAACAGCCTATCAGGGCTGATACCAAATTGCATTGGTTCCTTGCCGATGCTCAAAATTCTTAGCTTGCAAGTCAATTATCTCTTCGGTCCAGTGCCTCCAGCCATCTTCAACATGTCTACACTAAATGAAGTCTGGCTCTGCTGCAACCACAACTTAACTGGTCCTATCCCTGGCAACGAAAGTTTCAGTCTCCCGGTGCTACAAATAATCAACATTGCAGAAAACAATTTCACTGGTGAGATTCCACTGGGGTTCGCAGCTTGTCAGTACCTCCAGCTTATTGCCCTATCCGGTAACTCGTTTGAGGGTGTTGTGCCAGCATGGCTGGGCAAGTTGGCTTATCTCAAATTACTTTCCTTGGGTTTGAATGACCTTGTTGGTCCAATCCCTGCTGCGCTTAGCAACCTCACTAGGCTAAGTGTCCTAGGCTTAGGACTCAACAACCTAATAGGAGCCATTCCAGTAGAGTTTGGACAACTGGGCCAACTCTCAAGGTTGGATCTCTCCGGCAATCAACTAACCGGATCCATCCCTGCTTCTCTTAGCAACCTGTCTGAATTAACAATCCTAGCATTGGGCGCAACACATGTTGTCTGGATCAGCACCAGCAACAATTGGTAACACGAACGCTTTGATGGTTCTTGATATTTCAGAAAACCACCTACAGGGTGATCTCAACTTCCTCTCTGTTCTTTCCAACTGCAGGAAACTACGGAAACTGTCCATACGGATGAATGATTTCATAGGGAGTCTCCCTGACTATGTGGGGAATTTATCAAGTTAGCTGCAAGCTTTTCTTGCAGGTGGAAACAAATTAGTCGGTGAATTTCCAGCTACAATTACAATTTTGACCAGTCTCATTACGCTAGATCTTTCAAGAAATAGCTTGTTTGGCCCCATCCCATCTCAGATTGCAATGCTAAAGAATCTAGAAAATTTATTCCTTTCAGATAACAAATTATCTGGCTCCATACCAAAGGACATCGGTAACCTAACTATGTTAGAATACTTGATATTATCCCACAACCAGTTAGCGTCAACTATACCCCCAAGTTTGTTTCATCTTGATCGCCTCATCCAGCTAAATCTATCTCAAAACTTCTTGAATGGTGCATTACCAGTTGATATAAGCTACTTGAAACAAATTAACAGCTTGGATCTCTCTACCAACAACTTGGTTGGAAGCCTCCCAGATTCAATTGGACAACTCCAAATGGTAGCCTACTTGAACCTATCACACAACTCGTTATATGGTTGCATTCCAAACTCTATTGACAAGCTAGCCAACTTGGAAGCTTTGGACCTATCCCATAACGATCTCTCCGGTACAATCCCAAAGTACCTGGCCAATTTTACCATCCTCACTAGCCTGAACCTGTCTTTCAATAAGCTAAAAGGTCAGATACCAGAAGGAGGTATCTTCTCAAACATTAGCCTGCAATCCTTGGTGGGGAACACGGGCTATGTGGTGCTTCACATTTAGGATTTCCACCGTGTCGTAGCAAGTCTCGCAGAACCAATAGTCACATGCTGAAATTCTTGCTCCCAACTATCATCGTAGCAGTTGGAGCTATAGCTTCCTGCATATATGCATTGATTAGAAAGAAGGTTAAGATGCAGCAAGGGATGACAGTTTCTGCCGGTGTGGTTGACATGATCAACCATCAGTTGGTCTCCTGCCATGAGCTTGCTCGCGCCACTGATAATTTCAGCGATAGCAACCTGTTGGGGTCTGGAAGCTTTGGAAAAGTCTTTAAGGGCCAACTGAGCAACGGTTTGGTGGTTGCAATAAAAGTTCTAGACATGCAGCTGGAACAGGCCATGAAAAGCTTCGATGTCGAGTGTCATGTGCTTCACATGGCAAGGCATCGCAACCTGATAAGGATTCTTAACACCTGTTCTAACCTGGACTTCAGAGCATTGGTTCTTGAGTACATGCCCAGTGGGAGCTTAGAGACACTCCTACACTATTCTGAAGGCGGAACGAACTTAGAGTTTCTCTAGAGGCTAGACATCATGCTAGATGTGTCACTGGAAATGGAGTATCTACACCGTGAGCACTACGAGGTGGTCTTGCATTGTGACTTGAAGCCTAGCAACGTGTTATTCGACGAAGACATGACGGCGCATGTTGCAAACTTTGGCATTGCAAAGTTGCTGTTAACTGATGACAGCTCCATGATCTCTGTGAGCATGTCCGGAACAATTGGATACATGGCACCAGGTACTAGCTAGCACTTGGTACTCTTGTTCATTCGAGCTCTTTTTAAAACCATCGATTGATCAATCATGCTCTAATTTCATTATTGTTTGCGAGTTTCATGACCAGAGTATGGTTCAATTGGAAAAGCATCGCGGAAGAGCGACGTGTTTAGCTACGGGATCATGCTCCTTGAAGTATTCACCGGAAGGAGACCCACAGATGCTATGTTTGTTGGAGAACTGAGCCTGAGGCAATGGGTTCTTCAGGCTTTTCCTGCAGAGCTTGTCCATGTTGTGGATGGCCAGTTACTGCACGGCTCTTCTTCTTCTATCTACAACTTGGATGGCTTTCTTGTGCCAGTATTCGAGCTCGGTTTGCTCTACTCGAGTGACTCGCCTAAGCAAAGATGACCATGAGTGACGTGGTAATGAGGCTGAAGAAGATCAATAAGGAGTACACCAAATCGACGGCAGCGATGCAGAGTGCTGGCCAGTAAGGTGATTACCCTTGCTTCTCTCTCTCTCTCTATATATATATATATATGTGTGTGTGTGTGTGTGTGTGTGTATGTATATCTACACATATGTGTGTTTTTACTGTTGCACTAAGAATTAATAGAGATGACTGTACCTACAGAGGCGTCTATTGGAGATTCTAATAATGTCATCCTCAAAGGGAGGCCGATGTATGCTGCCCAGCCCAATGAGCGTACCCCCGTTCCCCTTGAGGAGGGAGAGATTGCTGATTTCCTGGATCTTGATGAGATATGAGGTGTTCTTATTGAGTAGGCTAGAAGAGGATGAAAAGCCTTAGCACCCCTATGTACTAGCCTAAGTATTTAATTACTATGTATCCAATTGAACTTTGTCATAACTTCTTTTTGTACTGCTATTCGGGTTTCACTCGTGATTACTTAACCCTTGGGTTAAGGTTCTCGCGACGATGCAACCCTTGAATTATGAAGAACTATAATTTAAGAAGAATTTTAGCGAATGGAATGTTGCCTTGGAACCACACTAACTCTCATATCTATGCCCTTTTCATTTATCTTTGCCTTTGGACAATGTGTTACAGGATGCCTACAACTAGATCTATCAATGAAACTCATGAGGGGTGACAGTACCTCGGACCCGCAGCCTCCAAGAGGCTACATTACTGCACCACCACAGCCTAACCCTATTCATCCAACTGTGAGGAATCATCCACCTCAACAACAGAATGATCCACCACCTGCTCAGGATTCTCACCCAGCTATTCTAGAAGAGCAGCTTCCAGGACCTCCAACCATGGCACAAGTGCTCGCCATGATTGAGCAAGGTCGTCAAACACAAACTCTATTGCTCCAGCAGATGGTGCAGAATACTGCCAACCTTGGCGCAGCTCTAGCCAGTGGTGGTAATGGTGATGTTCCACCTCAGTCTAAGTTGGGCGAGTTTCTGCGAACTCGACCACCTACTTTCTCAGCATCATCGGATCCTCTTGATGCTGATGATTGGCTCCGCTCCATCGAAGACAAGTTGACTATTGTTCAGTGTGATGATCGAGAGAAGGTGTTGTATGCCTCTTATCAGCTGCAAGGAGCCGCAGCCATTTGGCGGGAAAGTCATCAAGCATTGATTCCTGAGGGCCAAGTCATTACTTGGGCCGCGTTCAAGGAGGATTTTCGAAGAGCTCACATTCCGACCAGTGTTGTGGAGATCAAGAAACGTGAATTCTATGATCTTTGGCAGGGCAATATGATAGTGATGGAGTACCTCCACCGCTTCAACTATCTGTCCCGCTATGCCACTACAGAAGTTGCTGATGAGACTAGGAAAATTGAGCGCTTTTAGGAGCACCTAAATGATGAGATCTAGTGGACGCTTGATGCTCATGATATCTTTGACTTTCAGTCCCTGCTGGATAAGGTTGTTCAAGTTGAATACAGTACCCGTGCCATCAATGAAAGACGCAAGCGCAAGTAGTTGGCACAGAAGTCCGCAAGCGCCAGTTCATCCAGGCCACGAACAGGGCAACCTTCCACCAATCGTCCGCCTGTTCCTCGGCCAATGCAGCATCAGGGGCAAGCTCCTCGTCCTTAGCTGCCGGTGTGGTTGGCATGATAAGCCATCAGTTAGTCTCCTACCATGAGCTTGCTTGCGCTACTGATAATTTCAGCGATTGCAACCTTTTGGGTTCTGGAAGCTTTGGAAAGGTCTTTAAGGGCCAACTGAGCAACGGTTTGGTGGTTGCCATAAAAGTTCTAGACATGCAACTGGAACAGGCCATGAGAAGCTTCGATGCCGAGTGTCGTGTGCTTCGCATGGCAAGGCACCGCAACTTGATAAGGATATTCAGCACCTGTTCCAACTTGGATTTCAGAGCATTAGTGCTCGAGTACATGCCCAATGGTAGCTTAGAGACACTCCTACACTACTCTGAAGGTGGAAGGAACTTGGAGTTTCTCCAGAGGTTGAACATCATGCTAGACGTGTTGCTGGCAATGGAGTTTCTGCACCATGAACACTACGAGGTGGTCTTGCACTGTGACTTGAAGCCTAGCAACGTGTTATTTGACGAAGACATGACGGTGCATGTGGCAGACTTTGGCATTGCAAAGTTGCTATTAACTGATGACAGCTCCATGATCTCTGCGAGCATGCCTGGAACACTTGGGTACATGGCACCAGGTACTAACTAGCATTTTGTACTGTTGTTTCATTCCAGCTCTTTTTAAAACCATTGGTTGATATATTATGCTCTAATTTCATTATTGTTTGTGAATTTCTTGAGCAGAGTACAGCTCAATTGGAAAAGCATCGCGTAAGAGCGACGTGTTCAGCTACGGGATCATGCTCCTTGAAGTCTTCACTGGAAGGAGACCCACAGATGCTATGTATTTTTGGAGAATTGAGCCTAAGGCAGTGGGTTCTTCAGGCGTTTCCTGCAAAGCTTGTCCATGTTTTGGATGGCCAGCTACAGCATGGCTTTTCTAGCTGCGACTTGGGTGGCTTTCTTGTGTCGGTGTTCGAGCTGGGTTTGATCTGCTCGAGCGACTCGTCTAAGCAAAGGATGACTATTATATTAATCGAACCTGAAATCCTTCATCCTGTTCCGAGTCTCGTTGATTTTTCTCGCGCGGCATTTTGATCGGCGAAAGAGGTGAGCCTGAAATCTAGATGTCCCACAAATTCCAAATGAATACAGAAAAAACTTTCAAGATCGAACGCCAAACGAACATGAAAAGAAAAATCTTTCAAAATCGAACGCCAAGCCAAGTCATCGAATGAGGTACCTAGAGTTCGGGTTGGAAGCACGAAATCTCCAAATCCAAAACCCCAATTGTGAATTACAACACAATCGGGAATCCCAAACCCGCGCTTCACCTAACACAAGCCTCACAAATTCCAGACGAACAAAGCAGCTCCATTCTGTGCTGAGAAACCATCGCAGCACAGAGATGGCTGAGATCACACGAATGCGAAAGAGAGGCACGAAGAATTGGCTGGCACATCATACCTATGTTTCGGGCTCCCGAGATACGGCCGGGGCAGGAATGGTCTGGTGCGTCGTCGTCGCCTCTGCTCGGATCCCATCCCCCGCCGGCGCAATTGGGATCCAAATGAAGATGGAGTGGTGTATGACATGTGGGCCCTAGCTAGCAGCACGCACGCGATGATGTCACCACTTTGGTGGGCCTCTTTGTGAAGACGCAGCAGTAATTGTGTGTTTGGTTAGAGGGATAGAGTGGAATGGAACCATCCCATCGCACCAAGTTAGTATTTGGTTGGATAGCTGAGGATAACTCGGTTCTAGAAAAGAGAATATTCTCTCTAGATTTGGGACGGTCAGGTTCTAAAAATTTTCTAGAATGCAGCCATCCCATTTGGAATGTGAGAGTGACAGTGGACCGTGTCTAAGAATCTGGGATGGAATCATTGGTTCCATCCCTGAAATATGGGATAAAGCCATTCCATCCCTGGAATTTGGGATGGAACCATTCCATTCCACCTCACTCTCCAACCAAACACACAATAAATAAAGATGGACAAAGTTTTGCTGAGGTAAGCAATCAGTAAGATGAAGCAGATCAAATGCATGGTATTGATCCAACAAACAAAAGGCATTGTCTATTGTACCACAGTTTGATGAAGTGCTGAAAAGAGCAGAATAAAAAGTAGAGCAATACAGCTGGATAGAAGGAAAGGAAGATGGTATTTACCTTGATAGATATGTTGCTCTTATGTTTCTTTAAAATTTCCAAGATTGTACACAATGATGGAATGTCAAACCTTCCTCACTTTGTTTTCCCTTGGATCATTGAGGCTGAAAACTGGTATGTAAAGCGATTGATTATTAACTAATGCAGTAGGATATGGTAGTAGTGTTTGCATGAACAAGAATGATCGATGGTACCAGCTTTTAACAACATGTAGCCACCAAAGTCCAGTTGTTAAAGTACTAACATCGAAAAGCAGTTAAAGGAACAGTGAGGTGGATCTGTGTACACGATCAATAGGTTATGAACTCGGGAAAATAGCAGACATGTTCTGCAAGGCAGCTACTTCCGGGAGGGCAGTGTTTGTGTACCAGTTGACAACAGAATTTCCTTGGAGAGATAGTTGGTCTGCAGGTTACAAATAGCTGATTTGTCAGGAAAGATATGAGCTCCACACATAGCAGTGAATCAGAACGGTAGCTAAGAGTTATCGAATCAAGCTAATAGCTGAACAAACGGGAAAAGGCAAACTGGGCAGCATGTTATCCTTATCCCCATAGCGTGACCTCCGTGTTTTCCCTGTCACACAGAGATTTCAGTGTTTGCATATGCAGCGATCATGGTAACAGAACTGAGCACACAAGAGGATTAAATAGGAAATGTACTCAAGGTTGATCGTACAAACGTTATTTTCTGTAGATAGTTGGGACTTGGGACAATATAGATTCCTGTGGACACACCTGCCATTTGTGACGTGAATGTTTCGAATTGGTTTGGGAATTCCTTTGACAGCAACTGTCTCTATGTGTGTCACAGTTGTGATAATTCCTATAGAATCTGTGTGTCGACGATCGTTAGTTTAAAATATATAATGACAAAACAAATAGTATCCTGTTATGTAATGTGGGAGAAGGGAAAGAAATACGCTGATAGTAAACAATACCAAACAACAGCAACCTATCGTTTGCTCTGCTGCTGAGAACATAAAATGAAACAAGTGTGCATGCATATGTAGGGAACCTTTCTGGAATCTGTGCATCCATGGCAGTACCCTGAAACCGAAAATAGGATATCATGAGACCGATGCTGAGGATTGGTTGAGATGAGATAATGAAGTGAAGAATGAACTATACCTGTTCGTCAAGGAAAACGAAATCAAGGCACAGAACCCTGACAGGTTTAATTGTTCTCATCGACATGCTGTGAGAATCGAGTAGTTCTCACATGGACGCGAACGATGTGACTCCTGGGTTAGGTTTTCGCGGTACGGTTTTCGCAAAAACCGATCGAAAAACCGGTAAAAAAACCGTCAAAAACCGAAGAGTTGGAAAATCCAAAAAAAAATGAAAAAAATTTGAAATCCGTTCGGTTTTTCACGGTAAACCGCTCGGTTTTTACGAAAAACCGTTAGGATTTCACGAAAAACTAACCCGACCTCTTCGAAAACGGTTTTCAGCGGTTTTACGCGAAAAACCGAACATACAAATTTTTTCATATTTTTAAAATTTTTTTAATTCTTTTTTAATTAGACCGGTTTACCGAGCGGTTTTGCATCTCGAACCGGAGCGGTACGCTCGAAAACCGCGGTTTTCGAGCGGTTTTCGCCGGTTTTGTGAACCCTGCTCCTGGCTGATATCCTTCAACCAAGTGTAATACATCTGCACACAGGAATAAACAAGATGAGTGTTCTGAATGAAGTAAGGGCCTGTTCTGAATGAAGTAATGTGGGAGAAGAACCACCGGTGGAGTAGGCGACGGGGCGCGAGAGGAAAGGGGGACCGCATCGGATGGAGCGACGGCCTCGAAGTAGAAACACCGGCGGAGGTCATGAGGCAAGGCGTCGGGGCCTGGGAGGAAATGGGGAGCACACCGGAAGGAGGGCTTAAAGCGGGGGCAATGGCGAGGTCCTCGGGCGGCGGCGCCGTGGCCTCGAAGGATCCGGAAGCAAGGATCCCATGACGCGCAAAGATCCATTGCCTCGATCGGAGGGCGCCAGCGCTGCGAGGCTGCGATCGGCCGACGGACAGGGATACAACTTGTCTGCGATTTCGAAATTTTTGGAGGCGTTTTTGCAAATAACGTGACGTGACATGGCTAAGGCCCGTTTGGTACGGTTCCAAATTCTAGTAGAAACAGAAACGGTTCAGATCTTGGTAGAAACGTTTCAGGTAGAATCAGAATCACTTTCTGCAAACCGTTTGGTACGGTTACGGATTCTAGTAGAAACTAGTAGAAACGGGGTTGAGGGTGATTCAGCCACGGTGTGGAAAAAAAAGAAACGTTTCGAGGAGAATCGATCCGAGTTTTAGCACGTTTGGCTGGGTTTCTCCCAGATTCTAGTAGAAACAGCTCGGTTCCAAATTGCCAAACGGGGCCTAAGCTCTAACCAAATCGTTCGGCGTAAAAGTAGCAGTAGTATTAGCAGCTAACAGAATTAAATTAAATAACAAATATATTAAGGGTCTGTTTGATTATAGATTTTAAGGCTCCGTTTGGCAACTTGGAACCGAGCCGTTTCTACTAAGTTTTGGAAGAAATTCAACTAAATGGGCTAAAGCTCGGAACGATTCTTCTCAGATCGTTTCTTCTTTCTCCACTCTGTGGCCGAATCGGTCTCAACCCCGTTTCACCCGATTCACAGAATCCTCCCTGAAACGTTTCTACCAAGAACCTGAAACCGTTTCCGTTTCTACTAGAATCTGTAACCGTACCAAACAAGGTTTAACTCCAAAAGTTGAATAAAAAACAAACAGTCTGATTCTAGAATCCGATTATCACAATTCAGCCCATCCATATATACTAGAATCCACAATCCATTTCATATGTGTTTTTGGACTCTAGCTTTTGGAGAATCAGCTTCTCTATGACCACAATCCAGAATTAGCTTTTACATAATCCAAAGCAAAAACAAACAGGCCCTAAACCTTGTAGATTTTGGCTAGGGCGAAAAAAGCTCATTTGTGGGGCTCATTTCCTCAGTTTAAAATTGCTCTAATTACACTCGTTTATTGATTAATCAATGAATATGTCAATTTCGAATAAAATTAGTTTTTGCTCTGGCTTAGCTTGGCTCGGCTCGTTAGCTCGATTCTAAAAATACTTACAAATTATAAATAAAATTATATTAAATTAAATTGTGTTAATTTCGAAAAAAAAACTCAAAAAATGAGGATTTGACTCGATTTCCACCCCTATTTTCAGCCGTCTCTAACAGCATTTTTTAAATTTGGATTCCTATATTTCCATATACAGAATTCTCTAAAATGATTCCTTCCCTATATCTCTTCCCTATCAAATAGCATTCCCCAAATCTCATCCTCTATTTTCTCCCTCATATATTATAACGATATTTTATAACCGCCATATTAGCAAAATTTAGTTTTTGCTTGAAAAAATTCGAACGGCTGTTTTTAAATTCGAAAATTTAAAATTTATTCTAACGACCATCGTAACGGCTATATTATAACGGATATATGGTAACAACTATATCATAATGGCTATATCGTAATTGCTATATTTTTCTGGACTATATATACATAGTCATTTGCACTTCCAAGCCTTACCCATTTCTGAATGTTCATAATTTAACATATCTTAATGAGTCGTCGCAACTTAGTCAAACATTTTCTCTCAGAAGACTCATCGTCGAATGACGACGATGAATCTCTTTTTACAGTTGCATACCTAGCATAGGAGCAAGATGAGTGTGTGAATGCTCAACACCATGGGGTTTCTATTTTTGGCCATCAATACGTAGATCGCAATAGAGGGGAAGGGCATGCTGGGCAGCTATTAAGGATGTGGAAGGAGCCTTTGGAGTTTTGTAATTGTTCGAGGACCAGCACGTTTTTAGGATCAATAAACACTCAGAGATATCGTGACAACATGTATAATCATACACAATATGACAATTGAAGATGAGCGGGATGGAGGACCACTTGACTACAATTACGAAGGAATGGGGGAAAGAGTTTTGGTGTCATATGAACATACACCTGAACTCTATGAGATTATTCAAACTCATCATTTCATTCAGAACAGGAAAACTCACCACTAGCTTCAAGACAATCTAGTGGAGCACTTATGGCAGCGTTATGGAGGGGTGTAATTTAGTAGTGTTTCAATTATGTACTAACTTATATTTTATATGTACCGTAATGGTAATCTTTAAATAAAGAAGTTTTTTAGAAGAGTCAAAATCTTGATAGTATGATACAGACAAGTTATAGCACATCAACACCTTGAGCCCTACATGCATAATTCATTTCCAGATAACAAGCAGCCTCATACAAGAAACAAGCCATCTTTAAAAAAAGATGTCACCAAGAATAACTGAGATAGCACAATTCATTCCGCATGCATAACTGAGATAACACACTTCATTCCAAGTCTGAGAAGTCATAGCAAAGTCTCCAAGTCTGAAAATCAAAGAACATGGCATGGCCAAATGACAGTACTTTCAGTAAGACAATACTCGGTATATAAATTTTCTGAAATACATATTGACCAGTATTAGAGAATTCATATCAGGATTAGAGAATGTACATCAGGCAACAAACCTGATGAAACTAGACTCGAAGCACTGATAAAACTGGACCTAAGAAACTTGCTGCGGAGTGGTGACAGTGATTGTACCATCGATTTCTGTAATCTAGAGGTACTGCACAGGTGAAATATGTTCATCCGATGTTCCAAGAGGATGAGGAGGTTACCCTCGATCTCTCTGCTATCGATCAGTTGCGCTTGAAATGCATGCGTGATTCTGGCCTGAAGGACTACATAGTGGAATGGTTGCATGCCTCATCGACAGATCATTACTCGTCTTTCATTGCCACTCTACTGAGATGCACACAAGCGAATGCGTGATTATCATAAGAAAAAAAAAAATCAAGATTGTCACCTTGTTGTCCACACATGTGTAATTTGGAGAAAAGATTGTTCTTGTCGTGGATGGACCGTAGTAGTACGTAATAGTATGTGGCCTTGGTGCCCACATATGGGCCCACGGCTCTTTGTCCAAGCCCAATTGCAATCCAGCCCAAGCCCCAGGCCGAATGCACCAAACTTTTAATTTAATTAGCAGCCAATTAATGACATCTAGCCTCTCACAAAGATATCAATGACATCCAAAGATACGACCTGGTTTAAAGTAATATAATTGAAAACAAGATCATCGTCTAGTTTTAATTCACTGTACCAGCCGGGACAATGTATCCAGCAAATTAAGAAGACATCATATGAATGTATTAGATAGTAGTACATATTAAATGTGGGAGAATAAACTTGATCTCCAAGATGTTTGCCAATGCTAGCTCCTACCTTCTGCATCTCACCATATACCAAGGTTCAAAGGAGCATATACACATTGTCCGATCATAAGAACAAGAGTTAGAAACACGAGATCAATTAAGAACCCTAGCTAGCTAGCCTGATCTCAACTTCTCGATCATGGCGAAGGATACCTGCAGGGTTATGTTCCCGACGGCTCTTGTCGTCCTGGCTATGCTTTTCCCATCCTACCGTGCATAAGGTAATAAAAATATTTACATGCATACAATATATTTTCAGTTGGTTTAATTTGTGTGCACATATATACACATTCATGCCCCGAGTACTGCCAGAAGCAGGGGTTCAACAACCCTAAGACGTACTGCAAGCCGGACCAGTACTACCCCATCTGCTGCTACCGCCTGCAAAGCATCACCAGGAGCATGGGCGTGCTCATGTCCAATGATTCCTCTTCTTTCTTTCTTTCTTTTTGTTGAGAAATATCATGTCCAAATTAATTATTTCGATCGACATCGATCCTACCTCTTAGTTGCATTTATATGTCTTCTTTAATAATAATGGTGAACAACAAGTATATGTGTGTGCATCTGAATGCATGATGCGTGCAGATTCAGTAGACTGGATAATGATATTGCTCTCCATAAAATCTTTAATTGGTGAGCCTTTGCCTTTTACTATTGCCGCTATGTGAATGCATGCATGGGACTACGAGAGTGAACTCATCTCAGCTCCTAAGAACATGCAGCAACTAACATTTGAATGAAAAGAAATATGCGACAACTTTTTCTAGTCGAATTTAAGCAGAGTTGTCATCCAATTTTTGAAGAAAAAAAAAACCAACTTCAAACTCTCCTGAAACCATATATAGATGGGCCGGAGCCATTAAGAAACAAAGCTTATCAATATCAGCCCAGTATGGCCCAATGTAAATTCAGAACCTATGTGAAGAAGCTTGTAGTATGTGTAACCATTCGATATTCCCATGGCTCTTGTGATCGTGATTGATGTCAGCTAGCTTCTCACCCTGGCAAGCATCAGGTGTGGTGGACCGGCCAAGCTCATCCCTCCCTCTCGGCTAGCTAAACGAAGCCCCCATATCTACTGGCCCACGTGAACGGATTCATAAACGTCAACCTCTCCCTTCGATAAAGCCATAAGTCCATACCTTAGGAGATCATCCCCCGGTAAAAGGCGAAAACGAATAAAGACCGCCCCCTCCGCGACGAGGGGAAGTTTCCCTCCGTAGCGAGGGAGAAAAACGGAGGAAACTCCCCTCGGCTACGTCTCCTTCCGGCGCAAACATAGCACGAACTACCAAGGTCTGACACCCCCCAACAACCCCTCCCGAGTACGCCAGGACGTGTCAGGCTAATCTGAGACCCTAACATAAGCGAAATCCCCGTTGAACCCCTACAAAGGGTATATAGATAGAGGGCAAAAAACCCAATACAGGTGGGGGTGACTCAAGGAAAAGTCAAGTTAGTCCTTGGCAAGAACCAGGAAGGAAAAAGAAGGCCGACCAGTACGTGCATGTCCCCAGGCCTGCCCTATAAAAAGGAGAAGAAGAAAGAGGAGAGGCAGGTTCCCTAAGAAAACAAGAAACAATCCCTCAAAGAAAAGAGAGAGAGACCCCGGTGGTTCAACGCCACCACACTGGCGCCGTCCGTGGGGAACCCTAACCGCAAGGTGAAACCACCGCCTGCCGATCAAGCCCAAGGGTAAGTTTCCTGCAACCATGCCACCAAAGAAAGGAAAGGAGGCAATATCCAAGGGGGCGGCAACGACGGCAGGAGCAGAAGAATCAAGACGGCGTGCGAGAAGCCAATCTGGAGATCCCCCTCGACTTCTGGATGACGAGACGCGGATGCCAGCCGCAACAGAAGCCCGAAACATGGCGGGAACTTTACCTCCACAGACTCCGGTGGCCGTGCGCAAGCGAGCCCCCAAACGACGGCCTCCGACGACAGGTCGAACGGTTTCGACACCAGGAGGAGATGTGGCGGAAGTGTCGACACATCCGACTCATCGCCAAGAGACCCACGGAAACGAAGAAACCCATGGAGAAGGAACCGGAGCTCAGGAGGATATTGACCCCAACGTGCGGGCGCTGATGGAAGCAAACGAGCAACTCATGGCAGAGTTGAAGCGTCTGCAAGGACGATCTGACGGGGGGCAATACGAATCACAAGATGAAAGCCCAAGCCGCGAGGTGCTATCTCCAGCGGTTGCGATGGCTCACAGGGAAGACCACGATCCAAACCCCCTCAGCACCCGCCTACGGACCAAAAAATGGCCCTCCCCGGGAAGCTTCAAATTTCCCACCGTTAAGCCATATGACGGTCGGACGGACCCAAGGGAGTTCCTCCGCGTTTATGATACGGCGATTGAAGCCGCGGGAGGAGATGATGATATCAAGGCGAAGGGGCTCCTTCTAGCCCTTGAAGGCATAGCCCTGTCCTGGTACTCTTCGCTGGAGCCCCGGTCGATCACCTGTTGGCCGCAACTCCGCTGCAAGCTTGAAGGCAACTTCCAGGGTAACTTCGACGGAATGAAAGAGGAAAGTGACCTATTTGCGGTCAGACAACGCGAAGGGGAAACCCTTAAGAGTTACTTCCAGCGTTTCTCCCGGATTAAGTGCCAAGTACGAGGAGTAAGCGACACCACTATCATCAATGCGGCACGTTGCGGCCTGCGCAGGGGACCGTTGGCAGAAAGGCTCGCTCGTAAAGAGGTACGTACGGTGGAAGAACTCTTTGCGAAGATGAGGGAATACGCGCGGGCGGAGGAAGACAACCTCCGAAGGGAAGATGGGCCCCAACAAGAGAATCAAGAATTCGCCCCGCGCAAGAGAGGGCGAGGGAAGGACCTCCCCCCCAATGCCAAAATGAGGGAACGATACCCAGAGCCTGGAAGAAGAGACGAAAGGAGGAGAATCCACCACATTGAAAAACCAAGAAATCGGCAAGCCACGGGCGACAGGCCCGCGGAGCAGCAGAGAGACGAGGCCACCCCAAGCCGAGGAAAGCAAGGCGAGGGAAGCCGAGTTAACAAGAGGAAGGGACAGAGCCCGGCGATACTTTTGTGAATATCACGGGAAAATATCACTCATGACACCATCCAATGCAAAGTGATCAGCGGATATCGGCGGTTCGAGGCGAAGCAGAGAGAAGTCAAGGCGCATCTGCACCGCGGAAGCACCTCCTGTTGGACGACAACACCCCCTTCCTCGAGTAGGGATGAATCATCTCCGTCGCATTATCAACGTCATTGCGGGGGGCTCCTCATCACATCTCTCGTCAAAAAGACAGAGGAAGGCTTACGCCCGGCAAATTAACCACATTGCAATTACCCCCGCCGCCCTTCCTCCGGTAAAATGCGAGCCAATCACCTTCACACAGGAGGACGCCACGGGGGTACACTTCCCGCACCAAGATTCCTTGGTAGTAACCGCCATTATCGCCGACTGCGAAGTACGTCGAATATTGGTAGATGGAGGGAGCGCTGCGGACATACTATCCATGAAGGCTTTCCAACAAATGATGATTCCACAAGATCGGTTGAAAAAATCGGAAGTGCCGCTGATGGGTTTTGGAGGAAGCACGGTCAGCACCCTGGGGCAATTGGAGCTTGAAGTCACATTCGCGACGCCACAAGCCAGCGTCACGAGTCGTGTCACATTCGATGTGGTAGACATGTCGTTCCAATACAATGCGATCCTAGGCAGGGGCTCGTTGACGACCATGGGGGCCATAATTCATCACGGTTTCCTATGCATAAAAATTCCCTCCGAAGATGGTGTCATCACGGTGCGAGGAGACCAAGCCTTGGCCAGGAAGATAGATATGGAGAACCCACCTCAAATCAAACACGTGCAGACATCGAGCTAGATCCCGTCGTACCTGCAAATCGCAGCCGGTGGCTCCCTAAACCACAACCCCAGGGAGAAACCCAACGGATACCGCTCAGGCTAGGAAGCAGCAAGACAGTGATCCTCGGCACCATGTTGTCTCCAGAGGAGGAAAAACACTTGATGCTGCTCCTCCAGGAACATGAAACCGTGTTCGCATGGGGGCCCGAAGACCTTCCGGGCGTCCCGAGAGAAACTATCGAACATGCCCTCGCTATTAATCCAAGTGTGAAGCCTAAGAAGCAAAAATTGAGAAAACTTGCAGTAGAAAGACAAGAAGCCGCGAAGGTGGAGGTGACTAAACTGCTCCAGGCGGGAATCATCCGCGAAACCCGATACCCGGAGTGGTTGGCCAACATCGTCCTAGTCAGGAAGGCTAGCGGGGCATGGAGGATGTGCATCGACTTCACTGACTTAAACAAAGCATGCCCAAAAGATGACTTCCCCCTGCCCCGCATCGACCAGCTGGTTGATTCAACCTCCGGGTCAGAAAGGATGAGCTTCCTTGACGCATACTCCGGTTATCACCAAATCTATATGCAAGAAGGAGACGAAGACAAGACAGCATTTGTTACTCCCTTCGGTACCTATTGCTTCGTGCGGATGCCTTTCGGGCTCAAAAACGCAGGTGCTACCTTCGCTCGACTCATCACGAAGATCTTCGCCGATCAGTTGGGAAGAAATGTGGAAGCCTACGTTGACGATATCATTGTCAAAAGTGAAAAGAAAGAAGATCACATCGGGGACCTCCGGGAAACCTTCAGAAATTTGATAAAAGGAAAGGTGAAGCTTAACCCGTCAAAATGTGTTTTCGGCGTGGACGCAGGAAAATTGCTAGGTTTCCTGGTCTCCCAACGGGGCATAGAAGCGAATCCAGAAAAGATAAGAGCTGTCCAAGACATGGCTCCACCAAGAAACCTGAAAGAAGTACAACGGTTGGCAGGGCGGATAGCAGCGCTCAGTCGATTCTTGCCAAAATCCGCGGAGCGAAGTTTGCCGGTCTTTAAAGCCTTGCGCACAAACGATAGTTTCGTCTGGACAGGGGAATGCCAACGCGCCTTCGACGACTTGAAGCAGAGTCTCATGGAGATCCCTGTCCTGCAAAGCCCGAAGCAAGGTGAGGAGCTTCTGTTATATCTAGCAGCTAGCCCCCTGGCCGTAAGCGCTGTGCTAGTGCGGCCCCTAGGCGCCAAACAACAGCCGGTCTACTTCGTCTCTGAAGCCCTCCAAGGAGCGAAGCTACGATACTCGGAAATGGAAAAACTGGCATACGCTCTGTTAATGGCATCTCGAAAGCTCCGGCATTATTTTCAGGCCAACCGCATCAAGGTGCCGACTACATATCCTCTAGGGTCTATGCTCTCCAACAGGGAAAGCACTGGGCGCATCAGCAAGTGGGCGGTCGAGCTAGCTCCCTTTGAATTAACCATAATTCCTCGCACGGCAATCAAAAGCCAAGCCCTCGTCGATTTCATGGTAGAATGGACTTCCCCAGCCCCGGAGAACAACCAAACCCCAACGATGTGGTCCATCAACTCCGACGGATCTTGGGGGGCGAGTGGAGCGGGAATAGCGGCGGTGATACACACACCCAGCGGAGAAAAAGTGGAGTTCGCAAAGAAGGCTGGAATTTCCTTCAACCAACAATATAGCCGAGTATGAAGCGCTATTATTGGGTATCAGAAAAGCGAAGATCATGGGAGCGAGAAAGGCGATAATATACACCGACTCGAAACTCATTCAGGGGCACATCACCAAAGAATATCAAGTGAAAGATGAACAGCTCGGAAATGCGTCGATATGGTAGAACCATGGAGAAGGGTTTCACTGGGTTCACCGATTAATGCAATTCCCAGGTCCCAAAATGAACAGCGACGAGCTAGCCAAGATCGCAGCACGGAGGAAGTCTACCTTCGACAATCTTCTTCGAGATACTTCGCACCCCCTCCATTCCTTCCCAGATAAATCTCATTGTTCGAGCAGCCAGTGAAGACTGGAGGAATGAGATATACAACTACCTCCTGGAGGGAGTTTTACCGGACGAGGAGGCGCAAGCGAGGCGCGTCGAAAGGCGAGCAAAGAAGTACGCCATCATCAACGGCCTCCTATTCCGTAGCGGCCTTTGCGCTCCATGGCTACGCTGCATTTCGCGAGAAGAGGGAGTGCAAGCTTTACTTGAAGCGCACCAGGAGATTGCGGGGCACACCAGGCCCTAGAAATCTCGTGGAGAAAGTTATTCGGATGGGGCTCTCCTGGCCTTCGGCGTTGCAAGATGCGAGCATATGGTCCGACATTGTCATGCGTGCCAATGGATGACCAAGCAAACAAGGGCCCCGCCAATGAATCGCATCACGGTACCCAGTGCGGCCCTTCGCCAAGTGGGGAATAGATATTGTTGGGGCGCTTCCTAAAGCTCGAGCAAACCTTCAGTTCGTAATCGTCGCCATCGATTACTTCTCCCACTGGATCGAGGCAAAGCCGGTTGCGAAGATAATCGCAGAGGCCGCCGTCAAATTTCTATGGAAAACGATTATCTGCCGATACGGGGTCCCTTACGGATCGTGACCGACAATGGGTCTCAATTTGACTCCTGGAAATTCCGCGATTACTGTGACAATATCGGGACAAAGGTCTGCTTCGCCTCAGTGGGTCATCCTTAGTCGAACGGGGCAGTGGAACGGGCGAACGGGTTACTTCTTGATGGCATAAAAAAAAGGCTTTACGGCTCTAAAAAGGGGCTTTGGCCCGACGAGCTGGATCACGTCTTATGGGCAACCCGCACTTCGGCCTCAAGAGCGACCGGGTTCTCCCCCTTCCGCCTCCTTTTCGGGGAGGAAGCCGTTTCACCTGCGGAGATCTGTGCAAAATCCTTACGAGTAATCAAAACCCCGACCCATGAGGCAATCGACATCACGTGTGATCTAGAGGAAGAACGCAAGCTTCAAGCCTTAAAGACCATGAAAGCCTATGCGGAGGCGTCAACTCGAAGCTTCAACAAGAAGGTGAAGAAACGTGAAATACACCCTGGGGACATGGTGCTCAAGCGGGCCGCTCCGGCCTTCGCGAAGCTGGAAACGACGTGGGAGGGACCATACATCATCCAAGAGTCAACAGCGAAGGGTGCGCACAAGCTCATTACCCCCGACGGAGAAGAAATACCACGGACATGGAACACCGACGCACTCAAAAAATTTTACCCGTAGGTGATGGAATCCGAAGGAAAGAAATGTATCGATCCTTATCAATAAAATAATGGAAAGACATTGCGAACTCGAGCCATCTTCATATTCTCCAGGACTCAAATCAAGAAACCTGTTGCGAGTTCGCGGATGCTTGGTCGGGCAAACGTCCCACCCATCCCTCGCTCCGGAGACCCGTTGCCTCGCGCCGGGTAGGAGTTCGCGGATGCTTGGTCGGGCAAACGTCCCACCCATCCCTCGCTCCAGAGACCCGTTGCCTCGCGCCGGGTAGGAGTTCGCGGATGCTTGGTCGGGCAAACGTCCCACCCATCCCTCGCTCCGGAGACCCGTTGCCTCGCGCCGGGTAGGAGTTCGCGGATGCTTGGTCGGGCAAACGTCCCACCCATCCCTCGCTCCGGAGACCCGTTGCCTCGCGCCTGGCAGGAGTTCGCGGATGCTTGGTCGGGCAAACGTCCCACCCATCCCTCGCTCCGGAGACCCGTTGCCTCGCGCTGGGTAGGAATTCGTGGATATTTAGTCGCACCGACACTACAATTCATTCGTTGCCCCGGTTCATCTCTTCACGAAATAACCGGCCGGGTTAAGGTGCCAACCTCCCCTTCGCTCCGAAGGATCGGAGAACACACCATGTTACACTAGCCAAGTCATTGAGAAAATACGCCCAAGCTGGTATCCTGTCTTTCCCTCGGCAGGGAAGGAGAGGGTGCTTACGCATTATGCGACTATACCTATTCTCGCGTCCCAACCCGGAACTGGGCTGGGTAAAGAATCGAGACCGTTTTACGATTACTAATCAAGGAACGACAGGAAGCTAAGAATGCATGACCAGAAGGAATTCAAACAAGGAGGACGAAAAACAGATATAGGTAAGAATTCCCTGCCGGGAGTTACATAATATCATCCCAATCATACATGATATGGAAATCCAACAGAAACTCCTATACGAAACAAGGCGGACTTAGACGCGATGAGCACGCGTCACGGCTTCCGCGAGGGCATCCTTGGCTTCCAGCAGCCGCGGCACCATCCCGATCAGTATGTCGAGGTTGGCGAGGTCTCTGGCAAGGGCCTCCTCTGCGGCCATTATCATGTCGAAATCCGCCCATAGACCTTCAATGAAGGCCTCGAGATCGTTGGCGACTGGAAGACCCCCGGGAGCGAGAGCGTCACCCGGAAGATCAAGAACCATGTTAGGGGCTCCCTCCTCCCCCAGCAGCGGTGGGATCTCTGCCACAGGCGGCCCCTCGTCCAGGTTGGCAAAAATAGGGTCTTCTTCCATGACTTCCCCGGGGATGTCAGCCATTGAAAAAGCAAGGGAGAACAGGGATAGAGAGTGATCGTCTACTCTGAAACTAACAAGGTGGGCGAGGAAGGCAAAAAGGCCAGAGTTAAATAAGAACGCGGGAAGCCCAGGTGCCCCCACGTCCTTCGAGAAGTTCACCGAGTCATTAAGTCCCTCTAACACTCGTCACTGACGTCTGGTCTCCGTCGGGAGAAACTAAACGCTTTTCAGGCGATGGGACCCGTGGAGCGAACGAACACGCATAGTCGTTTGATAAAATGGGTAATTTAATTCGAGTGTCTACAAAAATTCCCTCACACAAAGATACACGAGCTAAGAAGGAGGCGTCTTCTCTTTGCTTTTCCCTGAGTCGCGCATTACAGCACGAGCTCGACGCACCGACTCCCTCGCAGTGGGCTCCCCGTGCTGCTTCCAGAAATCTGACATAAAGCTTGATGATAGCCGAGATGCGGCGGAGGAAGGCTTCCCCGACGAAGGGATATCTCCGAACCCTGGTAACGACGGAGCAGCAGAAGAAAAACCGAAGTGCTCGCGGATATGAGTACATCCCTTCGCCTCCAATAACTGAGCAGTTTTGACGGAGCCCAGTCTCGCGCAGTAATCGCCGAAGGTCAGCGCTGAATCCCCAAAAATCTTAGTAGATTTCTCAAGGAAGGAGACAGCTTCCAGGCTGGAGGAGGGGATACGACTCGGAGCTGCATCAATACCGAACCGAGGGAGCTGCTGAAGGAAGGCCTCCGTAGCCCCGTGAATCCCCGAGACAACGGATTCCAATTCCTTCTGAATCATGTCGTGACGCTCCTCCGCTCGTTGTGCGTTACGAAGATGAGCTTGAACCTCGCTTCGCGCCATTGCGAGTTGAGAGGGGAATTCTTCCATTTGCTTCTTCAATATGTTCTTGCCCTCTTCTGCAACCACCAATAGGTTTTTCAATTCCTCTATTCGATCATCCTTCTTCTCGTTCCGCTCCGCCGCCATGCGAGCTCGCTCCTCTTCGGCGAGACGGTCCCGCATCAGGGAAATTACCCCCTCGAGCTCTGCGTTTTTCGCAGCCAAATCCCGACTTTGAGATGCTTCGGCCTGCACTTTAGCCAACGAGTCCTCGGAGTCCTGAAGTGCCCTTGAAAGATTAGCCTTCTCTGCTTCTAGTTCCACTACCCGTTCCTTCGCGGCATCGCAATCCTGGACCCCCTTGTTAAACTGGCCCAAGTACGTCCGAAATCGACGCGATATCTCCGAAGCGAGTACAGCCCCCTAAAAATGGAGAAGGAATGAAGAAGGGCATTGAAAGACACAGATACCAGTAAAATAAGCTCAAAAGGGAAGGTACCTTTAAATGATGGTCCATCGAGATCTCACAGAGAGAAAGGTCATTGACTTCCTCAAATAAGGCCACGGATTTATTGTAAGGAGAAAAAGCCGCAAGATCTTTCTTAAAGACGGAGATACTGGCCGCCCCCTCTCAAAATCTGAGGCTGAAAAATCGACAAATCAAAGCGGACAAAAGAGGAGCCCACACCACCCGCAGGGCTGGTTGGTTCGAAGGTAAAATCCCTCCACCGGAGGGAGGACGCCTTGAGTACTTGGAATCGGAGGTTCTGGATCCTCCTCCTCCGCAACAGGCGAAGGAGTGGCGAGCGCCCCAGTTTGGACCTGCTCCAACGGTGTTAAAGCCCCCGCCTCCTCCGCATTATTACCTCCTGCATCAACTTCGTCAAAACCTGAAAGGACATCGCACCCTAACGAGCTGGCGGGAAAAGTGTCAGGAGTAAGACCTTCTCCCCCGGTGGGGGTGTCAGGAGTGGAAATGTTTAACCGCAAACCCCGAGTCTCCCCTGTCGTGGGGGCGGCCACACCTTCAAGTTGCCCCCGTGCGCACTCTGCAGCCGGAGAATCACCATCATCCTCGTCATATACATCGATAGTCTCCACTCCGGGAATCCCTAGAAATGAGTACCCGGGGGATTGACCCCCGTCAACACGCACATCAACGGAAGAGTCAAGTGGGAGGGCCGAGGGAACCTCCCCCATAGCAGCTGGATTTGATGTGGTCTCGGGAAAACTCGTATCCGGGACGGATGGCATATTTGAGGGCTTGCTCGCAACAGCCGAGGGAAGCGTTTCGGAGGGGCCCCCCGCGTCCACAGAATCCGAAGGGGGCGGTGGCAGGAGAGACGTAGCCGCCACAGAGCCGGAGGAATCACCTTCGTCGATGGATTCCTCTGCACCCCAATCCGCATCTTCGTCGTCATCATCCCCAAATCCTCGCTCCCACCCGAAGTGGCAGCAGCTTGGGGCAGCGCCACACGAGTTAACCTTGCTCGTTTGGCCGGACGGGGAGAACCGACTGACCCCGGGGATGAGGGGGCGCGCGGTGTCCCCAGTCAGTAAAACGAGAGCATCGGGTGACCCCTATAGCGCTCATAGCGGCCTCATACTCCATTGCTTGGCAAGGGCCCAGAAGCTTGCGAGCCAATCTCTCGGCCGCCCCGCGCCCCAGGTCTTGTACCCCCTCAGGTCGAATCACGGACACCGTGCCTCCCAACGACCGCTCCAGAGTAACGGCGAAGCTCCTGGCCAAAGGGTCGATACGACATAGACAATATTCCTCCACCAAATCTCGCATTGTACTCTGGGCACGAAGAGCTTTCAGATAATCAAGATATCCAATTTCCTCCGCGGTCGTGCTCCAATTAGGGGATCGAATCGCGCGGACTGGACCCATCGAAGTATGGAGGGAAGAGTCTGTGCCCACGAGAATTTGATAATACCACCGTGACATCCATCCTGAATCCCATTTCCCCTTGGCGGCCGCTACTGGGATTTCCTTTATAAGGGACCTCTTCGTCTGAAAATTCAGAGAACCAAAACACGACTTGCGGCCTTCGTTCCCTGTTTTCTGTTGTTTCGGTTGCCAAAACGCATCTTCTATGAGAGAAAACAAGCGCCCTGTCAAGTGGATCCCAGCCGGACGAAACGCCCATTCCAAAGATCGCCAATCGCACAATAGCGTTAGGAGTAAGTCGTGAAAGCTCTGCATGGAAAACCGAATCGACGCCAATAGAGGCGGACGGGAACGAAGCCTCGCCGAGAAACGCCGCGAATACCATCGCTTCATTCGCCGAGGTGAGGGGTTTCCTCATCACCAGGGAGGCGCATGGAAGGGCGTATTACCCCGAAATCAGCCGCTAATGCATCGAGATCGGCAGAGCTCAACGCCGACCGCCCCAAAATGGGGGATAATCCCGCGGCATCCTCCTTGCTCAAAACCGGCTTTATCTTAGGAGGGCGCCTAGGACCCATGGAGATCTAGGTTGGTGGAAGATCAGGAAGACAGATACCAGAGGAGAACACGAACGAGAAAAGAAAACGGACGAAATGCGGAGCAAAAGAAAAGGAACCTCGCCACCGTCGGAAAACCCTATCTCTACAGGATATGCAAAAAAAAAAAAACTCTTGGACGTTTACTGTTACATCCCAGCGAGCAGAACGACATCTACCCGCTGACATGAGGGGCTAGTGTGGTGGACCGGCCAGGCTCATGCCTCCCCCTCGGCTAGCTAAACGAAGCCCCCGTATCTACTGGCCCACGTGAACGGATTCATAAACGTCAACCTCTCCCTTCGATAAAGCCATAAGTCCATACCTTAGGAGATCATCCCCCGGTAAAAGGCGAAAAAGAATAAAGACCGCCCCCTCCGCGACGAGGGGAAGTTTCCCTCCGTAGCGAGGGAGAAAAACGGAGGAAACTCCCCTCGGCTACGTCTCCTTCCGGCGCAAACATAGCACGAACTACCAAGGTCCGACACCCCCAACAACCCCTCCCGAGCACGCCGGGGCGTGTCGAGCTAATCTGAGACCCTAACATAAGCGAAATCCCCGTTGAACCCCTACAAAGGGTATATAGATAGAGGGCAAAAAACCCAATACAGGTGGGGGTGACTCAAGGAAAAGTCAAGTTAGTCCTTGGCAAGAACCAGGAAGGAAAAAGAAGGCCGACCAGTACGTGCATGTCCCCAGGCCTGCCCTATAAAAAGGAGAAGAAGAAAGAGGAGAGGCATGTTCCCTAAGAAAACAAGAAACAATCCCTCAAAGAAAAGAGAGAGACCCCGGTGGTTCAACGCCACCACATCAGGTACGTAGAAACATTCCATCTATTTTTTTTACTTTGCATTTTTTTTGCTGATATGCCGACGATCAAATTAATTAACCTATCAGTAAATCTTACTTAATTTGTAGGGTACTTAGGCCCTGTTTGTTTGCCCTATGGATTATATAATCCAGCTTATATAAGTTAATAGGGAAACAAACAGCCTAGATTATAATCTAGATTATATAATCTAAAGCATGAGATTATAATAATCTATAAGCAGCCATTAGGGTGCTTATATAATCTCAAACTAATAATCCAACACAGTAATAATCCAGGAAAACAAATAACCCACCGGCTTATTTAAAGGTAGCTTATATAATCCAGCTTATATAATCCAACACCAAAAAGCTGGATTATATAAGCTGGAGAAGGAAACAAACAGGGCCTTAATTGGGCTGCGGATGCTGCAATTCATTGTGTACGTAGTTCCTCCGGAGACGTGTTTCAATGAGTCAGACTGCACTGCCTACTACTGCAGAGTGCAGGGTGAAATGCACAACCTATCACATGCCTGGCCGCTGGCTTTGATTCTGTTTCCTTGTGCCTTTTTCGCGTGAACTCCTTTACATGCAGCCGCTCATTGACGAACAGCCACGCGAGCGAGAGGCGGACAGACGCGAATCTCTACCGGGCGCGCCTAGAACTACGAATTGTTGGAGTAGAGACTAAATCTTTGAGACAACTTTTTTTTATCCCTCTTGTTTTTTTTTGTTTTTTTTTCCTTACTAATTGTTGGAGTAGGAACTACGCCACGGATACACCTGCTTTATTGGAGTTCAATCATCTCAACTATGGAATTTTCAAGCGGGCCGGAACCGTAAGTTGATGATACTTGACCTCACTGGAATGGAATGTGTCATTTGTTGCAGCTGAGGTATCGAAAATGGTGGTTCGTGGTACTATATATAGTGCTGCCTGGTAAAATTTGGGTACTATATATAGTACAATATTTGTGACCACTTGCGTATCACAAGGATAACTTCATGGATTCCTCGTGAGAAATAAAAACGCGAAACGGGAGAGCGATGCACAGATCGCTTAAGCCAAGCAGGAGTTTGATGGTGTCGGGGTTTGCTAGTGTTTCTCTCTCTTTTCGCTCGAGGACCGGGTTGTAATGAACTAGCTAGCCGATTGTTTAGCTCCCAGCTGCAGCCCTCGAGTCACGTTATATGGCTCGAGTTGAGTCGTTCCATCTTTTTGTTTTGGATGGGGTGACTAGCGGTTAAGGCTCCATTTATTTAGGTTTTTTTACGGCTTTAAAAACTAAAAATATCAAAGTTTAAATAAATGTGTGGTTTTTTATCAAGGTTTTTTTAAAAGCCATAAGCTTCTGTATAACTAAAAGTTATCAGGGGATGGTTTTATTTTTATTTATTTTTGCTTATTAAGGATTGGTTTTAGACTAATGCTAATAAAGTTAGGGTGTTTGGGTCTAAAAAACTGGTTTTAAGTTATAAGCCAAAAAGTCTAAGTCTAAATAAATATGGACTAAGCTAGATCTTCGGCTTAATGGATGTTTATTTTCATCTCAATAATAAATAATAAAGCAAAACAGTAAGACTTCATGTATTGTCGAGCAAACTAAAATCCTTCCCTTTTAATCTATTATATATTAAAAGCTTGTAGAGAGTTGCTAAGAAAAAAAAATATGCTAGTAATTCTAAAAAAAAGAGTAAAACATCTGACTCTTAATCTGGTAAACCCTATCTAAGTTGAACTATAATAGCAATTGGATATTATTATTTAAAGAAAAATATATAATCGTCCATATAGTGGACTCAAGTTATAACGACTTGGATTAAAAGAAACAGTCCATACTAAATACAATAAAAAAATATTAACCATTTGATTTTCATATGAACTCTAAATTAAAAAAGAAAATTAGAGATTGTTTTTAATTTCATACTAACTGAAGAATATAAGTTTTAGTGTTATTCAAAATGAAAATTCTAAAAATATGCTAATTTTAAAAAATAAAATAAGACAAAGAATTTAATTTGTGTATATATAATTAAATTTTTAACTATTATGTAATAAAAGTCAATGACAAGTTATTTATTGTCACTAAAAAAATATTGAATACACTAAAAATTAAAAAGAAAAAGAAAAACATTCCAACTCTTTATCCAATAAACCTCCACGAAATGAAGATATTAATAAGAATTTTATTTGTATATATATATATATAAATTTGTTAACTATTATGTAATAAAAATCGATATCAAGTTTTTGTAGTCATTAAGGAAATATAGAATATGCTATTTCTCAAAAAAAAAATTAACTCTTTATTTTGTGGACCTCTATGAAATGAAAAAAATAAGAGGGTGATATTATTTAACGAAAAATATCTAACTGTTCATATAGTGGACTCAAGTTATAACAGTTTAGAATAAAAGAAGTAGTCCATATTAATACAATAAAAAATAAAAAGATATTAGCCATTCGATTCTCATACGAACTCCAAATTAAAAGGATAATTAGAGATTGTTTTTAAATTCATACTAAGTGAAAAATATAAGTTTTAGTGTTATTCAAAATGAAAATTCCAAAAATATGCTAATTTAACAAAAAAAATAAATAAGATAAAGAATTTGATTTTTGTATATATAATTAAATTTTTAACTATTATGTACTAAAAGTCAATGACAAGTTGTTTACCATCACTAAAAATATATAGAATACACTAAAAAAATTTTAAAAGAAAAACATTCCAACTCTTTATCTGATGGGGCTCCACGAAGCGAAGAGATTAATAAGAATTTTATTTGTATACATATATATATATTTGTTAAAGAAGTCTTCAGATGAGACGGCAGATCATAATAGCTAAAGGATAACATCCTTCACATTGTTGGGGAACGCGGTATGCTACACTAGCACAAATTAAAATTTCTACCGCAAACCAGAAAAGCTACTCGCAAGAAGGGGATCATAGATCTATTACCACTAGACGCGCAGTTGTGGAATCCTTCGCACGTCGTTGTAGTGTATCGTTCTCGCCGCGGATCGTCCTCTCCACGCCGCAGTAGCAGCAGCGTCACCACAGCAGTCCACACGTCCGGGGATGGAACACTGTGCGTCGGTGTGCAAGCACCGGGTCGCTCTGCAGGGGCAACGAGAGGAGGTGGCTAGGGTTTCTGGCGAAACACCTCTAAACCGCACGAAAGTGTATTCTGCGTCTAGCCTCCTCCCCTCCTTATATAGCCACGAGGTGAAACCCTAGGCAGTTAGGGCCCATCTACGCGCTAAGCCCACGAGGTCCATTAATTACGGATTCAATCCGAATTAATGCGTCCCAGCCCGTTAAGTGTGTGACCCTGTAGGTTCATGCGCATTTAGACATGGATTCGGAAAACCCTTTTTCTAATCCAATAGTCGGTAGCGGCTCCTTGCAGAGCATGCCAACTCCCAAACGCATATGATTAAAGTACTGATGTAATAATCCAATTGCCAAACTATATGAAGATGGAACTCAAGGCGAGAAGCATGTCATCCTTTGACAGTTCAATCCATCTCTCGTATCCGTGATATATTAATAAGTTGTGATTGACTTCTCAATCACGACATGGCCATGCACTTCCTTAATCATATCACACGAGTGGCCTAGACATATATCTCCGTTACATTAGAGTGGCAAATTCCATCTTGACTGCTCACTTCCCTCTGCATGTTTCATAGTAAACATGAAAGCTACCTTTATAACTATCCGGTTAGGAAATAGTGTTTGGTAACCCCAAAGTAAACTATTACACATGTAGTGAATATGACAATCTCAGGTCTAAGGATCATACATCTACTATGTATGAGATACACTAATGACACATAAGAATGTAACATTCTCGCAGTTTCCCATTTTGGGTCTATCTAACACATGTTCTTCAACATGCGTCCACAATGTATTGATGATATCTCCATATCCCATGATCTATGAAACATGATCATCGAACAATACATGTGCTGATCTATTCATCGTTGTCCTATACGATGATATCCGATCAGAGATATTTATCGAATTATATCAATAAGTAAAGAGCTTCATAAACAAGTCACACACTTGTTGATCAAAACAATGATATACATTCATTGGACCAATAATCATATTATTATTCATAAACATAGTCATGTTACAATCATCCATATGATTGCCTCAAGGGCATAACACTAACAATCTCCCACTTGCACTTGAGTCAATCAAACGAAATACGTGTACAACTCTATCTTTGTATTTTTTTAACTCGATTTCTAATATTTTCTGGAATAAGAAATATGTATACAGTTATATCTCTATAGTTTTTTTTGTAACTCGATCTATACTATTTTTCGAAGCATGTATTATTGACCGGTGAACGTATAGAGTGTTAAACTCGGCAAAAGAAGATCATGTCTCCATTTTTCCCGAGAAAATATATATTGTGTATTAAAGTTGGGAGGTTTTAGAACCTTACAGAGCGCCCCCCCCCCCCCCAAAAAAAAAAAGTGAAAAGATCGTACGAAAATTTAAAAAAACGTTTTATTTCATTTTCCTCAAAAAAAATTTATTCAAAAAAACCGCTCCAAAAATTTATAAAATATATCTCGGTCTATTTTTTCCTCCGAAAAAAAACGTAAATTCGTTTTTCGTTCACGCGCGCGGCGGATGCCGCGCTTTTCTTCCTAGTATATGCCAATCGTCGAGGTTGTCAGGCCAAAGTGGATGCCATTTGTCAGGTACTGCCCTCACCACACGTGAAGGTTTAAAATTTTCACAAAATTTTGTTTTATCCCATAATACATAATCCAGAATAAAAAAACAAAATAGTGAATTTCGGAGAAATCTCCCATGACCGATGGCAATGTTCCAGCATGTTTCACCAACCGAGAAAGTTCATTTAAGAGATATAAGAATTTATATAGCGTCAAACTCAGAAGGTCATTCCCCAGATGGGTTAAATATGGTCGAAATTTTGGTGATTTGACTAAAATCTCTGTCAAAAAATTTTGGATTTGAATTGTGTTTTAAATTTCATATGAATTTCATTCGAAAATTCTAAATCTCACTAAAATTTTAAATTTCTATCCCCTCTAAAATATAATCCAAAAACAAAATTTAAAACCTTGCTACACGCTATCGTTGCTTCTGTCTGTCAGCATACTGCCCGTAGCAAATGGCCCCGCCGTCCTCACCGAACTAGCTGTAGCAAATGATATGCTGACGACGGGTCTTCCGAGCTCCGACGTGGCACCAAAATTTAAAATTTCGTCATCGCTCATCAAAATTTAAAATTTTATATCCATAGGGCAATTAATATTACAAATACTTGCCAATTGCTCGATCGACCCATCGAAGGTGACAGAGATGCATCACCATACCATTAATGCACAAATACTTGTCAAATGCCAAGGCTGTCAGGCCAATTAGGATGCCATTTAGCAGGTCACTACATGCTGAGTTGCTCCTGTGTCCTGTCTGCCAACATGGTACTACCGGCCGTAATAGGCGACCCGATCGATATGCGGTCAACATACCGCATGCCTAGCTAATGGACATGCGGTTGGTGATCGGTATGTTCACGGATGCACAGTGATTCTACTTTTGTAGAGCCAAGACGTACGTATCTATCTGTCAATTCTACTTTGACACACGCATATGATGATTAATTTGATAATAATATTTTAAAACATATAATGATTAATTTGATAATAATATTTATAATGGAATATAATATTTATGTGATGATTAATTAATTTGATAACAATATTTATAAATATGTGATGATTAATCTAAACAAAGCTAACGTAGGGTCTGAAACTTCGTTTTGAAGCAAAGCTATAAATACCCATGCGAGGGCAGCCAGGGCTTACACGCGCTCGGGTTAGCAAGTTAATTTACTGCTAGCTCTTAAAAGTAGTATATTTCTTTAATTACCAACATGATGAAACACGAGCTAGTGCTAGCCGTGCCGCTGCTAGTGCTGTGGTTTCTCCTAGCTCCCGCCCTAGTGCTTTCTCAGACGGTGCCGACTGTCTCCGACACAGCGCCGTCACCGATGCCGACTCTGCGGCCGGACTGCCATAAGTGCGGCGACGTAGACATTCCCTACCCATTCGGCATCGGCAACGACTGTGCCTGGTCGGGTCGGAATGAGTTCACCCTCACTTGCAACCATAGGTTTAACCCTCCGAGACTATACACGGGGAATGTCGAGATTATCAACATCTCATTGTTGTTTGGCCAGATGCGCGTCTACGCTTCCGTGTCGCACAAGTGCTTCAATTCGTCCAACACCACCCAACCCAGAAAACACTGGGAAGCTACAACCTGGAAATTTCACCTGATCTCACCGCTCCTGATATCGCCGAGGAGGAATGAGTTCACAGCTATTGGGTGCAACACCCTAGCGTTGCTCCAGGGCAGCAACGGTGGGAGCTTCAAAACCGGCTGCATCACGGGGTGCGTGAGCTTGGATGGCGCCGCCGATGACGGTGACCCGTGCGCGGGGCTCGGTTGCTGCCAGACGGCATCCATGCCGGACAACCTTAGCACCATAGAGGTCCAATGGCCAGGTGATCACTACATCTACCCCGCGTGGAGCCCCTGCAGCTACGCCTTCGTGGCCGAGAAAGGCTGGTACGTACTACACTCCCAAGTTAATATGCCATTCAAAATGATATATTTCTTTAATTGAGTGCATCATCTACACAATCGAGTTGCAGTCATATGGACATTTTTAATATAATTTATTTTTGTAGAAGAAAAATCACTGCTAAGGATTTTTTTTTTCCGAGGGTAAAGTTATAGATAGACGAAAGATTTATTGCATTTAATGCTGGCAAGAAGGTATAGTTTGAATCTAGACCATTAGGTTATAAAAAAAATCAATTAGAATTTGTTGTGGATGGCTGCACATTGAATGAGTATTAGCTATGTCATCAAGTAGATCTTAGGGCTAGGAATACTTTGTATGCATGAGACTGCATAGACGTAGCAAAGAATGAAACTGTCTTTTTTTTAATATCAAAATAGATAATAAATATGGAGTTCATTCTGCGCGCTTTGTTTCTCCATCTGAAAAATATATGTACGTATATAAAGAAATATACAGATTTCTATCTAATTTGACCAATTAATAATACTTTCTTTAATGTTAAGATTACTGACAAGAAAATAATACAAATAGATTTTCTATTGATAATAATCTTATGCTTGTGTTATCTTCTTGCGAAAGGGTATAGTGTTGCATTTGTGATAAAAAAAAAATTACTTTTGACCGTGACAAGTAGAGAAGTTTATCAAGATGTTTTCTATAAGAGGGGTTAACCGTGAACTTATGTATTTTAGGTACAATTTTAATCGGACAGATCTCAACGGTACAGGTGACATGGCCTACGTCAAACGGGTTGGTGAGAGAGGTGTTCCGTTGGTGCTTGATTGGGCCATCATAAATAATGGGTCATGTCCTCCGCCGCCGGCACAACAAATCGCTTCCGCTTGTGTCAGCGCCCACAGCGAATGTGTCAACGCCACACAAGGGCCGGGTTACCTCTGCAACTGCTCCCACGGATACGAGGGCAATCCCTATGTCACCAACGGATGCACGAGTTAGTTTGGCCACAGAATTATCTGTATTTCAAATTCTTGTATACCCTAGATAATAGTTGTTGCTTTTGTGTTAGACTGACCATTCGAGTTTTCAATATACAGATATTAACGAGTGCGAGCTCCGAAAATCAGATCCTAAGAAGTACGAAGAGCAATATCCTTGTCAAAGTGGTAGGACATGCCATGATTTGGAGGGTGATTACGAGTGCAAATGCAATTTTGGACGAATAGGGCACAAATGTAAGCCCATAATTCCAGCACCTGTAGTTGCGATAGTAGGTGAGTAGTTTCCAAATACATATCATTCTGACTTTCAAATCTTGTTCCAAAATATTTGTTATTCTATAGTTTCAATGTGACTTTTTACCATTTTTTCTCCTATGCCTCTCCCTTTTAACTATTTTCATTGTCATTTACTATCATAGATTAAAGTAAGACGCACCATCCAAAAATATAATAAAGTGGTATGCCTTAGTGGAAATACAAAAAACTAAGAATGCCATCTATTCAAGAATAGAGGAAGTAGGTGCCTAGCTTGTACTCATAGTAAAGTTATATATTTATGGTCCTTAGTTTTTTTCTTTTTTGCTTCAATATTTATGGTTTTTAGTTGAATTAACACAATCAAGATAAGATGCATGCAAATGCAATGAATGTCGTCACGATTAATATTGATCTACGTTATCTGTGTTTCGCAGCATCATTTTGTGCCGTCCTTGCTTTGGTAGCCCTATTATGGTTCATCTACAGGGAGCGTAAGAGACGAAGACAGAGAGGTTTTTTCGACAAAAACGGCGGTGAAATACTGAAGAGCTTGAACATCAACATCTTCACGAAAGAACAGCTGGACAGGATCACAACGAACTACAGCACCAGCATTGGAAATGGTGCCTTTGGCATGGTCTACGAGGGAATCACGGATGACAAGCAACGAGTTGCAGTTAAACGCTCCATTGCACAAGGCGAGGAGCGACGCCCAGATGATTTCGTGAACGAGATCACCATCCAATTTCGGATCAGACACATGAATCTGGTCCGCCTTGTCGGATGTTGCCTGGAGACAGATGTCCCCACGTTGGTCTTTGAGTTCATCGCCAATGGAAGCCTCTTCAGTGTGCTTCATGGAGCCAAAAAGCGTACTCTCTCGCTACAAGATCGCTTGGATATTGCTATTGGATCTGCCGAAGCTCTCTCCTACATGCACTCAGACGTTGGCCACAACATCATTCATGGTGATGTCAAGTCCGGCAACATTCTCCTTGGTGACAACTACATGCCAAAGGTCTCTGACTTTGGGTCGTCCAAGCTCGTTTCTGTAACCAGGTATAACAACTGGTCTGTAATGGGGGATCTGAATTACATAGACCCCGTGTACATCAAGACAGGAAATTTCACAGAGAAGAGCGACGTCTACAGCTTTGGAGTTGTGATTCTTGAGATCATCACACGGAAGGAGGCCAAGTACGATGGGAGCAATAGCCTTTCGATAAACTTCGTCAAGTCTTACAAGGAGGAGGGTACAAGAAGGGATATGTATGACAAGGAGATTTCGTTTTCTGCTCAGTCTCACTACATGGAGTGCCTCGACAATATTGGTGGAATCGCTGTCCAATGTCTCAAAGAAGACCGGGATGAGAGACCAACCATGGCACAGGTGGTGGACCAACTTAAGCTTGCAAAATCAAGTCTCAGCGAGACCGAAGTTATGGGTAATTAATTAAGGCCACATAGATGAAGCCATACAAAGCATGATCAGTTTGTATCTTGTGATTTACCGATCCCAAATAAATAGCCTGGCAAGGTTAGGCTAGAAAATCTCTAGCCTAAGATCCAAACGTACCCTTAATTGTGCCTGTAGTATTGTATAATTTAATTTCCTTCGTTGTGAGATTTATCAATTTGTTGGCAATATAATGCCACTTTACATTGGGGATTTCTTGCTAGATATTTGTTTCCTCAAATATGCCCGCTATAGCATGTGGCCTCATTTGTCCCAAGAGTGCATTGTAAGATTTGTATGGAAATAATACAATTGCTATAAAATTCCTGTGATGAAAAAAGAAACCATGTAAGGAGGTTTGTGTACAATTCCTACATTGCAAGTCTGCAACATATGCACACACCGTCTGGCTAGAATGTTCTATGGTGACAGTGTAACATGTAGCGATGATTCTATCATTGGACCAAAACCTGTTGGTTGGATCGGTACCAGCAACAATCGGTAACATGAACACTTGAAGGACCCTCTCTATTGCACAAAACCTCCTACGAGGGATCTCAACTTATTGTCCATTCTTTCTAAATGTACAAAACTTTTGTACCTTGACATCTCGATGAATTATTTCACGGGTTGCTTCCCTGGCTATGTTAGGAATCTACCAAGTCAGTTGCAAACTTTCCTTGCACATGAGAACATGTTAACTGGTGAATTTTCAGCTACAATTACAAATTTACGCTAGATCTTTCTACAAACCAACTGCTTAGTGCGATTCCATAATCAATCATGATGATGGAGAAATATCCAGTGGATTGACCTTGATAGAAATAACTTGTTTGGCCCCATCCCTCTTGTGGGGCTCCGGTCTTAGATTAGCGATACAGGGGATTACTGTTAGCACAACCCACAATGATCCTGATCGTTAATTCAAAATTGTACTCGAGTTGAGATCAGTTAGACAGCACAATACGCGTTGGACGCGGTTGCATCCAACTAATTGATTCCAATCCGAGCTTCACGCAATTATATATCTAGTGCCAGTTCCCTGGATCAGTAGCCTATCTGATGTAACATTGGGTGTCCCGATCTTTCGATGAGAATGATAACCTTCGATTTGGGTGGAGACGACTTTGACGATCCGACTACAACGTACAACGACGATGCGCCTTAGCAATCGCTAAACCAACTCGAGATGGTTATTGACCTTGCCGTGGGCACGATCAACCTGATCACGAAGATCAATTCCTGCAAGCAATCGAAGAACAAGCAAGAACAAGGCAAAAGCAATCTAAAATTGCAAATATAGATGAAGTATAGAAAAAGTTGGGGTTCCGATACAAGGAGCTTGTTAGGCGGCCGTTGAGCACGTCTAAAAGACTCAAATAGTAGCAAAATGCTAAACTATCAAATAACCAAAATCCAAGTTATTTTGGGGGACTACCTAGCTATATATAGGATAAATAGGAGGCCAAAACCAGGCTAGGGGCGTCCAAACCACATCCATGGCCGAGTAGGACTCCTATTCCTAGTTTGACTCGGATTTGGAAAGATGACCGAACTTGTTTTGAAGATTCCTGTTGACTCGTAAGGAATTTGGAGGTGGGGCTGGATCCGTTGGAAAGATGACGTCGAAACCTTTCAAACCAGTACTCATAGACCCCAAACACCCTTGTGGATCAAAAGTTATGGTCGTTTTAAGTTGGTGCTGTCCCGGAGGCCGAATCCGAGTTGAACTTGTGCACCGGAAGAATTGGCTTCATGCTTGATGTTTGGGAGTCCTTCTCCTTGGTTCCTAAGGACAATAAAATCATCACAAGTATTAAATAGCATTCCATTCATTAAATTATTTGTATGCAACCCGAGGAACGCATTCACCTGGCAATTGAATTGATGTGCGCGAGCTCGAGTAATTGGCCCTTGTATTACAGTGTTGGCTTCAATTGGGTTTGTAGGCATGGCCGCATCCATGGTTGTGATGTCCTCATCACTATCACCACATATCTTACAATAGGTTGTATCAATTCACATATATAAGCATTCTGGATATAAAATAAAACGATCCAATTACATCGTGATACATTACAAATTCACAAGTTCAACAGTTAATTACAACACAGCTCATTGGCTGCAACTCCAAAAGGACACCGAGATCAGCAACGGCCATGGTGTGCCAAACCACCCAGAGGCAACCGACTGGGAATAGTCCAGATAGCCGTCTCAAACGTCATCGTCGGGACCCGTCTCATCGAATGTCTTCGTCGCATTCGTTGTTATTACCTTCGTCGCCATCTTTTATGCATATTGTCAGGTTTAGAGCAAACAGTGAGTACACGTATGTACTCGCAAAGACTTTGGTGTTTTCAAGTGATATATTTATATGCAAGATGTAACAAGGAACGGGTTTCTAATATAGGTTTTCATCCCATGAAGCTGACTTTATTTGCAATAGAATAGTAAATATGATTCAAAGCAGAATTTAAATAACATTTAACTTGAAAGACATCTATTTCATGAAAAAAAATAAGATAAAGTAATATTTTGATTCTATCCTCGGTCCAATTCCAATTACCCTTCCACATTTCAATTACATATCCACATGCCAATACCCAAACTACAATCCCTTTAGTTTCATCCTGTCCCGAGTCATGTTGATTTATTTCACAAATGCGTTGTAAATTTAAAATCGTGTTTCAGCTTCGGCACATCCTTGTGTGGCCCATCACGAACTCTATATACTTTGAATGTCCTATGTGATTCCAAAAAAGTTAGCCTAGGTCATTCCACAAGCTATAGAAGAGTTATCTATGGAGAAAACGTGATTATCTATCGAGTAGTTTTCCGACAGAACCCAGTGAAACCTACACAGGAAATGTTGCAATGGTTACTCAACCTAACTTTGAGTTGTGTGTACAGTATAAATAAAAGTATAGCAGGTAGTGCAACACTTACAACACGTTGTAGGGTAGAGGTATGTACTCTGCAGTGGCTTGAGTCAACGATGCCTCTATCACATAATCCTCGACGTAACTTGTATTTTTCTTCATTGTTTATGTCGAGACTATGTGTGGGTCACTGAAACCCACCAGTTCTTTCTTCTTTCTCGCTTAAAGGATCATGTATCTATATACACAAAAGCAAGGAGTTATATGACATTTATCGGTATTACACGAATGTATAGACCATGATTGCACACACTTACAATATCTAGCATCTTATGAGCGTGGCTTCGATGGTGTCGAGATTAAAAAGATTGAACAAGTCCTCGAAGTCGATCGTCAAGAAGACCCCGACGATAGGTTGAAAGATGCTCGTGCTTGAAACTGATCAAGATACTCGTTATGCGTGTTACCGCGGGCTTGTTTGCATGTTCCATGTACCAATCATGCAATGTAATGTATTTCATTGAAAGTTCTTGTAGCCCCTCTCTTATTACTAAAGGCTCTCCTAGTTTGAATTTCTGGGCCAACATGCATATTCATATTCCAGTTCCTTCGTGATCTACTTGGATTTCCCTTTGCTTCCCTTTCCTCTTTTGGTCATGTTCACAGGAGAGGAGTGGGCACGAAGTGTTGTATCGGCTTGCACTGATGCTCTTGTGACACTACGGTATGGTGTGACATTATAGAATGTGAAATTAGAGAATAAAATCTTTCGGCTTGAGGTTTACTCGCGTTTTGGGCCTTTTGAAGTGTTGTGACACCACGGAGTGTCGTAACCTTATTTAACGTGCATGTTAAGGTCAAAAACAGTATGATATGTGGAAATAAGGTTAAAACCATAGGATTTGGAGGTTAATAACGTTTTCGGGCCGTTTTCGGGCCGTTTCCGGGGTTTTGGACCTTTCCGGGGGATTTTGGGCCTTAAAGAGGGGGTTGTGGGCTTTGGTGGGATGGAGTAGGAATCCATCTAGGTCTAGGAATCCTTGTTGGGGGCTGGTAGGAGGGCTCCCCTGCCCTTTATGTGCGCCCCACCTCCCCTCTATGCGCCCCCACACCTCCCCTTAGCCCCCTAGCCGCACCCCCACCCCCTTCCCCTTGGTGGCCGTGCGCACCCCCCCTCTTACCTCTTTGCTCTCCACCTCTCCACCTCTCCTCCACCCCCTTGCTGCCCTAGGGTGGTCTCCCCACCCCTGCACCTCGAGGATTCATCCCGTGGAGCGAGGAGCGAGGAGCGAGGAGATCTATTGGAGTTCTCGTGCGTCGGGCAAAAGTATGATCATGTGATTCCTTGGGGTTGATCTAGGTATTGTTCTTAGAGTGTTTATCAAGTTTTTAGATCTATTGGAGGTGCTGGATTGGAGTAATTTGGGTTAGATCTAGATGTTGCCACGTTTCTGTTTTGGGACAGCATGAGCAGTCGACCTAGGGTTAGCGTTTTCGTCAATTTAGAATCCGAATATGTCCGTACGGATGTTGAAGAAGTTGTAGATAATTTCATTATGTTTCCGTGGACATAAAGAACATTAAATTACGATCAGCCGTTTGAAAGTTATTACTGTTTTACCGAGCGTGTTAAAATCTGTGACGCGATTGGAACAGATCACGGTAATCTGTAGATTAAACAACTTTAGAGTCCGAATCAGTCTTTCCATATACCTAGAAAAAGTTGGGAAATTTCCTAAGCTACGCGAGGATGTACTCGTTTAATTGATTCGGAGTCCCAGAACTCAAGTTATGCCTTTTGGAAGGCTGCTGTCCCGACGGGACAGAACCTCTGTTTTTAGGTTTTGTGAGTAGTTGGCAATGTCGGGTTAGATGGGGGTTTGCGTACTGTTTTGTGGGCATGATTGTGAGTGTGTGATACCCATGTGCAGGTGGTGCGACCCCGGGAGTGCCTTCTACTTCCCGCCAATCCGTTGCCCGTGGTTGAGGCAAGTGTGTTGTAATGAATAGCGAATTGTAGGATGCTTGTTGAGATTAGATGAAAGATGGATTACATGATATGATCAATTGCCATGCTTTAATGTTTTTCTATGATATGATGAGTATGCTATGATGCCATGTGTTAAATATACAAGTTTATGATGATGATGGCATATTTGCATACATGACATGTTACATGGCCCAGGCGGTGAGAAAGTCATAACTAGTCCGGGAAGATCGGTGAGAAAGTTATGACTAATCCGGAGAGCCAATGAGTAAGTCATACATCGTGATTCCATTCACCGCGGTGAACGGAAGCGAGGAGTAGGCACCCTCCATCTTCGGGATGGAAGGGGGGAGAGGGTGCACACCGACGGGTGTGTACTCAACCATACCGGTATGAGTTTCCAAGGAGACATGAGCATAGCATCGCATTGCATACATAATGATGATGATAATGTTATGTGATTATGAAAGAGAAGGTTTACATGATGTGAGATATTATTGCCATGAATTGTTCTTGTTGTATCATTGCAATATGCTTGCTGAGTCTTTGAACTCACGCTTGTGTTTTCTTGTTGTTTTAGGTACCATGAGATCGGCATGCGGGGAAGGGAAATAATCACACATCTACACGTAGCTTCACGTATTTTGAATCCACAAGTCATTCAATTAGCTTTGATAATAAACTGCGTATGATGTTTATCGTTTTAAGGTTTAGCTTTGCTATATGAGAGTTCTATTGTTCGTTTGACACTTGGAGACATTATATGTTTGGAACTAGACTTATATCGTTGCTAAGTCGTTAATTATTGCTGTTTTTAGTTGTCTCTCATACTCCATATATTGCTATAATGTTGTTGTTCCTTCGTATCATGTTAAAACAAAGGAGATGCTGCCGAAATCTCGGTTTTTAGCATATGTACCTTTGCTGGAATTTATGGTAATTTGTGGTATTTAGATGTTGTTTAGCTTATGTTTGGTAACATTCAGGCATATTAAATGCCGGGGTGTTACAGCTCTGGGCACAATTAATGATTTGGTAGTCTGATTCGATGCAGCTGTTGGCTTTGGTAGCACTAGTAGCTCCGCTGCAGTAGGTGGATCATGTTCTGAATGTTGCTTCGGTGCTTGAGGATGGTCGACGATGAAGATGTCCCTCTGGCACCACTAGATGAATGTGTTAACAACATCCCCTAGTGTCATGATCTCTTGGTTTGGGGGCATCTCCAACGGGACGGTCTTGAAAGATTTATTCACGTAGTCAACAGGGACCTTTGCGCGTGTAACCCAGTGCCACCTAGCGATCGTGAACAATTATCACTTCACTGGTTGGATACACGCACCCCTAACCAACCTGCAGGAGAAGAGAGCTATTAGCAATTCTCACTTGGAGCTTGCACCGCGTGGGCTCCTACATAACGGTACACAATTAGCTAAGATGTCCAATATATTTTATCTACAGAGCATTATAGACATATGTATTACATATTTACATGGATGTCATCGATGGCAAATGTGCCATCGTGTACATCTGTCTCGAGGGTGGATGCACATCTGTTTTGCCGGTGAGTGGGGCTAAACTGCGTCAGTTCTTTTCGGGTTTGTGTGGTATGTACACTACAAGGATCTTGCTCACTGTCGTCGGCTTATACCGACGACACAGATACCAAACCCGACGACAAAACTTTGTGTCGTCGGCCAGCCGACGACAGAGGTCCCTCGACACAGACTCGATGACACAGAACGTCTGTATCGGCGATTAAGACAAACCCCGCCGACCCTAGACGCATCCTGGGCCGGCTCCGTGGTCAGATCCTTCGCCGCAAACCAGCCGCGCTCCGCAGCCTCCGTGGTCAGATCCGCAACCCCCGCGACGAGGCGAACCTAGGCGCGTACTTCATCTCGCCGGAGGCCTCTAAACGCCGCGGAAGGTCGCGATCCTTGTCTCCGTGCTTTGAGCCCCACCGCGCCGCCATCAACCGCGCTGAAGCTTCGGACCGTCCGATCCCGATCGAGCGGCGGTGAGCCCACGTTCTCCCCAAACCCTAGAATCCAGAGTAGATCTGGACCGTTGGATCAAGATCCAACGGCCCACGATCGGCCACGTCGCCCGTACTGTGGAAAACGTTACGGGTTAGGATCGTTTCCAACCGTTGGATCAAGATCCAATGGCTCAGATTGGCCGCGTTCACCCCAAACGCGTGAAGCATAGATCCAATCTGGGCCGTTGATTTTCAAATCAACGGCCGAGATTGTGCCACGTGTACCCAAGCCACGCCACGCGCGCGTGAGCGCGTGTCTTTGACACGCGGGGCCCACGTGTCAGCGGGACAACCGAACCGCACCATGACTTCACCGCTGACGTCACGGTGGGGCCCGCATGTCAGCGAGTTGGACCGCACGGGTTAATTGCGTGCGTGACACTGACATGTGGGGCCCACATGTCAGTGACACAAGGAGTCGTGAACCGAGTCCACGGTAGACCGAGCCGAGCGTGGACCAAGTCCATGGACCGGCTGACGTCAGCCAACCAATCAGCGGTTGCCACGTGTCCAGGCTAACGCAATAATTAATTTCCGAAAAAGAAAATGATTTATTAATTCGAAATAATGATTTCAGATTTTGTTTCAAACTTCAAACACTTATAACTTTTGCGTTTCAACTCCGATTTGAGTGATTCAAATTTCTAAATTTGTATAAAATTGAGACCTACCTAAATATGAATTTTATTTAATTTTTGGACTAAAGTTTTTCTCTGTAAAATTATTTAATTGATTATTTAAACTTTAAATAATCATAACTTTTTCATTTTAACTCCAAATTTGACGATTCCAGTTTCTAAAAATTCATAAAATTATGTTCTCTCTGTTTATGGATTTTATTTGGATGTTTGGATACTTTTTGCCTATTGTTTATTCGTGTATTTGCTATTTGCACGCTTTACGAGTAGACGTTGAAGTGCCGGAAGGATTCGAAGGAGAAGTATTGACTCAGGATCCAACTCAAGACCAAGAACAAGTACTTTTTGAAGGAAAGTTGTGCTTTGACCATGTTGATCCTATTTTGAAATCTATTTTGATTTAACCTATTGCATGCTAGTTCAATTAGAAAAATACTTTATTTAAATATGGGGGTTAGATAAATACCAATTTGCTGTATGACACCTTGATTATTTAAATATGTGCCATGACCCTTGTCACCCTAGTTGTGGATTACTAGTTGGACATTATTAAATTGCCAACATGGGTTTTAGACCGTTGTAGTATACTGCTTAGACCTGCTACGTGCTCATGACATGATTTTGGACAATCAAATATTAATATTGACTTAATGGTATATTGAACCTGTTTTGGAAAGGTATCATGTGATGTTGATGGCACGTGGTGCATGGTAATCAACTGGGGTTTGATAAATAGTTTTCGACTGGGCATGTGGCAAGAATGATCAGTGGGCCGATTGTGGCATTGGGGATGTTGATTTGGTTCTTCGGGTAGTCTTGCCCTGGTCACCCTAAGGACTTCACCTTGCAAGCCTTTGAACTGGGTCTAACGTGGCAACCACATGTCCTGTAATGGGACGGACCTAATTGATTAAGTTGCTAATAACGCACTGTGGGACCTCAGGAGGTCAACTACACCCTTTGTGTAAGTTGTACGGGGAGCGTCTGGAGTGAGGCCAGGTACCCATCTAGCAGTTGATTGGCCTAAACTTCGCTTTGAGCTAAGGGAAGGGTTAGTGTGCAATAACCGGGAGGACCACTTGTATTGTTAGAAGTTTCCGAAAGACTTTGTTACTGAACTTCGCCTTTGTGGTGTTTGATTGTATCTTGTGGGTAAAGTGCATAACCTCTGCAGAGTGTACAATCTATTCGAATAGCCGTGTCCGCGGTATTGGACATCGCCGGGAATTACAGTCAAGGGTTAGATTTTCTCAAAAATAACTTGGATTTGAAAGGTTGGGTTGGATTAATAATGATGTTGATGGAAATGTGGATTAGGATGGGAAAGATGTTTATTAAACTCCTTGAAAAGTTATCTATGCTATACTTGTTTCTACTGCTGAATTTACTTATGCTACTTGTCAAATGTCATTTCGCAAATATACCTTGAGCTATTCCTTTGTACCAAGCCATGCATATAGTATATTAGCTTGCATTCTGTGCATGACTTCTTGAGTACCAAGTACTCACCCTTGCCTCAATACAACACCCAGTTGAAGAGGAGACTACACCGACTTTGGAGGAGGAGCTCCAAGAGGATCCGTCTACTTAGGAGCGAGCCTACTGGGTTGCCTGTGGTATACTGGATGGCACCACGAAGTCATTTGATTTTCCGCTGCTACTATTTCTCTCTTAATAAGTTTCGCCCTGCGAGACATACATTTGTAACTTGACCATAAGGTCGAGTAACCAGTTTGACTATTTAAATAAAGTACTTTATTAGTATCGAGTGGTATGATTGTGATATTTATCGATGTTAAGACTGTGTGCACTAGCGCGTTCCTGGACTAGTGCGAATACACAGAGGGTCCGGATTTGCAAATTCGGGGTCCCGACACGGCCCAAGCCCGACCCATTTTTACTATTGTGACGAACACAGAAATAAAACAAATCACTACTACTAAACTACCTATTTTAATTACATAAGAGACTAATCACATCAACAAAATGTCAAACATAAATGCAATGCTTGAAGATGCCATTAATCAACAATATCTGCCAATATTTAGGTCTTAATCCGTGATTTCGTGCCCGTTCGTGCCGTCTTGCGTCGCCGTCGTGCCTAGTTCGAGCCTGCGCACGTCAGTACTCTGATTGCGTCGGCCAGGCCGACCAGCCGTGCCGTGCCGTGCTTTGCACCGTGCCATCCCATCGTGCTTCGGGCCGGCCCAAAAGAGCCCGGCCCAAATGCCCATCTCTGTATGTACTACATCGGGCGTCGGAATTAAAAAATCCCGACGAAGAGAATGAGACGGGTGCGCTCGCCCATTACATATACTACTATAATTACATTATTACATATCCTATAGCGGAACGTAACCGTGAGCCCTGGGCGTGTCCAGGTCGGCGCACTGCACGCAAGCAACCTGGTGGTTCTCCGTTTTTGCGTTTGGCTCCTCTTTCTTTCGATGGCGTCCATCTGTTTCGTCGGTGCCGATCCGCTGCCCACGCGTCCCCGGGCGCAGGGCGTGTCCATGTCGGCACATTGCACGCAAGCAACCTGGTGGTTCTCCGTTTTTGCGTTTGGCTCCTCCTTCTTTCGATGCCGTCCATCTGTTTCGTCGGTGTCGATCCGCTGCCCACGCGTCCCCGGGCGCAGGCCCTACAAGCGCCACCGAATCCGCCGTCGCAGAGCCCTCCACGCAGCCCAGCTGCCTCGGCCGCTCGGCGTTCCCCGCACCCGCGCCGCTCCGCCGACCTCACCCCTGTCCCTGCCGGTCCGCATCAAATCCAAGCCTAGCCTGCCCTCCCGCTCCACCATCGTCGCCCCCGCCACCGCACCACTGAGCCTGTGTCGCCGTCGGCCCTTCCTCGCACCCGCGCCGACCTCGGCCCCCTCACCCCTGTCCCTGCCGGTCCGGTTGCCTCGGCCCTCGCACCCGAACAGAGAAGGCCTCACGAGATCCACCGTGCCCCGTCCTGTGCGGTGTCATCTTGCGCGGCTCCGTCTCCGCTGCCTGCCGCCCCCCACCGGTTTTCTCCTTCCTCGAGCTCCCTCTTCGTTAGCGAGTGGAGTCGGAGCGGGGTGCCGCGCTAGCTGGACAACAAGCCGCCGCGGTGGTTCTGACCGCTCAAGTGCGGAGGCATCGATGGGTGAGGCACTGGTTCCATTTCCCCTTCCTCCTCCTACCCTTCGCCTTGGTGCCGCCGCCCCTATTGGCACCTCCATCAACGCCGGTGGTTCTGACCACTCAAGTGCGGAGGCATCGACGGGTGAGGCGTCGATTCCATTTCCCCTTCCTCCTCCTACCATTCACCTTGGTACGACCGCCTCTGCTGGCACATCCATCACCACCGCCGGCCGCGATCCTTCACTTCCACTACTCCTCAGCCCGTAGTTCTTAGTTTTATATTTAGTCTTAAAAAAATATCCGCTTTTCTCTTGGTTAGATTTCTATCCGTAGTTTGTTGTCTGCCCATGATGTATGCTATGGCCGACACCGTGTTCAATAGTTACAACACACACAAGCATATTTTCAAGTGATCTTTCATGCTTTCAAGTGAATTTGAGCTAACACAAGCATATTTCCATGTTCTTCTGGCATATAAGTATAATTTTGACATGAGTGTAATGTGCAAATTCATAATGCATAATGAATTTAACTTTGCAAATTCATAATTTTGACAATGAAACGACGTAGATGTCTGCTCATGTCACTCATGTCAAAATTATACACTCATGTTGGCTGTTCACGCGCGTGGAGCTTCGAAAGTTTCACTGTTGAGATCGGTATGACAGTCTATAGGACCTTACTTCATTTGGCTCGATATATGCGATAACTCACCATCACAATTGTGGTTGTGCTTGGCAGCTAAATCAGAAATTTGATCCTGATGATCAGCATAACATTGTCCGTATGCTTGATTAACACTTTCTTTATAGCCTTTGAAACGCTTGGTCAAAACCTGTAAGCTAATTTCTTTAGAACTTTCTGCTAATAGGTCTGTCCCTTAATTATTTTTTGTTCACACTGCACTATTAACACTGGCATTTTAGGTATGAGCTATTGAAAAGGAACCATTTAAGAGGTCTGAAAGTGAAATACGTACGGGCCTTCTCAAAACAGGTGAGGTGTCTATCTGTATTTTCCATTAAATCTCAAGTTAATACTTGTTAACTGATCTTGTTGTTTATGTTTTCAGATATTGGATGCCATGATTGTGCTGAGAGATGCTGGCATCATTCATTGTGATCTAAAGCCCGAAAATATCCTCTTAGCTCCCAGGTGAGTTGCCCCTTTGAATATTGGATTTTTCATTGTTAGGTTTTGGATGCTATTTTTCAAGCAAGCTGTAGTCTGATGGTTGTACGATGAATTTTGCAGTATCACAACAGCTGCAGCAGTGAAAGTAATTGATTTTGGATCAGCATGCGTGGAGGGTAAAACAGTGTACTCATACATTCAGGTTTTATTTTGTAACTTCCCAGACATTATTTCTCACATTATTATTTAATTAATTTCGGTTAGTTGAAAGTAAGACTTCGATCCTTTCCTTCCATTTTGCTAGAGCCGCTAGCCCGCTATTACAGGTCTCCAGAGGTTCTCCTTGGCTATCTATATCCTATAGATCTAAGGGCAGTTATTTTATTTCATTCACCATAAGCATTTTGCTCAGTATATTCTGTAATGTTCTGTTACATTTATCAACAAGTGATGACATTTTTCAATGAAGTGTTATCGTTCTAGGATAATGTAATATAGTGAGTTCAAGCCGGATTCTTAAGTTCACTACATTGTTTTTAAGCATTTGTTTTATTACTTGCAAGTTACTCCTGTGTTCGACTCATAAGTCTTTTCAATAATTGTACTGGCTACATGAACTCAGGCCTAGCGATAGCATTGAGATTCAATGGAGAAGGAACAAGGAATTCCCATATGGTATGTTCTCAAGCACCCAACAATGCAATGCTTGTTTTAATCACTGCCACAAAAAAAAACTTTGCCATATGGGATATGCTATTCTTATATGATAATGGTTAGGAGTATCTACCGACGGTGTGTTAATTCATGTGTTTTCTATGTTCGGCAGGCTAACGGTATGGAGTTGTCGGCTACTTGGAGTAATGTGATGGAAACTACCTTTTTAGATTTGCATCACAATGAATCCCAAACCTATTTTTAATTGCTATCTCCACATAGTTACACATTGCTATTGTATGTCGCAAATAGAGTTTGCACCCTTTTTTGGGAATTAAGATGCTATTGTTGGATCCCTTAAAGAAAGCTTGATATGTGCATTATTTTCTCTTACCTGCCCCGTACATTTAGCTAGCCTTGTTTTAAACTGAGAAAAACTAATTTGACTTCTCAACACAGTGGTAACTGGAAAATCTAGGAGCACAAAGTGCCAATCTTTCAGATATGCTTAGAGAAATGAAGAGAAAGGTACAATCCTTTTTTATTGTTAGGCTAATTTTATATTATGTACATAGAATACTATAGCCCAGAGTACATATTCTGACAGTTAGGAATGATAGTTACATGCCCGTGCGTTGCTACGAAAAACAAAATTGATAACAAAAAATAAAGATTAAAAAATAAAAAAATTATTTCACAAAATCAAACATCTATCTTTAACGCTTCGTTTCTTGCGAAAGCTGGCTAATTAAAGCAATGCTTCGTTTCTTGCGTAGAGCAATTAAGCAGGGCAATTAAGCGGCAATTAATGACGTGGGAAGAACGGACCACTGCCACCAAGTGCTGCTTTAGAATAGTAGAGATATACTTAGCAATGTCTGGTTATCTTCTCCCTGGACATATCATGCTTATAACACACATTCATTTCTTCTACCAAGGTAAAACCCATGACGATCTTTTTAAGGAGGAGATTACATAGTATTATTCAATGTATGTTGAAATTACTAATAATATTAGGGATAATTGGATATATGCCACTGCAGGAATCGCTTATTTGAGATTTGCCATCGTTCCTTTGCTTTTTCGAACGATGCCATTATGAAACCGTGCTTATTCAAAATATGCCACCGCTCGTGTCCGGTCACGACACGTGTCCCGTCCGTGATGTCAAATCTCGAATAAGCGGTTCCTACAGTGGCATATATCCAATTAATACGGGACACGTGTCGTGACCGGACGCGAGCGGTGGCATATTTCGATTAAGCACGATTACATAATGGCATCGTTTGAAAAAGCAAAGGAACGATGGCAAATCTCGAATAAACGGTTCCTGCCACCGTTCGCGGTAATTTGTTTTACTCTACTTTTGGACATTTTTTGGTTTATAGGTTTGAGTTAAACATTTTTTCTACCAAAAGTTAGATGCCTCTAGCCATCTAGCGTTTTAGCTACTCAGCATGGTGATGGTGTAGCTCTAGATTCATGTTTTTTGGGTGGGCGCTTATCATTATCTATACTACTCCTGGCGTCATGTTTGTGTTTTATTCTACCTCCAGTTGGATATGTAGATTGTTGGGCCGATTCCTCATTTCCTAACTTTCTGCCATTTCCTATCATGGTTTGGCGATCCTTGGAGCATTAGATTTTCGGTAATGCTACAGTTCGGACGTCTGATTTCTACCGCAACATTTTTTTTTACGCATGCAACATTTTTTTCTACGCATGCAACATTTTTCTCCTACGCATGCAACATTTTCATTCGACAAACAGTAAATGTTTCAAAAGTGAAAAAAATGTTGCGAACGTTGAAAAAAAATGTTGCAAACAGTAAAAAAAATGTTGCGCGGGCGTCCGAAATTTTTAAAAAAAATCAGACGTCCGGCTGCTAGTACTGTCCTTAGATTTTTGCTCTTTGGCCCATTATATTAGGAACCCTCCATTGTAAATGGATCATTAGGTGTTGTTTATTCCTTTCGATAGTTAAATTGTTCTGCGTAGTGGAAACTTCCATTATAGATGGATCATCATGTCCATGTCTTGGATTAGCCTAAGTTTTTTTTTGGTTTAATTTCTTGGATGCGATTAGTTTTGGGGTTAGGTACGAAGAAACTAGCTATTTGTGTTGCGTAGGAACTGTGATTCTTTGACCATTTTTCCCCTATTTTGTTCACAGGTTCCTCTATTTTATCTTCGGCAGATAACTATTCTCATAACCGGCGCAGCGTAGCACGCATATCTACCTAGTTACATATCCTATAGCGAAACGCAACCGTGAGTCCTCGGCGTGTCCACGTTGGCGCACTGCGCGCAAGCAACCCGGTGGTTCTCTGTTTTTGCGTTCGGCTCCTCCTTTCCACGCCGTCCATCTATTTCGTCAGTGTCCATCCGCTGCCCCACGCGTGCTCCACGACCAGCCCGTCAGGCGTCACCAAATCCGGCGCCGCGGAGTCCTCCACGCACCCCGTTGGCTCGCTGCGGCTCCTCAGCAAAGTCTAGCCCGCTATCGCCCCCGCGCCCGCGCCGCCGTCGCCGTCGCCCCTTTCCCCGCACCTGCGCCGAACTCGCACCCGTCGCTGCCGCCCGCACCCGTGCCACCATCGCCCTTGGCCCTTTCCCCACGTCCGTGCCGACCTCGCCCCTGTCTCTGCCTATGTCCTCGCCTCCTCCGCTCGTCCGCAGTCGCCTCCCCCGAGGACACCTCGACCGCACCGGCTTGGTTCAGGGCGAGCTAAGGTGGGATCAGCTTTTTCTCGCCGCCGCCCTGGAATCTTCGGGAGGAACCCCACCGCGCCCGTGCCGCCGTCGCCCTCGGCCCTTTCCCCGTGTCCGCGCTGGCCTCCATTTCTCCACATCCCGACATCGCATCACCGCCGCCACTCGCTTTCCCCTCTCCTGCGTCTCCAAGGCGGAGAAGACGCGAACCCCGCCCGCCTTGCCAAATCTTGTTGCGGTTTGGCCGCGTGTGCGCGTTCGCCTATTTAAGCCTAGCCCGCGGCAGGCTTCAAATTAAGCCTTCCGGGTCCGGTGCCATTTTCCGGAGAGGTGCAAGGTTCATGCGGCATGCGGGCATGCTCTTCTGTTCTATGGTTGCTATTAGTATCAAGAGTTGGAGATTTTGATTAGTGTCCACGGTCTCTAAATTTGTTAGTTCTTGAAGAATTTACGGTGTATGTGCTGTGTGTTTGCTGTTGAGGTGAGGTGCGCTTGATACAGATCGGGGCGTTTTTCATGGCGGGGAGATGTCTTCAACTATTTTGCCGATATTCTACTGTTCTCTGTAGCGGCTCGTTCTGGTAGGTGCCTAAAAATGAAATCTTGTGGGCTGTGAGAGGAGCGTGAGTTGAATCATTGATGGTTCTCTCTACTTTCGGGGGGTTTATATGCGGAGAAGTCGGGATAATTGTTCAGTTCGTTATTCTAATGAACTCATATGGTTTGATAGCCTTTGAACTCGTGCACGCTGTGTAAAAGTAGACTATAGACCTGAATCCCCAAGTATTGTTTGATTGCTGTGTGTCGAGAATGGCTTTACAACGTTTATGCTTGCGATACGACCTTGATGACTTAGAAAACTACATCAGTAAAAGATACTCGTGTAATACGAACATGCATATAAAGGGATTAAAATAAGCTTTTGCTTGGAGGCATGGGACGTTCCAAGTCCAGCTGATTGACTTGTAGGTTGTAGCTGTGGGTATTTTCCATATCAGCAAGGATGCATTGGGAGCACAACTAATATTTTTATACATTTAGATATGGTGCTGTTTGCACTGTGTTTGCCATTTTGAGTTATATTCTCCAGCTCAAGGTTTTTCTCTAATCTCCTCTCTACTCCTTTGCAGCGGGCAATCAAAACTCCACTGTCGAGGGCGTTGGTGCTGTGTTCTTGCATGATCGAGGGAATATGGAGTACGATGGACTTTCAATTTGTAGACCGATCAAGTTACTCTCCAACTATCGCCTCTTCGGACGCATCTCCAAGAACACTTTTGGGTAATACTGCTGATTTTTTTGTCAATCTCATTTTGGTGCAGGAGTTGCATCTGCTTCCTTGTTGCCTTCTTGATTTTTTATTTTAGTTTTTTTTTCTGAATTGAGGGACATCGGTGTCTTGGATCCAATTCACTGCCCCAAATGGCATGGGGGTTGGCGAATAATCAACATAGGGGTTTCACGACTACAGTAAAGGGGTTGGATTTGCTAAACAACGAAGTAATTTGACGACTAATCAACATAGGGGTTGGATAACTAGAGAGATGGCTTGCCCAAGTTTAGGTTTCATGTGTCAGTGCTGGCAGTTTGATGACATTCTTCAATGTTGCAAGGCAGTCCTCAACAAATCTGGTTAAGATGCAACAGGGAGAAAAGGACTTGTTATGCCTGCATTTTGTTTATCTTATATTTATTAACTATTAAAAGGAGTTTACCCCCACACGCATCTTATCTTTTGCCTTTGGAAATAAAATATTGGGCAAATATGCTGTTGAGATAGACACCCGTTTTTGCTCTTCCTCCTTTTTTGTTTGATGTAATCAGGTCTAATCTCACCAAAATTGAGCTCCATTTATTACGTGTTTAAACCATTAGTTGCTTATTTCTCTTCCAAATAAGTGCAGCACATGTTCCTTTTATTTTAGAAATTCCATAGCATACTCTTTGAATATTTGTGAGTTAGAACTTTCCAGGTTGCAAGGCTACTACTGAGAAGAATGGGGAGATATCTTGATTGGTTTACCCTTCGCCCAGATCATGAAACTGACTTAATCAGGTCAATGGCGCCGCTGCTCGGTGGCACAGATGCAATTTTCTATCTCTTAGACATGCATTCAGGAGGTTATTTTTCCCTTTTTTTGGTTGGGATTCATTTATGCCATACATTCTTTTACCTGTATTTGTCTTGTTCCAAGGCAAAGCTTCGTAAAATTTCAGCGGGATTGTGGTTTATAAAAGGGCACTACAATATCATTCAATTTCTATATGTGCATTTAGCCATCTGCTTAAATGTAATGTATAAGAAGTCACTATAATTTTGTGAAAGTGAAATACTGAATAGGTGCTAATAGTAAGGTGAAGTAGGATATAAATTACAGGTACTCTTTTTTATAGAAGGATAAAAGTAAGCTACTAAATATATATACTTTGCCAGGTTGCAGCACATAGAGTATGAATAATATTTGATGCAAATCTTATAATCTGTATTTCACTTCGTATTACTTTTGTATTAATTGTACTCTTGTGTCTATGGTTCGGCGTTGGACCTTTCACATGTCATTTCATTCAATTATTCACAAGGATAGCTGTTCTTATAACCGGCGCAGCGTAGCGCGCTGCTCTTACTAGTATATACCCATGGCGAGAAAGCAGCCGGGCTTACAAGCGCTCAGCCCGATCAGCTAGCTGGTTAGCAAGTTATCAAGCTCTTAATTTTTTTTGTTTACCAACATGATGAAATACGAGCTAGTGCTAGCCATGCCACTGCTGGTGCTGTGGTTTCTCCTTGCTCCCGCCCTAGTACTTTCCCAACCCGTGCCGACCAGGGGCGGAACTAGAGAAAAAATTATCGGGGTTCACCACTTCATCATATATGTGATAACAACTTATTATTCTTACCACTTGATTGTTATTTGCCTCCCGGTGTCACAAGATTTAAATCAAGGGGGTTCACATATACTATATATATAGACTAATATACACTAAATTTTTTTTTTTACCCGGTGTCCTGTGACACCCCCTAGCATGCACTACTTCCGCCCCTGGTGCCGACTGTCTCCAACACGGCGCCGTCACCGGCGCCGGACTGCCCTAGGAACTGCGGCAACGTAGACATTCCCTACCCATTCGGCATCGGCCGCCACTGTGCCTGGTCGGGTTGGAATGAGTTCACCGTCACTTGCAGACATAGCTTTAACCCTCTGAAGCCATACATAGGGGACTTCGAGATCATGGACATCTCGTTGTTTGGCCAGATGCGCGTCTTCGCTCCCATGTCACACACCTGCTCCAATTCGTCCAACACCACTGAATCCTGGACAAAGTACTGGACATTTAATTTCACCGGCTCGCACCTTATCTCGCCGGGGAGCAACGAGTTCACGGCCATCGGGTGCAACACCCTGGCGTTGCTCCGGGGCAGGAACGACCGGAGCTACTTAGGGTGCGTTTGGTTACTGGGATGAGGTTGAATGGGATGGGATGGTCCTGTACCATCTGGTTCCATTATTTTGGGTGAACGAGATGGTTCAGCATCTAGAAAGAATATTCCTCAAAATTGTACCACTTGGTCCAGGATGAGATGGTTCCATTCAAGCAACCAAACGCATGGATGAGTTTTTTCTTGAACCATCTCATACATGTACCACTTGGTACAGGCAACCAAACACACCCTTAAGCGGCTGCATCACTAGGTGCGTGAGCTTGGATGGTGCCGCCGATGACGGTGACCCGTGCACGGGTCTTGGTTGCTGCCAGACGCCGTCCATCCCGGGCAACCTTAGCACCGTAACGGTCATATGGCCGCATAACTACGACTACCCCGCGTGGAGCCTCTGCAGCTACACCTTCGTGGCCGAGAAAGGCTGGTAAGTACGTACACCGTTGTCGTGTCCCAACTCTCAAGTTAATTTGCCGTTCAAAATGATCTATTTCTTTAATTCAGAACATCGTCTACACAATCGAGTTGCAGCAGAAATACATATGCCATATGGATAATTTTAATCTAATTTATTTATGTGGAAGAAAAATTACTGTTAAGGATTTTTTTTTCCGATGGTAAACTTAAGGATTGATGAAGGATTTATTGCACTTAATACTGGCAATATATAGTTTGAATCTAGACCATTTGGTTACAAAATTTCGTTTCTTCCATCCGAAAAATATACTAGATATGTACGTGAGGCACCGTGTGCTTCTTCCATTTGAAAAATATATTAGATATGTACTTGCGGCGCTGTGTGAAGGTATTTTATGAACCTATCTTTTTTTGTAAAAGGGCATGATCTTGCCTAGACGCAAAATCAAACGAACATAAAATCTGGAGAAAGTTTAATTAAATACTAAATAACCCAAATCATCTCTAAAATGTTTCAGGGAAATTTGAAATCATTTGATGCCTTTGGGAAGTAAAAAATAGTAAAATTTAAATGCATTAGTAGCATTGTTAGAATTTTTAAAAACTGAAAATGTTTGATCATGATTTGAAGTTTTTATTGTAGCTGAGAAAATTTTCTCAGGACTCTTCTCAGAAAATTTCAAAAATTTTCAAGATGATTTAATAGATGGAAAATTAAAAATAGTGACATTTAAATGCATTAGTAGCATTATCAGAATTTCTAAAAAATTTAAATGTTTGCTCATGATTTTGAATTTTTATCATATCTTAGTAATGCTCTCGGTACCCTTCTCAAAAAGTTCAAAAATTTTCAAGATGATTTAATAGCTTAGAAATAAAAAATAGTGAAATTTAAATTAATTAGTAACATTATTAGAATTTGTTAAAATTCAGCAAGTTTGATGAAAAGTTGAAATTTTTATGGTAGCTTAGGAATGTTCTCAAGACCCTTATAAAAATTTCCAAAAATCTAAAAGATGTTATAATAGCTAGGAAATAAAAAATAATAAAATTTAAATGCATTAGTAGCATTGTCAGAATTTTTCAAAATTGAAAATGTTTGATAATGATATGGAAGTTTTATGATAGCTTGCGCATGCTCTTAGGCCCTTCTCAAAAAATTTCAAAATTTTCCAAGACGATTTATTTGCTAGGAAATAAAAAATGGAGAAATTTAAATGTATTACTAGCATTGTCAGATTTTTTAAAAATTGAACAAATTTGATCATAATCTAAAATTTTTATGGTAGCTTAGAAATACTCTCATGAGCCTTCTTAAAAAGTTTCAAAATTTTCTAAGATGATTTAATATCTGGGAAATAAAAAACAATAAAATTTTAATGTACTAGTAGCGTTGTTAGATTTTTTAAAAATCAAACATGTTTGATAATGTTTTGAAATTGTTATAGTAGCTCAAGTATGCTCCCAGGACACTTTCCAAAAAGTTTTAAAAATTTACAAGATGATCTAAAAGCTCAAATAAATCAATTAAAAATCTACAAAAATATAGCCGTTGCCGGGAATCGAACACAGGACACAATATGTGTGCGATGTGGGTGGTCTACAATCTGAGCTACGTGACAATGTGACATGTGATATGTAAAAATTTGATGAGGTTAACATTTGAGGTAGATGCAAACCGCACTCCGCGCAACCCACAAGGGAGCGACGTGGCACTCACGCTCCACCGGGAAGTTGTATCTAATTTGATGAACTAATAATACTTTCTTTAATATTAAGATTACTAACACGAAAATAATTAATATGAATAGATTTTCCATTGATAACAATCTTGTTCGTGTGTTATTCTCTTGCGAGAGGGTATTGTGGTGTATTTGTGATAAAAACTTAGTTTTGACCATGACAAGTAGAAAAGTTGTCAAAATTCGGGATTAACTGTGAACTAATGTATTTTAGGTACAATTTTAGCCGGAAAGATCTCAAAGATACAGGTGACATGGCCTACGGCAGACAGGTTGGTCAGAGAGGTGTTCTGTTGGTGCTTGACTGGGCCATCATAAATAATGGGACGTGCCCCCCGCCGCCAACACAACAAATAGCTTCCGCTTGTGTCAGCACCCACAGCGAATGCGTCAACGCCAGACAAGGGCCAGGTTACCTCTGCAACTGCTCCCACGGATACGAGGGCAATCCCTATATCCTCGATGGATGCAAGGGTTAGTTTGGCCACATAATTACCTATATTTTAAATTCTCGCATACGCTAGAAAATAGTTGCTGTTTTTGTTTAGATTGATCATTTGAGTTTTCAATATACAGATATTAACGAGTGCGAGCTTCGGAAAAAAGATCCTACCACCTACAAAAAGCGATATCCTTGTCCAGGTGATAGCACATGCCGTGATACGGAGGGTGGTTACAAGTGCAAATGCAACTTTGGACGAACAGGGGATAGCTGTCAGCTCATATTTTCGAACCCTGTAGTAGGTGAGTAGGTTCCAAACACATATCATTCTAGTTTTCAAATCTTGTTCCAAAATATTTGTTATTCTACAGTTTCGATGTGACTTTTTACCATTTTTTTCCTCCTATATGTCACACTTTTAGCTATTTCCATTGTCATTTACTATCATGGATTATAGTAAGACGCACCATCCAAAAATATAATAAAGTGGTATGCCTTAGTGGAAATATAAAAATTAAGAATGACATCTATTCAAGAATAGAGGAAGTAGGTTCCTAGCTTGTACTCATAGTAAAGTTATATATTTATGGTCCTTAGTTTTTTTTTTTTTTTTGCTTCAATATTTATGGTTTTCAGTTGAATTAACACAATCAAGATAACTTGCATGCAAATGCAATGAATGTCGTCACGATTAATATTTATCTACGTTATATGTGTTTCACAGCATCATTATGCATCGTCGTTGCATTGGTAGTCCTATTATGGTTCATCCCTAGGGAGCGCAAGAGACGAAAGCAGAGAGGTTTTTTCAATAAAAGCAGCGGTGAAATACTAAAGAACAGGCGCATCAACATCTTCACGAAAGAGCAGCTGGACAAGATCACAAACAACTACAATGACCGCATTGGAAATGGTGCCTTTGGCGAGGTCTACAGGGGAACCACGAACGACAACCAACGAGTCGCAGTTAAACGCTCCATTGCACAAGGCGAGAAGCGACACCAAAACGATTTCGTGAACGAGATAACCTTCCAATTCCAGATTAGCCACATGAATTTGGTCCGCCTTGTCGGATGTTGCCTGGAGACAGATGTCCCCATGTTGGTCTTCGAGTACATCGCCAATGGAAGCCTCTTCAGTGTGCTTCATGGAGCTAAAAAGCGTAATCTCTCGCTACAGGATCGCTTGGATATTGCTATTGGATCTGCCGAAGTTCTCTCCTACATGCACTCAGACGGTGTCCACAACATCGTTCATGGGGATGTCAAGTCCGGCAACATTCTCCTTGATGACAAGTACATGCCAAAGGTCTCCGACTTTGGGTCGTCCAAGCTAGTGTCAGTAACCAAGTATGCCAACTGGTCTGTGATGGGGGATATGAATTACATAGACCCTGTGTACATCAAGACAGGCCATTTCACAGAGAAGAGCGATGTCTACAACTTCGGAGTTGTGATTCTTGAGCTCATCACCCGAAAGAAGGCCAAGTACGATGAGAGCAACAGCCTTCCGATAAACTTCGTCAAGTCTTACAAGGAGGAGAGTACAAGAAGGGAGATGTATGACAAGGAGATTTCCTCTTCTGCTCAGTCTCATTACATGGAGTGCCTCGACAGGATTGGTGGAATCGCGATCCAATGTATCAAAGAAGACCGTGACGACAGACCAACCATGGCACAAGTGGTGGACGAACTTAAGCTAGCAAAATTAAGAGTCTGCGAGCCACAAATTATGGGTATTTAATTAAGGCCATATAGATGAAGCAATACAAAGCATGATCAGTTAGTATCTTGTGATTTATCGGTCCCATATAAATAGTATTTCTCAGTAGACTTTTATTTCCACAAATATGCCCGCTATAGCATGTGGCCCCGATTGTCACAAAAGAGTTTTGTAAGATTTGTATGGAAATAATACTATTGCTACAAAATTCTTGTGATGAAAAAAAGAAGAAACCATGTGAGGAGGTTTATGTAAAATTCCTACATTGCAAGTCTGCAACATATGGACACACCCAGGGGCGGAGCTAGCCCAGGCCCAAGCCTCGGGATGGACCAACTGATCTTAAATTAAATATCTGTTTTCAATGATTTTTTAATAATTTTTCATAGAATTTTAGTAAACTTTCGATACCAGGCTCCGGGCTACAGCTGGATCCGCCCCTGGACACAGCAGCTAGAATGTTCTACGGTGACAGTATAGCATGTAGCGGTGATCGTCTCTCTCATGGCGGATCAGCCACCGTCGTCGCCGTGGTTGCAGTACAGCTGACACCGCCGTAGGCTCCATCCAGGTACAGCTGAGTAGCTGACACTGCCGTAGGCTGCCGCGATCTGGGACGAGATATTGATGGAATCATCCATGTTTGCTCCCTGCGAGTGCTTCCCCGTGCCGTCCTCATCGGCTCCAAGTGCAAGTATTCGTCATTCCTCCAACTCTAGTATACATATTTATCTCAGCTTGTTTCCTCTCTCTTTACTTAGTTAGCGTCTCCGATTTTTCTGTACAACTTAATATAAATTTGTGTACCTTCGAAGGATAATAAAAACTCGCTTCATATGGTTTTTGCATTTTTATTTCAAAATGTAAGGTGTATACGTGAATTTATAAATGTTTTACCTTGTTTGCCCTTATTTAGCATTTGTTCTCTCTCCTGCATTTATAAGTATTCTCTCACACATTTCCAATGTATTAGCATAGATAGACCCTGTTTGTTTAGGCTTAGGGTTTTCTTTTCTTTTTGCTTGTAGCTTAAAATCAGCCTTTTGGTATAAACAGCTTAAAAGCAATAGGCTTTTATACGTAGTAGAGGTGAGTAATTGTACCCTAATTTTAGTAGCATTAGCCTAAAACCAACCGTCACTAAGCCAAAAAAGCACCTTTCTAGTGGCTTTTTAAAAAGCCCAGATAAAGAGTAACCCATTTGTTTACACTTCGGCTTTTCAGCTTTTAAGCTATAAAAAGGCCCAAACAAATAGGGAATATAGTATGTACATTACTTCTAGTCTTTCTCTGTGTTACAACATCCTTAATCTCCGTACCTAGCCAAAATACGTGTTATAAAAGGAAACGGGGAAGTATCATAAGTTTGCAAATGCTTTCTCATTTCAAGTGAGAAACCGAAGGAGAACGGATAGGCTACTCTAGCATATATTCAAAATTTTCTACCGTGTAATCAACGAATAATACGGAAATAAGAGTCATTAGATGCACTAACCCGGAGATGAAGACAAAGCCATTGGGAGTCACAGTTAGTGTTCTTGAGTGTCGTTGTAGATCGAAGGACACCGTGACACGCACGGTGATGGAGATGGTCTTCGTCAACCTCAGCGCCAATAGCCTTGATCGGAAGGGGATTTCGGGCGGAGGATGAACCCGTGAGCCAAACTCATGAACACGAGTGCCGGCCTCAACCCTGTATTTTATAGCGCCAGTTGACGGGACCAAAACCGAAAGAATTCGTGCGCTCCCGATCATTGCGCGAAGCGTGACTTAGATCTGAAATTTTAGGATTTAGTTAGGTTAACTGAGATCATCACTAACAATCCACACGAGGCCGTAACACCACGCACCACGCATCGAAGTGTTAGCGCCAGCTGTGCGGTTCTGGGCGAAGAAGGGGTGGCGGCTAGCATTTCAAAAATTCCAAATTCCTATTGTGTCTCGTAACGCTAAAGCCGGCACCCCCTCCCTTTAAATAGACGCCCCACAATAGGTCTCTACATTAGAGGCCCATTAGGAACTCGCGGCCCTTTAGAATTTAGATCATCATCTAAATTAAGTCCCAACCCTTTAAACGTGCTACCCTATAGGTTCACATATACTTGAACATAGCTCGAGTACACTTCCTCGACCATTAATCGGTAGTGTCGATGTTCAAGACCAGAGATCCCTAGATCGAGTTTACAAATGTAATTTGAGTTGCCTTTGTCTAACAAATCAGAGACTGAAAAGAGTAAGAAATATGATTGTTTCTTTATTATCCAAACGGCGTATTTAGAGTATACACTTGTGGATTACCAAATGAAAATTAGAATGCTAGTACTCATTTGACTTTACTATCACCATGTCTATCTCCTTCTCTGTATAGGCTCCCTATTTAATAGAGCGTAGGGATGACGGTTGTTCTTTCAGAAGATGTCTTCTCGCCAAGAGGTATTTTCTTGCTAAGAGGTGTTTTTTCATAGGGAGTAACTTCTAATCAATTATTATTGCATACCTGTAAAGAGAGATCTCCTGCACATTATGTTCATGTGCGGCGGTAACTGTTTTTCGACCAGTCATCTGATCGAGAAGAAGGTAGTTTGATCACTCCGACCAGTTAGCTGGTCAGGGTAACTGAATCAAAGGTCATCCCCGACCAGTATAGATGTATCATGTCGGTAGATGTATCAGGTCGGGGTAAACAAACCACCGATTATCTCCAACCAATAAATATGGGCCCAGTTAAAGTCGTAACCAATATAATGGGTTTTTGGGCCTTATTTTTTTATGGGCTTTTTTCCTTTATAGGAATATAGACCCAAAGTAGTAATCGTCATCAGGTAGGTAGTGGTCTCTAGCAGAATATGCCGACTCCCGAGTATATGTAAAGATCATATCGAACGAACCTTAACAATGCTTAGTTATATGCATTTCTCTTTACCTCATGATATCTACTAAACTCAAGGTGAGTATGTGTCATCCTTGTTTAGATAGCTCGACCACTCCTCTATTACATGACTCGGAATCCTCGATTATGGTTAACTCTTTAATCGTGAGTAGTATGGCCATGCATTTCTAAAATCTGACAACTCGAGAGGCCTAGAGATATCTCTCCTGTTGTATAGAGGGGCAAAATCTCATCTTGATCGACCATACCTCACAGCATGCTTTACGACAAACTCGAAAGCCATCTTTATAACTACCCAGTTACGAAGTAGTGTTTGCCAACCCCTAAGTAAGTCATTACACATCTCGAATACATGTGTCAACCTCAAATCTAAGGATATAGCATACACAATGTATATGAGACCAACTAATGACAAGTAAGAATACAACATTCTCGCAGTGTCTCAAGGTGAATCGATCCAACTCTATGTTCTCAAACATGTGTCCACATTATTGATTTGATATCTCCATATCTATGACTCATGAAACATGGCCATCAACCAATAGATATGCTAGTCTATTCATGTGTCATCGTATGTTTATCAACTATGTCACTTTAGAATAATCATCACAAAGTCATATATAAAGTTTCACAAACAAGCCACATACTTGCTAATAAATAATAATAATATTATTCAAAGAACAAGATAATAAATCATGAACATAAGGAAATATAATCATCTCCACGATTACCTCTAGGAAAATTAGTGTACATCACAATCGGTCCTTTTTTGTAATCACAGTCGGTTTTGGTGGCGATTGTGATAAAGGACCCTCATCATGCATTCATCCATACAAGCATCCATCTACCCATTCATCCATTCATTTCAAGTTATAACTGTTGTTTATATCATGGTTGCATGTGGAACAATCTGGACAGCACATGTTTGAGAAATGTAATTCTTAAACTTGAGTCTCACACCATAAAATTAAATAGCATTCAAGTTGTACACTTAAACGAAGTGATCACTACTAACAAGGACTAGAAGAAAGAAAGAAGAATAATCTCGGGTGCAGAAATACTAACAAGAACTAATTGACCCAGTGAAAGCTTCTAGTTTTTGCTATTGTATTGTCACCCAACCCATATTTTCTGAAAATGAAATGGTAACATAGGAGTGCCAATATATTGAATCCTAATGAGTCACTAGGAATTCAGATTCTGGAAACAGACAAATTTTATCAGAAAAGTAATTTGAAGTATAGGCATAGAAAATCATACTCATAAACAAAGATCGACATATCAATTGTAAGTACCAGAATGCATACCAAGAAAGCAATTGAGGCCGTAGTAATTGCTTCTAACTAATAATTAAAAAAGCCATATTATACGTTAGTAAAAATGCTAGAAAGCAGTAGTAAAAATGGTACCCACGAGATGACATTATACGTTATTAACGAGAAAGACAACAACGAAAAGAGAAGTTCATATCAGGATAATTCAAATAAAATGCTATAGCAAGGGGGTGTGGACTACTTTCAAGTCCTTTTGTTAATCATGTCTGCTCCTTAATTTGGTCATACACCTTCCCCTCTGTATGCATTGTTGAAATTTGAGATGCTTGCATGTGTTTTAGTTTTCTAGACATGCTGATCCTAGTTTTATGAAGGACTAAGAAAAATCACATCCTGATGGTTGTTTCATAACTAAAAGGATAAAAAGACAACCAAAATATACTGGGTATACAAAAAAAAATAACTGACCTATTTTAGCATAAGGATGTTTGGAGGCTATCTTAGATAGGATAGGACCCTTCAAATTTGGCCTTGCAAAATGTGTCCGGGCCTGCAAAACCAGTATATCAGTAATAGAATGAAATTATCAGCTGCACAAACATGAGAAGGTGCTTCTTTTCCACATCCTCACCCTAATGAACATTAACATTGCAAATATCAAGACTGCAGTATGAGGCTAAGTGATATGTCATAACTTACTCTAGTTCCAGAGGCTATATCAACAGCATTCTTGGCATGGTTGACAGCTTGCAGCATTGTGATGAGTGCTGACCAAGCATCCCCTTCCTCATGAACACTTGTGACGTAGTTGTGCATCTCAATGATATTCTAGAGTTAAAGGAAGGCAGCTGTAAGAACTAAATTGCAAGGAAACACATTGTGTGACTTGAAACAGAAAAAAGAAGATTAGCTGATATTAGTTACCCTTTGATCAAATTTAGCAATCTTATTCATGGCTCCTTTAAACCAATCAAAAGAACCTTGTTCTTGTGTCACCAAATAAAAGTAAGAATTGGTTGTCTTCAAAACCCTCTATGGTTTTGACGTAATCCTCATAAGGGTGTCAAGATCAACATGTGCTTTATTGCGTCCAATTGGTAGGTAAAGATCAGTTGAAGCTTCTTCCTGCGAACACAGGTGAATAAATTAATCAGTTGGTTTCAGGGCAGGAGCCAGGATTTAGTTAAAGAGCTGTGATCTGACTAGAGAAATAGAGGCATAGCAAAAAATTGGCTGAATCTCATAGTGTGGAACACAACAAACTGGAACACATTATTCATGATTGTCAACCTAGCCAAGAGATTGCTACTCTCACAACATCATGGTTGCAATTATATCTTCAGTAATGATTGACCTACTCAACTATGGCAAATGCAGAAGAAACAGTGTTGGTCCATAGTGTAATGAAGATATTTTAAGGTTGTACTGAGTGCAAGCTCTCACCTTCCAGAAGGACTCAAATATCCTAAAGAGGATTGTAAAGGATCGCTAGCACCAGCCAGGGGCGGAACTAAATATGATTAGCCGGTGTCACAGGACACCGGGTAAAAAAAAAAATCGTGTATGTTAGTCTATATATATAAAAAATTATTGTATGTTAGTCTATATATATAGTATATGTGAACCCTCTTGATCTAAATCTTGTGACACCAGGAGGCAAATAACAAACGAATGATAAGAATAATAAGTTATTATCATATATATGGTGAAGCGGTGAACCCCGATGATTCTTTCTCTAGTTCCGCCCCTGGCACCAGCCTCTCAGGAGAACATTGAGAAGGGCTACCTTCTATTGGCGCTTCTGAATTATTCAGTTCAATTTCGCAGGACATATATCGTGGCCACAGTATAAAATGAAACAGCCTAGGATGCTCTAAACAACGCAAACCTTCAGGTCTTCAGGGGGAGGAACTGAACTGGAGAGCGGTAGTGGGAGGAGTAATAAAGCGTGGGAAAAGGACAACCAGCTACCATGTCGTGGCGAGGAGGAGGAAGTGGGGAGCGCACGGGGGGAACCTGCTGGCGCCGTCGGTCGACGCTGCCCTCAATGCCCTCGCCGCCGTCAAATCCAGTGGCTGCGTTGGGAGCAAGTGAAGGAGGTGGACCGTCTGTCACAGAGTGCGCGAGGGAGCAGCCGATGCGAGATGGAGGCGAGAGGGCGAGGGAGTGAGCTTGAGAGGCAGGGGGACGCAGTGCGCCGGAGCTAAGGAGGAAAGGGGAGGCGGGCGGAGCGCGCGAGGGGCCGAGGGAGAACGGGGAACGGGCGGAGCCGCCAATCCCACGCCGCATAAGATAGTACGAAGAACCGATAGTGATAATATTTTTTTATCCGGTTCAAACTGGAAACCGAATGTAGCGTTATACACATCACAAGTAAGGGCGTTATACACATCACAAGTAAGGGGGCATATCCTATGCAATCAACAGTTTGGTGCAATCATCGTGCAATCAAACTAAAAAAATTTCAAAAAATTCTGAAAAAAATCATGGATGTACATCTCAACTTATTCCATCTACGTTTAAAATTTCATGATCAAATTCGTCCTATGCCAGAAGTTACAAAAAAAAGACAAATTTCTAACAAACTTTTACAGTTCAAATGCACCCCAAATTTGTCTTTTTTGTAACTTCTGGCATAGGATGAATTTGATCATGAAATTTTATACGTAGATGGGGTAAGTTGAGATGTACATCCATGATTTTTTTCAGAATTTTTTGAAACTTTTTTTAGTTTGATTGCACGGTGATTGCACCAAACTGCTGATTGCACAGGATATGCCCCCCACAAGTAATTCTGATCAAAGACTACATCAATATCACAATCGGTAGAATTGATTGTGATGTAATCAGTCAGAACCGATTGTGATACATTCATCCATGTTTGATCATTTATCCCTATCAGGTTTTTCATAAAAAAAAAAATAGAAACTGATCAAGATAAAATGACAGTGTTGTACCATTCTATAGTAGTTGCTGCTATGTTTGATATGATTAGTCATTAGTTAGTCTCCTGCCATGAGCTCGCTCGCGCCACTCATAATTTCAGCGACAGCAACTTTTGGGGGTCTAGAAGCTTTGGAAATGTCATTAAGGACAAACTTAGCAACAGTTTGTTGGTTGCAGTAAAAGTTCTAAACATACAGCTGGAGCAAACCATGAAAAGCTTCTTTACCGAGTGTTGTATACTTCGCATGGCAAAGCACCGCAACCTGATAAGGATTTCTAAACACCTGGAGCAATGCTTCTATGCTTTTCTTTCCAATACAAATTTTACAAATCTTGAAGCAAACGAAGGAGTAAGTAATCCTCATCTACCATTTATTAATGTTTTAATCTTTTTGCAACTTTAAAAAAGAAGAGCACAGAAACACCTCGTTATTTTATTAGCAACCATAAGAAGAAGAATAGGAGTAAGTCCCTTCATCTCACCTCGGAGCTACCCACCATGTCAATTGTAAAAAGTAGTCTAGTCGTGTCTCGCACGAACAAAAAGTGTGAAATGAGGACGTAAGACCTCTAAGTCTTCCTCTTTCTTCTAAACCACTCCCTTCGGTCACAAATAGTTGTTGTTTTGGATATAGTGATGGTCAAACTTCTGAAACTTTGACTATCGATATATACTTAAATATTTAAATTGGATACATGAAAAGTATATATATGTAAACTTGTCTCAAGTACTTTCATAATATTATAATTTTATCGAGTTTTATAAATATATTATAATAAAAATTAGTAGTTAAAGTTGTGTTTTGAAGACCGTGTCGACATCCAAAACGACAATTATTTGTGACCGGAGCGAGTAATTGCTTTGGCTTGACTCTTTGAATTACCTTCAATAAAGAATTAGCTTAGCACAGAATTTGTAGCTCGGGGTGAAAGAAATCCATGGCCAAACCTGAGATTTCCTTCCCAAGACTGATTTTTCTGTATTTATAGATCGCCCCCTACTAGCTCCATATTGAATTGACTTGTTCTTACTCTCAAATCGCTTGAGTCCTTCAAAGAACAAACAACTAAACACTACAGGAATCACAGGAAAATTCGTGGGCCCGAAACCCACGAAATTAGCGCAAAACCCACGAATTTATACTAAATTAGATGCATAACTCCGAATTTATCTCACGAATTTAACTCGAAAAATTACTCAATTAAATTCGTGGGCCCCATCGAATTTAACTTAAATTGGGGTTATACTGCGACTCACGCAATTTAATCGGGAAAATTGAGATAACCGTGGGCGGTATACCACCAATTTAAGCATTAAATTAGTGAGCAAGAAAACCCACTTAATTTATCCAGTTAAATTGTAAATGTAAAACCTACGAATTTAATGAGATAAATTCAGTACAAAACGCACTAATATGGGTTAATTTAGTAGGGCCGCACGAATTATACTAAATTAAGACAAATTAAAACTCACTAATTTATCGATTAAATTCATTGGGCCCAAAAACCCACAATTTAATGTTAAATTCGTGGGTTTTAATTAACCCACTAATTTAGCGACATTTATACAAAAAAATATACTAGAACACATATACATCCTAGAACACCACAACAAATGTCCCTACCAAATTTGCCAAGTGAATATACATATTAGAGGCTTACCAACATTATGTCATTAACTAAACAAAATACTCAATATCTTTCCATTTATGAGTGCACAGGACATATAAGATAATGGAAAAGAGGTAATACACTAACATACTATCAAGAATATGGTGACAGTTGTACATTCGGAATAATACCTAAACTTTGCAAAATGATTTCAATTAATGAAACCAAGGCTTATTAAGATAGCTAAGAGATCTTTAAATACAAGATACCGAGGTAAAAATAATTTATAAGCAAATCAAGAAGAGATGCCCACCATATTAGCAACCTCTTGACTATGCTTCAAGAACCCCATGAAACTGGAATGCACAAAGCGTTGAAGCGAATGTGGCTTAATCAAGAGTACATCAAGGTTAACAGAGGAACTTATGAAACAGGAACAATTTTTCAATCTGCAAGAAAGAAACTTATGCGAGCTGTTGGTAGGTGGTAACAAATGAATGAACATTGATGGTTCAAGGAATGCATCGAATCCCACTGCTTTACACGATCATCAAGCATCCTTGAGAACTCTTTAAGAATCTGCTCACGATTTCCACCATTTTGGTCTGCGAACATACTGTTTTACCTTTTTCTTCATCATTTTGTAATTAATGTAGTACCTAGAATCAGCAAAGGCAAAGAATTCGTAAGACTTGTATAAGGGTAATTTATTAACATTGTGAAGAAAATTCTGAATACGCAGAAAGTACTCGCTTTTAATAAGCATTCCAATTACTGCTCGTGATTTACGTATGTCATGATTCATTCATTCTTTTTTATTAAAAAAAAGAGTATGTCATGATTCACGAATGAAACTTATGGCTTGATGGTTGCAACTTTCAGTTTCATTTATAACCTCTCAGCAAAACCAGTAGTTGGGCTATCTGGGCCTGCATATGTATTGGTCAAGGAAACATACTATCAAATTATGTGGGATAAGCTATATGGTGATGCTGGTCTGGTGATAAAAACATAGTTCTGAACTTTAGTAACACAATCTGCACTATGATGAAATAGTTAGGTCATTTTAACAGCTGCGTATATTGTTTCCTTGTGATGAAGATACCGATATGGGTTCACAATGGGATTCATATTGGTTTCATTGTTGATCTGAATAATGTTAGTGCCATTTTTGCATGTTGATATTCGTTGAGTGGAAGACGAAGTTATTTGATTACGTGTTTTGCAACACGCTCGATTTGAGGAGTTTAAGTGAACTGGCTTTATGATTTCGAAATAGCATATTTTAGTTTCAGATTTAAAAAATTAGATTGGTACTTATATTTCTAATTTCAGTTTCTGAAATAGCGATTTTAGTTTCAGATTTTTGAAAAAATAGATTGGTACTTATATTTCTAATTTCAGATTCTCAAAAAAATTAGATTGGTACTTATATTTCTAATTTCAGTTTAGAAATAGCAGATTTGATTTCAAATACCAAATATAGATTGGTATTGTATAGATCTTATGTTCTGTTTTGTGATACTTTATACCTAAACTGTATGGAATCATTCTTTTCGATGACACCTCGCTTTGATGATGGCAAACCAACCATCTTGTGCTATCATGGGAGATTGAAAGAGGTGTGCATAGTTAACATGTCCATAACATTTAGGAATTCCAAGATGTTTCAATATAGTTTTTCTTCCGTTTCTGTCATTCGGTTATTTAATTACTTGATTGTTTCCTTTTGTAGATTGGATTGAAATACACTATGAGGTAATCCCGATGGTTGGTAAGGAGCATCAGAATAACAAACATTTCTTTCCTTTGCTTCTATGTCCTCACTACTACCGCTTAACTAAAAATTTGCTTGTTCTTCCAACTACCACTTTGAGGTAAGCGTAAGCAAATGAGTGGACCAAAGCAACGAGAATAACAAACATTTCTTTCCTTTGCTTCTATATATGTCCTCACTACTTGCTACTATTCATGTTTTACTTTGATAACAAATGTTCAATTATTAAAATCACGATGGACTATGTGTGATTTGTTGTATTGCATTGCTGTTTATGAATTTGTAAGTTTTTTAATACCGATTTTTATCCCTATTCTTTCCAAATGGTAATAGGAATATTTTTTCTAGGAGGAGTATTTCCCTGAATTCCATGTGTCTAACAAAAATCCCCATATGGGGATTTACTTCCTGGATTATCCCCTTTGCATCCAAATAAGCCCGTCATGAAGTTCCCAAACCCATTACTGAAAGGCGGTGTGCCTAGACATTTTACGAAGTTTTATGCATAGTAGAGTTCACTGATCTGGTATTTGAAGTTCCTAAACCCATTATAGGCTAGTGTGCCTAGACATTTTTCCAAGTTGTATGCATAGTAGAGTTCATGATCCGATCGATTAGACTAAATGCCATGTTTGCTACTTTCCCAATTAATTAATCAAGTATATATTATTACCCAAACACATGTAAGAATCTGCTATCGAGAGAAGAAATTAACTAATCAGTTGATAACTAGTTAGATTCGATCACAAGATAAGGTAGCTAATTAGTTATAAATCCACTCACCAAGAAGATCCACGAGGGAGAAACCGGATGCTAGTGGGGAGGGAAGAACAGCCAGGACTCGCCAGTCGGCGCCGGCCAAGTGGAGGGAGACGCCTGGCTGGGGTAAGCGTCGCCAGGGGCTCGCCGTCCCGTGGCGCCGCCACGCACCGCTGCAGGGAGGAGGGTCTTGCCGCCATTGCTGCGAGGGAGGAAGGCGCGTGGGTGGGGCGTCCGCGGGGATCCAGGATGGCGGCGGTGTGAGAAGAGGCGTCAGCGGGAGCTCCGGGATAGAAGGCGGCGTGGGGCTAGGGCGTCGCCGGTGTGGATCGAGCGTGTGAGGATCGACGAGAGACGAAGCGAGGTGGGGGCTGGGTGAGGATCGACGAGAGGCGCTATGTCCCCTCATGTAAGTTCGTGCTAGGACAAAAGCGATTTAAATTACACTCAATAAATTGTGGTGTGCTTTGGCTCTGAATTTAACTAATTTCGTGTGTTGTTTTGGCAGCCGACGAATTTAACTACATAAATTCGTGGGTTTAATTTAGGCCCACGAATTTAATTAAATTCCGTCGTTTTTTAGCAAGCAATTTAAGCAAATAAATTCGTGGGTTTTTTTGTGGCCCACGAATTTTAAAAAACCCACGAATTTTCCCCTGTTTCTTGTAGTGAAATGGAACTTTGTTAATTATATTTGTGATATATATATGTGTGATGATTAATTTGACAACAATATCTATGATTGAAAAATATGTTTACGATAAACTACAATATTTATTATGAATAATTTATTTATTTGTGGAAGATCAAGATATTGCATGGGTTTATTTTTTTAATTGTAACAGGTGTGGAGATGCAGCGCATGCATATGTGACGCACACTGCAGTTGAAGAGAATCCGCGTATGTGGCGCTTAGCCCAGGAGCAACACGTGACGACGCAGTGTAGCGGTCAGTTGATCGTGCAGCGAGCGAGCCATAAGAGAGCTTGTGTATGATTTCTCCCTCTTACGATATGGATCTCGCCTTAAATTTTGTACAATGTTTCGTGGCCCGCCCTGTGAGTGCCGGACATCCACAAAATCTCGAGCTAGGCTGCGCCACAATGACGCTTCAAGGCCCAGAAGAATCAGATCTGCTTGGATGCACATGTATAGAATTTTTAAAATAATATTTTTAATGAAAATTTATAGAAATAATATGTCGGTTAAAAAATAACAAAACTACCCTTCTGTAGAGTCTGTCACTATTTGAAAATAGCGATAGAGGAGTTTTTACAACGGTTGATCTCTCTATCGCCATTCCAAATAGCGACAGAGAAGTATATAGCCTCGGCGCTGCAGTGCTCTGGCAAGAACCGAGCCAAGCCAAGCCAAGCCCGTAAGCAAACAAAGAAAGAAAGAAAGAAAGAAGAGGGAGAGGGGAAGGATGAAGAAGAGGGGGGAGGGGGTGGGGAAGAAGAGGAAGAAGAATGGGGAGACGAGGAGGGGAAGAAGAAGAGGGAGAGGAGGGGAGGAAGGGGGGGAGAGAAGAGAAGAAAGAAGAAGAACGCGTCATGATTTTGCAGTTTTTTTATTTAAATTAAAATTTAAAAATATGATTTAACTATCAGATTAATTAGATTTATAAGTAGTTAGCTACGTAAAATAGCAATAATTTTTTAGATATACAATTTAGCGATCAAATTAATTAGGTTTGTAAGTAGTTAGCTGTGTAGAATAATAATAATTTTTTATATACACGATTTAGCGATCAGATTAATTAGGCTTATAAGTAGTTACCTGTGTAGAATAGCAATAATTTTTTAAATAAACAATTTAACATGTTCATTTCTTGATTTCACAACAATGGGATATCAGCATGTTCATTTCTTGGTTTTACAACATCCTTCTAGCCTCTCTTGATTTTACAACATCATTGATCTCCGTATCTAACAAAAATACGTGTTATAAAAGTAACCGAGGAAGTATCATAAGTATGCAAATGCTTTCTCATTTCAGGTGAGAAACATCTCTTTTTTTAGGATGTGTGCAAAGCAGGATCTAAGTTTTGTCTCTCTTCTTTGTGAAGTATATAAATAGATCTCTTTTTACAGTGTACTAAATTCAATTTAAACCGTTCATTATTTTCGACCCAATGGATCATATTAACTAGAATTTATTTATACTTTATCTGATAGTAGAGTAGTAAAAATACTCTTAACAAATCAACTGTTAGATCTGATTTCTACTACCTACTTATATACCACAAGTATAATGCACCGTAAAATTTATCTATAAATACTAGAGTTTTTATCATCCTCGAGAGATACTCCATCCGTTCACTTTTACAAGGCTTATTTTTTTGAATGATCTTATTCACAAATATAAAGCTTGCATGAAGATTAAATGAAGTCTTTCCTTCTTACCCCTATTTACTCTCTCTCAACCATATGCATTTATTTATTACCATCCATACAAAGTATATCTTTCATCTTCCAAGACAATTAAGTATAGATATCTAAGTCATTTTATCTTGTACCTTTATTAAATTCAACGCAACCTTAATCCTTGTGCAAAGTCAAAATACGTTATATAAAAATAAACGGAGGGAGTACTACCAAATTACCCTTTTAAACATTTGTATCTCTTGCTATCTCTACCTTTTAAATTTTTTTGTATATCTTGATATTAGCTTAATGTATATTTGGTATCTTTCAAAATTGATACGAAGTATCTATAAATACTGTATGCGCTTCGCAAACTTGACGCTTTAAAAAGCCATAATGGTAGGGCTCGCCACTCACCACCGAATCAGTGAAGTGTCACTACGACAGATCTGGCCTTCCATACCGGCTCATCAGTACCGATTATGCATGAACCGGGACTGACCTTTACATCAGTCCCGGTTCAACGGTCTATAGGTCCGGGGGGATCATTAGTACCGGCCAAAAACACCAACCAGTACTGATGTTCTAACATCACTACCGGTTGGTTACACCAACCCGTTCTAATCAGCACAGGAGCCGAGGAGGGTGCTTAGCACCGGTTGGTCAACTAGTAATAAAAATCGCCACATCTATAACATGAGATTACTATCATACAGTAGTAAATTTATTAGCAAGACTTATATCATATTATTTCTCTCATCATCAGTAATCTAATAGTGAATTTAAATAAGACCAACTAGTAAACATATTTACTTTTTTGTACATGAATATGTTGTTTCTTTATTTTAGCCATAACTTTTTATTAGGCCATTCACAATGGGAGTTTCATTCTCATTAAATGAGATGCCACATAAGCAAAAATGGTGACATGGCAACAAATTTATTAGGAGAGAAGAGAGTTGGGTTTCATGGGGATGAAACATGATGTACACGCTTACCAAGTACTTTGAAACTATAATGAAACCCCACTGAGAGTGATTTGTTTCATTTCTACACCTTTTCTGGATCTCGTGTGGCCATATTGTAGTGTGCTAGATATAATTGCAAGTGGCTACACAATTTATATGGCACATTTGATCACAACACCATCCAACAATTAAATGTTATGTCATGCCTATGAAATTGCAAAATGAAACTGTGCATTGAGACATGTTGTTTCATTCCTCAACTCAAACATCTAAATATGACGTGGCACTATTAAAAACCGTGTAACGAAACTCTCCATTGTGAATGGCCTTAGTAACTTCGATTTACAAATGGTATTCACTACTAGCTTATTGATGACGAGAGGAACATAATGATATAAATTTTGCTAATAAACTATAATTTTATCGAACTGGTAACAGAAAATACTATATCTACATTATAAAATTACTATAATACAATATAATAGTAAAATCAAATTTATACCATATGATAGTAATTGCTAGTTGTAGACGTTATAATTTCATGTTGTAAAAAATAGTAATTTCTGTTACTAGTTAGTAAAATTAATGTTTAATAGCGAGACTTATATCATTTTATTCTTCTCTTCATCAACAAGCTATTGGTGAAAACCATTTGCAAATCTGAGCTTCTAATAAAAAGATATGGCCAAAATAAAGAAGAAAAAGATTCATGTACAAACTACAAAACGCTAAAATAGGAGATGCAGCATAGGCATGTATGACGTACACTGTAGGTCGGAGGAAATCCGTGCAAGTAGCACGTACCTGAGGCGCAGCGAGGATCGCAGGTGCAGCGAGATGGGTCGCAGAGAAGTTTACGCGGATGGACGACGTAGTGTAGAGACCAGCGAGCCATGCAGACAAGTGAGCCACACGAGAGCGGCAGATGGACTGTGTGCGTGCATGTGCGAGTTTTGAGTTTTGTATGTGCATGTATTGGACTAGTAGGTGGATATGCATGTATATATTTGATTATAGATAAAAAAATTAAGATTAAGAGGAGAATAAATACGATGGGTACCTCTGGCTTCGTGGTGGCGCGTAAAAAATGATCAGAGCAGAGGCGGAGAGTAGAAATCAGAAGAGGCTGCGCGAGGCGCCGAGAGAAAAAGCTTCATGTGGTGGCACTAATTAAGATAGAAAAGTGCGGTGGCAGCAGAGACGAAAAAAGTGGCAGCAACGAATCCGAATAGTCGCTGTATTACATCCCATCGATTTCTGGTCTGCTCGCACGTCGCCGTGTCTCCTCGGAGCAAGCACAATAAGACCACGTTAGCTGGTTCTTAGTTTGTACTCCCTCTGTCCCACAAAGAGTGCATTTCTAGGATTTTTAAGACAGATTAGTGTGCAAGGTAAATGACCAATGTGACCCTCATTACTCCATACACAAGCATGTTGGTGCTTCGGTTTCCACAAGCACTTAAATGAGCATGCATACACTTACAGCTGGGCCCTACGGACTAGAAATGCACTCTTTGTGGGACAAAATTTGAACACTAGAAATGCACTCTTTGTGGGACAGAGGGAGTACATGTCAGTATTTGTCTATGTGAACGAGTGAGAAACGATGAGAGAGAAGATAGCTGGAAATTTAGTAGCCAGCTTTGCACGGATGTATAGGTAAATCATTTATGTACAAGAGAGAAAAGATAGTTATTGCACACATTTAGAGACAACTTTTAGAAACAGTTATTGTATAAGCCTGTAGTGGACTTTACTATTGTACTTGCTCTCATGCGTAGTTCTATGCCACATGGGTAGCATCACAGATTTGTTACACATCAGACATCACAAATGGCACGTAGCTCGGATGGCAGAGGGCTGCGACGTGTGCGTGACGTGACGTCCTGGGTTCAATTTATGGAAAACATTTTCCTTGTTTGATTTATTGCAGCATTTAATTAAGCTACTACACTATATTGAAAATTTTTGCACCGTTTTGAGAAGGGCCCTAAGAGTATGTCTAAGCCACCGTAAAAATTTTAGATCATGATCAAATTTGTGCAAATTTTAAAAAATTTGATAGTGCTACTAATGCATTTAAAGCAATTTGATGATTTAATTGAGCTAATAAATCATATTTTAAATTTTTGAAACTTTTTTAGAACGGTCTTGAGATCATTTGTAAGCTACCATAACATTTTCAAATCATGATCGAACTTGTATGATTTTTAAAAATTCTCATAATGCTACTAATGTATTTTAATTTCACTTAATTAAGCTATCAAATCATGTTAGAAATTTTTAAAACTTTTTTATAATGGTCATGATATCATTTATAAGATACTATAAAAATTTCAAATTATTATCAAACTTGTGTAAATTTTAAAATTCTGAAAGTGATACTAAGGCATTTAAAGCAACATTTTTTAGAATGGTCTTGAGAGCATTCTTAAGCTACCATAATAAGTTCAAATCATGATTAAATATGTGCGAGTTTTAAAATTTATGACAATGCTACTAATATATTTAATTTTTGCTATTTTTGGTTTCCAGAGGCATCATATGAATTTGATTTATTAAACTTATTAAAAAGGGTCCTAAGAGCATTCATAAGCTACCATAAAAAAATTTTATAGGGGTCTTGAGAGCATCAATAAGCTACTATAAAAAATTTATCGGGGATTGACAATCTGATAAAAGATCGTTGTACCCCCGGAAGATCCTGAAGCTACCGACCATACATCACTAGCGGAAGATGCTCGGGAGACCATCCGAGCAGCATAACTCCCGAACATGTGTGTCTACCCATTCGCCTACGACCATACCAGACGACCACGAGCAACCATGCTCGTGAAGACCATGCCGTTACCCGGGTGGATGGTCAGGGGACCCGGTCATGCCACTAAGAAGGAAGATGGCGGTCAATCCGTCGGAAATCAAGGGAAGACGCACCGAAAATTCAAATAACGCGCGGATCAAGGGCACCGGATCGTGGGCGCTACGGATATGGATGCGCGGCGTAAATCTAGAGGGTAGTTACCTTCTATGTATCTTCAGCTTCTGTATTAAAACCCCCCAAGAGCATCTGCAGGGGGGACAAGTCATAAACACAATATACTGGAGTAGGGCTATTATCTCGGCGGTGAGATGCCCGAACCAGGATAAACACCACGCGTCTTTCTCCCGTTTACGCGTTGCTCGGACGCCAACCCCGGCTCGCACGAAGGGGCTCTGTTGATCCCTCGTTCAACAAGTAAGCTCGGCGGGAGCCCGTTCTCCAATCGTCGACAGCTGGCGCCGTCCGTGGGGACGACAGTGTGATTCCCGTGCGAATTGGGATCCTCGAGGATGTCGAATTCGGGAGATACTAGGAGTCTTCGTGCCTTCAACGACGTTGACGATGATGACATGTACTACGCCGGCCACAGCGTAGCCGGTGTGACCAACCCTGCAGGCCACGCCGAGTCCGGGAGCTTTTACCTGGAATCTGGGGCGCGAGGACGGTTTTCCCGCTCTCCGCGCATTACCCTCGCTGGCGACGATGATGACTATGACGGGCTCTACGATGGTTTGGACATATCGGATCATCTTGAGCTCGATCGCGAGACGGCGTCCCAAGGAGATACGATGATGTCCCCGTCACGCTCGTGTCATTCTCGCCATGTCAACATGGTTGGGAGCCGTATCGAGCCCGAGGTACAATCTTCGGGGGCTGCTAAGCGGGGTCGTTACGAAGCGGCCAGGCACCACCTGGAGGCGTCTTTGGGAAAGACCCTGGCGAGCATACGCCGCCAAGCAAGAGAGAGGCGAGTTTCCAAGGAGAGAGGTTCCTCCCAGGGAAACTCTCGTGACCGTCGTACCCCCGACCACGTCCCAGGGCGCCGTCAGAGCTCCTCGCCGCCCGTTCGCCAAAACAGAGAACAGCTGCAGGCTTTGGCGGCGGTCGTGCGCGATCTTCGCAGTTTCCCCGACCAACTGGACTTAGAGGCCGTAGGCATGGTCGTGGCTGAGGATCTGGAGAAGCTTGCTGCTGATCTAAAGGTCCCAGACCCTCCTCGTGACCAGAGTGCCCGGAGTGTTTCCCGGGACCGCCGAGGCCATACAACTGTCCGCTCACATAGGGACGAATCCCGCAGCTATGATCGGGGAATCCCCCCAACTGCTAACCCGGCCTGCCAGAAGCCTCGGGGTGAATCCCGAGCAACCTCGGAGCGACATGATCACATCCGCCCGGATTACGAGCGTTCTGAACGCTCCGCGACCGAGCGGTCGTCGGCGCATCGTCCTCACGAAGTCTTCTCGACTCGGCCCACGCATGGGGCGACGGACGGACGCTCGCAGAGACCATCATGGCAGAGGGTTCCACCGCGAAACCTCGAGTTTCGGCTGCCAGGCATTCACGAGCTCTCTTCGGAGTGTCAGGTGGCCGACCAAGTTCAAACCCGGGCATATTGAGAGATTCAACGGGACTCAGAACCCGAACGAGTTTCTCTCAATCTATACCACCGCCATCCTGGCTGCCGGAGGCGATGAAGGGGTGATGGCGAACTATCTCCCAACGGTCTTGGATGGGGCTGCTCGTACATGGCTCTTCAACCAAAAGGAGGGGTCCATACGATCTTGGGGATAGCTCAGCGCAACGCTCCGAGTAAATTTCTAGAGCTGCTACACTCGCCCGGGAAGGGAACGCGACCTCGAGCGCCTGATTCAGACGGAGAGTGAAACCCTGCGACAATTCGTTTAGAGGTTCATCCAGGTCCGAAACTCGATCCCGAACATATCAAACGAGGCCGTCGTCTGGGCTTTCAAGTTCGGGGTGCGGGACGTGCGCTTCACCCAGGACCTGGAGATCCATCCCGATCTTACGGCCAACGAGCTCTTCCGCATGGCCGACAGGTACGCCAATGCGGATGAGGCCGTGCAATGGAAGAAAATGCTGGATGAAGGGAAGTTACCACCGCAACCCGGGTTGGAAACCTCCGTCAGCAAAAAGGACTCAAACTATGTGGATAAGAAGATCAAGAAAAAGAAGAAAAAGCAACCCTCGTTGGGCATAGTCGCTGCGGTAGAGCAGCAACAGCCCCGAGCGCCCCAGCCGCAGCGCCGGGGGTTTAATGCCCGGGGAAGAGGACAGCAGAATTGGCCCCGCGATCGAAGCGACCAAGCAGACCAACGGGGCGGCCTCTACTGTCCACTTCACCAGGCGTACGGGCATGATCTACGGAATTGCCGAACGTGGACCTACCGCCTAGAGCAATTTTACAGCAGCAAGGGTCCCATGCCATCGCTCCCAGAACAGGGCGAGAATAGCAAAGGCAAGAAGCCCGTCAAGGATAACGAGGATGACATGGAGTATCAAGAACCCCAGAACCACATTGCGGTCATCTTCGGGGCTCTTCCGCCTACAAATCTCGCCGGGATTTGAAAGACGCTGCGCGGGAAGTACACCATGTTACCCAAGGTAAACCTCCCGTGCAGCAGCTCAAGTGGTCCGAGCTGTCTCTTAGCTTCTCCAAGGATGACTGTCCCCTTGGAATGACCAAATCACAGAAGCTTCCGATGGTCGTGAGCCCCACCATCAGCAACACCGTCGTTGGCCGGGTTCTTATAGACTCCGGAAGCTCTTTGGATCTAATCTCCGCCAAGGTCTTGGACGAGATGCAGATCCCTCGCTCCAAGATTAAAAGCATAGTGGTACCCTTCTTCGGAATAGTCCCGGGCACCTCGATCAAGCCTTTGGGCCGGTCGTTTTGCCCGTTACCTTTGGCAGCCCGAGAAACTTCCGTACGGAGCTGATCACCTTCGAGGTGGTTGACTTTGAATCGGCCTACAACGCCATTCTCGGCAGACCAGCTTTGGCCAAATTCATGGTCACCTCGCATCACACGTATCAATGCCTGAAGGTCCCTGGGCCAAACGGAGTCATAACTGTAAAGGGAAGCCACAAGTCATCATTGAATTGCGACGAAAGGGCGTTGGATATGGTCGGCCAGCTACCTACACGCGGCCCCGACCAGGAGCCGAAGCATTCCCGGCCCAAAGTTGCCCTCCAGCCTAGAGGAGAGACCAAGGCCATCCCACTCAACGAGTCAGAACCTGCCAAGGTCGTGCATTTGGGATCTTCCCTAGATCCCAAATAGGAACTCGAGCTCATCACCTTCCTCCGAGCAAACCCGGATGCGTTCGCCTGGGAACCATCCGACATGCCCGGGGTCCCGAGGGGGGTGATCGAGCACAGGCTAGCGGTTCATCCTGATAAAAAACCAGTGCGACAAAAACTCAGACGGTTCTCCCCGGAAAAATAGGTGATCATCTGGGAGGAACTCGACAAGCTCCTTAAGGCCGGCTTCATTAGAGAAATCGAGCACTCGGAATGGCTAGCCAATCCGGTCATAGTCAGAAAGAAAGGGGGCAAGTGGCGCATGTGCGTTGATCACACAGGCTTGAACGCAGCATGCCCAAATGACAACTACTCGCTGCATCGCATAGACCAATTGGTCGATGCGACGGCAGAATCGCAGGTCATGAGCTTCCTGGATGCTTACTCGGGATATCATCAGATCAACATATCGCGCGAAGACGAAGAGAAGACCTCCTTCATCACCCCGTTCGGAACATTCTGCTACACGACCATGTCCTTCGGTCTGAGAAACGCTGGAGCAACATTTCAGCGCCTCATGCAGAAAACATTCACATACCAAATATGTAACACCCCAAAATTTTGCTTTTCTTAAATTCATGTGTGATTTGGCACTTTGGTGAATTTTTGGAATTTTCTGGAATTTATTTGGATTTATTTGGAATTTATTCCATTTTGAAATAATTAAAGAATTTAAATTTGCAAATAAATTTTTGTTGGAAATATTTTATTTGAGTCCAAAATGATTCAAAATATTTTCCAATTTTTCCGAATTTTTCGAGTCATTTGCTATTTTTAATGAATTAAATGAATTCATCGGGAATTATTTTAAATATTAATTCATTGGAAAATCCAACTCGGGTCAAGTACTGTTCATCCGACCGAGTCGGACTCGATTCAGACCCCAGCCAGTTGACTCGAACGAACCCACTCAAAACCCTAATCAATCCCAACCGTTGGATCAAGATCCAACACCGAGATCCGTCCGACCTGCAGCGGCCGTGTCCGGACCAGACCCGGTCGCGCCGCGCGATCGTGGCCGTTGGTTGTGCCACGTGGACGGCCACGATTTCGTCGTCTTCGCCGAGTCCGAGCCGGACTCCGCCGCCGCGCCCGCCGCCGTAACGAACTAGGTTTCCGTCTAGGGCACGAACGCCGAGGCTATTTAAAGCGTGAGACGTCCCCCGAGGTTGCCCTCATCCTTGCGCACCCGTTTCCCCGAGCCATCTCGCCTGAGCCGCCGCCGTTGAGCATGTCGCTCGCCGGAGTTGTCTCTTCCCTCCGCTGCGGTTTGCGCCGTTTTCCGCCGTCGTCCGTCGTCTTCCGCCGAGAAGGAGCCCAGATCCGGAGTCCCCGCGACGAGACGCACCCGAAGGGAGGTTTCATCTCGCCGGAGAAGCCCCGTGGCGCCGTAGCTGTGGTCATCGTCTCGACTCAATCAAGCCCGGCGCCGCCGTGAAACCATCGCCGTCCGCGAGCTCGGAGGACCGTCGATCCAGATCGAGCGGTTGAGGTGAGATCACGTGTTCCAAACCCGATTAGATTCGGACCGTTGGATCAAGATCAGCAGTTCCACAATCGCCACGTCTTGTAGCGATGCGATTATAGGATTAGATCTGGACCGTCCGATCTAGATCGAGCGGCCCATGAGCATCGAGTACTTTCAACGCGTTAACCCCTGGATTCCAATCCGCGGGTTGATTTTCAAACCAACGGCGAGATTGGCGCCACGTGTCGGGAAGTTGGACCGACGCGGTCGGCGCGCCCACGCACGCTGGCAGCGCAGACGCTGACACGCGGGGCCCGCGTGTCAGGGGGCCCGCATGTCAGCGGCTAACCCAGCCTAGCGCTGACGTCACCCATGACGTCACAGTGGGTCCCACTGTCGCCGTGCGGATGAGCCCGGCCGACGTCGGCCGATAGCGTCACCCGAGTGGGCCCACATGTCGATCCACGTGGAGCCGTGGACCGAGTCCACCGTGGACCCGGTGAGCATGGACCGAGCCCATGGACCTACTGACGTCGGCAAGCCAATCAGAGCTGCCACGTGTCCATGCCGACGCAATAATTAATTTCGAAAAGAAAATGATTTATTAATTCGAATAATGATTTCAAATTTAGATTCAAACTTCAAACGCTTATAACTTTTTATGCGCTTTCAACTCCGATTTGAGCGATTCAAATTTCTAAATTTGTATAAAATTAAGATCTACCTAAATATAAATTTTATTTAATTTTTGGACTAAAGTTTTTCTCTGTAATATTATTTAATTGATTATTTAAACTTTAAATAATCATAACTTTTATGCGTTTAACTCCAAATTTGTGATTCCAGTTTCTAAAAATCCAGAAAATTATGTTTCTCTCTGTTTATGGATTTTATTTGGAGTTTTGGGATCTTTTTGCATAGTGTTTATTTGTGTATTTGCTATTTGCACGCTTTACGAGTAGGCGTTGAAGTCTGGGAGGGATTCAAGGAGAAGTATTGACTCAGGATCCAACTCAAGACCAAGAGCAAGTGCTTTTGAAGGCAAGTTGTGCTTTGACCATGTTGATCCTATTTGAAATCTATTTTGATTTAAACTATTGCATGCTAGTTTAATTAGAAAGATACTTTGGTTTAAACAAGGGGTTAGATAAATACCAATTTGCTATATGACACCTTGATTACCTAAGTATGTGCCATGACCTTTGTCACCCTAGTTGTGGTTTACTAGTTGGACATTACTAAATTGCCAACATGGGTTTAGATCGTTGTAGTATCTTTGCTTAGACACACTACGTGCTCATAACATGATTTTGGATAATCAAATGCTAATATGGACTTAATGATATATTGAACCTGTTTTGGAAAAGTATCATGTGAAGTTGATGGCACGTGGTGCATGGTAATCAAGCGGGGTTTGATAAATGATTTTATTGGGGCATGTGGCAAGAGTAATCAGGTGGGCGGTTGTGGCATTGGGAGTGTTGATTTGGTTTTAGGGTAGTCTTGCCCTGGTCACTCTAAGGACTTAACCTTGCAAGCCTTTGAACTGGGTCATACTTGCAACCACATGGCTGGAATGGGGCGGCCCTAGTTGACTAAGTCGCTAAGGACTCACTTGTGGAGCCTCGGGTGTCGATTACACCTTTTGTGTGATTGTGCGGGGGGCGTATCGTGGCTGTGGCCAGGTACCCATCTAACGGTGTGTTGGTCCCATACTTCGCCTTGGCTAAGGGAAGGGATGGTGTAGAGCCTGAACAGGAGAGGACCACTGTGTTGTTTGAGGCTTAGAAAGGCTTTGTTATGATCGCTCATTCGCATACTCTTGTATGGCGATTCACTACCGACGTGGTGAGTGGATTGTATCTTGTGGGTAAAGTGCATAACCTCTGCAGAGTGTAGAATCTATTTGAATAGCCGAGTCCACGGTCTTGGACAATGCTCGGAATTACAGTCAAGGGTTAGATTTTACGAAAATAACTTGGTTTTGAGAAGTTGGGTTGGTTTAACAAAGAAGATGATGGAAATATGGTTTAGGATGGGGAAAAATGTTATTTAAACTTTTGAAAAGTTACTTATGCTTTACTTGTTTTTCTTGCTTTGAATCTACTTATATTACTTGTCAAATCTTGTTTACATAAATATACCTGAGCTATTCCTTTGTACTAAGCCATGCATATAGTATATTAGCTTGCATTACATTGCATGACTTCTTGAGTACCAAGTACTCACCCTTGCCTCAACACAATACCAGTTGAAGAGGAGACTACGCCCGGTTTCGGAAGAGGAGTTCCAAGAGGACCCGTCTATTTAGGGGATGCGAGCCCGATCGGTTGCACTGTGGTATCTTTGGATGGCGCCATAAGTTTATTTGATTTTCATTGCTATTTCTCTTTTAATAAGTTTTGCCTTGCAAGGCATATATATTTGTATCTTGGCCATAAGGTCAAGTAACCCTTTATTAATAAAGTACTTTGATAGTATCGATTGGTATGATTGTGATATTTACCGATGTAAAGGCTGTGGTGCACTAAGCGCGTTCCTGGACTAGTCTTGAATACACAGAGGGTCGGATTTGCAAATTCGGGTCCCGGCAGAGGTGGTATCGAGCCAGGTTATTGTAGGCTCAACCCTAAGCTAGAATGGTCGTAGTGAGGATAAAACCTATTTTCTAAAGCTAAAAGTTTGTCAAGATAAGAAATGACATCTCGACTTATCCCCTTCTCTCTTTTCTCGTCTCTTGCTGAAATTTTCCCTTACCTTGTCACAATTCGAAAATTCCGAGTTCTTACGTAAAGCACTCTTGTGACAGATGGAGGTTTTCTCGATGAGTGAGCATAGGTTCTATAGTGAGACTCCTTCGCCGAGTCGCGTCATAGAATAAAGAGTTACCCTTTAGGCGTTATATTCCAGAGTTAGTTCGATTTGGATTTGCTTTGTTTGCTGAGTGTGCAGTATGTGTTGCAAGGCCCTTAGGCATTGTAAGCAGCCATACCAAGTTACTAATAATAAAGATGGACCTTAAAGTTACCCCTTTCGCCTCGCATAAGTTCCATATTACTTGTCTATTCTTGTTTCCCTCTCATCTCTAAACCTAGAGCAAATCGATAGATGGTGAACACCCGTGGAAACTTTGGAAGCAATGGGAGTGGATCTCGCCCAGCAGAAAACCCCAATGATGGAGCACCAGCACCGCCACTGGATGTGCAGAATTTTGGAGCATTTCTTGCTGCTCAGACTCAGTTGATGCATGCTATGATGCAACAAATGCAGCACGTCCTTTGCTCAGGCCACTTTGCTAATCAAGTTAATCAGGGACCACGCCAGAATACAAGGCTGTCAGAGTTCATGAGGACTCACCCACCCACTTTCTCTGGGAATGCCAATCCGTTGGAGGCCGACGATTGGTTAAGATCAATTGAGAGGAAGCTACACATAGCTCAATGCATAGGGAATGAGAAGGTACTTTACGCTTCTCATCAGTTGGAAGGAAAATTGGCCAGAATGGTGGGAGAACTTACATGCCCGCAGCGAGAGAACCCTCAAGATATCACTTGGGAGGAGTTCACGGTGCATTCCGGCAGTATCACGTGCTGAAGGAATTATGGACCTTAAGAAGGAGGAGTTCGAGCACTGAAGCAAGGTAATCGGCCCGGTGGCCGAGCTACTGAACAAGTTCACACAGCCTAGCACGCTACGCTTTGAGGATGTAGCGACAGATAAATCCAGACAGTCTCGTTTCATGAAGGGACTTAACTCAGGATTGCAAGTAGGATTGATCACCCACACCTTTCCAGATTTCCAAGAGTTGGTGAATAAGGCGCTTATTCTTGAGGACAAGCGCAAGGAACTGGATGAGAACAGGAAGCGCAGGATGCAACAGCAAGGATCACGTCGAGAGCATAGCGGCGCTGAGAGTTGCACCAAATCAATTCTTGATTCCAACCACGAGAATGCAACAAGGACACCCTCCCGGCACCAAGACACATCGATCAAAACTACCAAACCCCAGCCGCTAGAAACGCTACCGTCGGCAATAAAGAAGGTGAGACGCTGTTACAAGCGCAACGAGCCAGGACACTTTGCCATGATTGTCCAAAGAAGGCGAGAAGCGACCCGGTTCGCTTCAATCTAGGAACCACCCAGCTAGGGCGCCCGACACTGGAGCCACACCAGGACCGTGGTGAGAGGCCGAGTCAACCATGTTACCGCAGATGCAACTGCGAATGCTACTGGACGTCGTCTTGGGTAAGTTACTTGTTAACTTTCGATACACCTTGATTTTGCTTGACTCGAGCTTAGCATTCGTTTGTTTCGCAAGGCTTTGCTACTAGAAATGACTTGAGAGTTGCAAGACTTAAGTGCATGCTTTTAGTTCAAACCCACGGTTAGAACTCCGAGCGGAAGTAGGATGTTCGGGTGAGAATACTAATAGATGGAATAGAGTTCCTAGCAAACCTTATAATTTTGGAGACCCGGACCTTAGATGTTATATTGGGAATGGATTGGTTATCCAAGCACAAGGCCGTATTGGATTGTGGGCGAAGGACTATCTCGATTGAGAGCCCGTGTGGGAAGAAAGTGGAATTTCAAGCCACTGCTGATTAGAGATGGACGATTGATGGTTAACGATACCAAGGCAATCGGCATAGAGGATGTTCGGTAGTGAGTGAGTACCCGATGTTTTCCCGAAGATCTACTGGTATGCCGCCAGGACGAGGACATAGAGTTTGTGATAGAACTTGTACTGTGCACAAGACCGATAGCAAAGAGACCCTATCGGATGTCTACCGAGGAGTTGGTAGAGATGAAGAAACAGTGGAAGAGTTAATGGATAAAGGATTTATCGAGACCAAGTTAGTCGCCGTGGGGAGCACCGATTTTGTTTGTCAAGAAGAAGGGCGGGAGTTTCAGGATGTGCATTGACTACCGTGCACTCAATAAAGTCACCGTGAAAAATAAGTATCCGCTACCAGGATTGATGATTTGTTTGATCGGTTAAGAGGAGCCGGAGTTTTCTCCAAGATTGATGCGAGATCGGGATACCATCGATTGAAGATCCGATCGAGAAGATATTCAAGATCGCATTCTCGTCAAGATATGGACATTACGAGTTTCTGATTATGTCCTTTGGGGTGACGAATCGCCGGCTTATTTCATGAATATGATGAATAAGGTGTTCATGGAATATTTGGACAAGTTTGTCGTCGTGTTCATAGACGATATCCTAGTCTACTCCAAGGCAGGAGGATGAACATGCCGAACACTTAAGGCGAGTTTTGGAAAAGGCGAGGAACGACAACTTTTCGCCAAGTTCAGCAAGTGTGATTTTTGGAAGGACAAGGTGGAGTTTCTTGGACATGTAATGACCGCGGAAGGAGTCGCCGTAGATCCAAGCAAAGTAGAAGCTGTGTTACATTGGGAGGCGTAGAAGACTGTGACCCAGTTGGAGTTTCCTTGGAATGGCAGGATATTACCGCCGTTTCATCGAAGGCTTTTCGACAATTGCGAAACCTCTTACGCCAATTCCGAAGAAGGAAAAGAAGTTTGCATGGGCGCTTGAGAATGTGAGAAAGGATTTCAGAGCTGAAGAAGCGATTGACATCGGCAGGTGTTAGTTCTCTGGGATGTTGCTCAAAGCCGATATTTATTGTGACGCATCGCGCCAAGGACTTGGATGTGTGTCTGAGAGAATGGAAAGGTCGTCGCTTATGCATCAAAGCGATTGAGGCCGCATGAGGAAAATTATCCGACACATGACCTAGAGTTAGCCGCCGTAGTGCATGCTTTGAAGATATGGCGTCACTATCTGATTGGAAACAGATGTGAAGTATATACGGATCATAAGAGCCTTAAGTACATATTCACCCAATCGGATCTGAATATGAGGCAAAGGAGATGGCTAGAATTGATCAAGGACTACAATGTTGGAATCCATTACCATCCCGGGAAGGCCAATGTAGTAGCCGATGCTCTGAGTCGGAAAAGCCATACCGTGAGTGCGTTGCTAACCACAAGTCAGGATGAGTTATGTGAGGATTTTCAAAAGATGAAGATTGAGGTTGTACCTAGCGGATTCTTGGCCGCATTGGAAGTAAAGCCTACCCTAGAGGATCAGATCCGAGAAGGACAGAAGGATGATGGCGGGATCGCGCAGGATTAAGTCCATCAAGGAGGAAGGCAAGGCAGAGGACTTCAAATTGGATGAACAAGGCACGTTGTGGATGAAGGATCGGTTGTGTGCACGACAAGGAGGAGTTAAAGCGATCGATTTTGGAGGAAGCCCATGACTCAAGTACTCAATTCATCTGGAGCGCCAAGATGTATCGAGGATCTGAAGGAGAGATTACGGTGGCCAAGTATGAAGCGTGAAGTTGCAGAGCATGTTGCATTGTGCGGCGTATGCCGGAGAGTCAAGGCCTTGCATCGAGACCAGCAGGATTGCTCTGATGTGAAGATACCTGAGTGGAAGTGGGAGGAAATCGGAATGGATTTCTGTAACATCCCAAAATTTTGCTTTTCTTAAATTCATGTGTGATTTGACACTTTGGTGAATTTTTGGAATTTTCTGGAATTTATTTGGGTTTATTTGGAATTTATTTGAATTTATTCCATTTTGAAATAATTTAAGAATTTAATTTTTCAAATAAAATTTTGTTGTAAATATTTTATTTGAGTCCAAAATGTTCCAAATTATTTTCGAATTTTTCCGAATTTTTCGAGTCTTTTGCTATTTTTAATGAATTAAATGAATTCTCGGGAATTATTTTAAATATTAAATCGCTGGAAATCCAACTCGGGTCAAAATCTTGTTCATCCGACCGAAGTCGGACTCGAGCCCGACCGAACCCGGCCGAGCCAGTTGACTCGGCCGAACCCACTCCTAAACCTAATCAATCCCAACCGTTGGATCAAGATCCAACGGTGAGATCCGCCCGTCTGCGGTTCGAGCCGTAGCAGGCGGATCGATCGCGCCCGTCGCGATCGTGGCGTTGATCGCGCCACGTGGGCGGCCACGATTCGTCGTCTTCGCCGAGTCCGGCCGGAAGCCGCGCGCGCCGCGCCGTAGCGAACTAGGTTTCCGTCTAGAACGCAGACGCCGAGGCTATTTAAAGCGTGAGACGTCCCCGAGGTTGCCCTCATCCTTGCGCACCGTTCCCGAGCCATCTCGCCGAGCCACCACCGTTGAGCCGCAATCGCTCGCCGGAGTTGTCTCTTCCCTCCGCCGCGTTTGCGCCGGTTTCGCTGCCGTCCGTCGTCTTCCGCCGAGAAGGAGCCCAGATCCGGAGTCCTCGCGACGAGACGCACCCGAAGGGAGGCTTCATCTCGCCGGAGCACGCCCCAAACGCCGTCGGGCTCGTCGTCGTCCCCGTCTCCGGTCAAGCCAGCGCCGCCGTGAAGCCATCAGCCCTCGCGAGCTCTGTGCACCGTCGGATCCAGATCGGACGGTTGAGGTGAGCTCACGTGTTCCCAAACCCGATTGGATCTGAATCGTTGGATCAAGATCCAACGGTTCACAATTGCCACTGCGTCTTGTAGCAAAGGCGAATATAGGATTAGATCCGACCGTCAGATCTAGATCGAGCGCCCACGAGCAACGAGTAGTTTCAACGTGTTAACCCTGGATCTAATCCGGCGTTGATTTTCAAACCAACGGTGAGATTGCGCCACGTGTCGGGAAGGTGGACCGCCGCGGTCAACGCCGGCCCACGCTGGCAGGCAGACGCCGACGCTACGGGGCCCGTGTCGAGGGGCCGCATGTCGATGGTCGACCCGCCAGCGCCGACGTCACACATGACGTCACAATGGGTCCCACTGCCGCACCGTGGTGAGCCTCGCCGACGTCGGCGATGGCGTCACGAGAGGGCCCACATGTCGGCGACACGTGAAGTCGTGGGCCGAGTCCACAGTAGACCCAAGCCGAGCGTGGACCAAGTCCATGGACCGCCGACGCCAGCAGCCAATCAGAAGCTGCCACGTGTCCATCTTTGGCGCAATAATTAATTTCCGAAAAGAAAATGATTTATTAATTCGAAATATTGATTCAAATTTAGATTCAAACTTCAAACGCTTATAACTTTTGCGTTTCAACTCCGATTTGAGCGATTCAAATTTCTAAATTTGTATAAAATTGAGATCTACCTAAATATGAATTTTATTTAATTTTTGGACTAAAGTTTTTCTCTGTAATATTATTTAATTGATTATTTAAACTTTAAATAATCATAACTTTTATGCTTTTAACTCCAAATTTGTGATTCCAGTTTCTAAAAATCCAGAAAATTATGTTCTCTCTGTTTATGGATTTTATTTGGAGTTTTGGGATGTTTTGCCTATTGTTTATTGGGTATTTGCTATTTGCACGCTTTTACGAGTAGACGTTGAAGTCTGGGAAGGATTCGAGGAGAAGTGTTGACTCAGGATCCAACCCAAGACCAAGAGCAAGTGCTTTTTGAAGGCAAGTTGTGCTTTGACCATATTGATCCTATTTGAAATCTATTTTGATTTAAACTATTGCATGCTAGTTTAATTAGAAAGATACTTTGGTTTAAACACAGGGGTTAGATAAATACCAATTTGCTATATGACACCTTGATTACTTAAGTATGTGCCATGACCCTTTGTCACCCTAGTTGTGGTTTACTAGTTGGACATTATTAGATTGCCAACATGGGTTTAGATCGTTGTAGTATCTTGCTTAGACACACTACGTGCTCATGACATGATTTTGGATAATCAAATGCTAATATTGACTTAATGATATATTGAACCTGTTTTGGAAAAGTATCATGTGATGTTGATGGCACGTGGTGCATGGTAATCAAGCGGGTTTGATAAACGATTTCGGCCAGGGCATGTGGCAAGAGTAATCAGGTGGGCGGTGTGGCATTGGGAGTGTTGATTTGGTTTTTCGGGTAGTCTTGCCTGGTCACTCTAAGGACTTAACCTTGCAAGCCTTTGAACTGGGTCATACTTGCAACCACATGGCTGGAATGGGACGGCCCTAGTTGACTAAGTCGCTAAGGACTCACTTGTGGAGCCTCAGGGTGTCGATTACACCTTTTGTGTGATTGTGCGGGGAGCGTATCGTGGTGTGGCAGGTACCCATCTAACGGTGTGTTGGTCCCATACTTCGCCTTGGCTAAGGGAAGGGATGGTGTAGAGCACGTCTGGAGAGGACCACCTGTGTTGTTTGAGGCTTAGAAAGGCTTTGTTATGATCGCTCATTCGCATACTCTTGTATGGCGATTCACGCGGTGACGTGGTGAGTGGATTGTATCTTGTGGGTAAAGTGCATAACCTCTGCAGAGTGTAGAATCTATTTGAATAGCCGAGTCCATGATCTTGGACAATGCTCGGAATTACTGGTCAAGGGGTAGACTTTACGAAAATAACTTGGTTTTGAAAAAGATGGGTTGGTTTAACAAGGAAGATGATGGAAATATGGTTTAGGATGGGGAAAAATGTTATTTAAACTTTTTGAAAAGTTATTTATGCTTTACTTATTTCTCACGCTTTGAATCTACTTTTATTACTTGTCAAAAGTCCCATCGCAAATATACTGAGCTATTCCTTTGTACCAAGCCATGCATATAGTATATTAGCTTGCATTACATGCATGACTTGCTGAGTACCAAGTACTCACCCTTGCCTCAACACAATACAGTTGAAGAGGAGACTACGCCAGCTTTCGGAAGAGGAGTTCCAAGAGGACCCGTCTACTTAGGGATGCGAGCCCGGTCGGTTGCTGTGGTATCTTTGGATGGCGCCACGAAGTTTATTTGATTTCCATTCTTGCTATTTCTCTTTTAATAAGTTTCGCCTTGCAAGGCATATATTTGTAACTTGGCCATAAGGTCGAGTAACCCTTTGATTATTTAAATAAAGTACTTTGATAGTATCGTATGGTATGATTGTGATATATACCGATGTTAAGACTGTGTGCACTAGCGGCGTTCTGGACTAGTGCTGAATACACAGAGGGTCGGATTTGCAAATTCGGGGTCCCGACAGAGGTGGTATCGAGCCATACTTATTTGTAGGCTCAACCCTAAGCTAGAATGGTCGTAGTGAGGATAAAACCTATTTTCTAAAAGCTAAAAGTTTGTCAAGATAAGAAATGACATCTCGACTTATCCCTTCTCTCTTTTCTTGTCTCTTGCTGAAATTTTCCCTTACCTTGTCACAATTTAAAAATTCCGAGTTCTTACGTAAAGCACTCTTGTGACAGATGGAGGAAGAGTTCAACTACGTCGATCTAGGAGTTGGTCACGCCATGAACTTTGGCATATGCTCTGAGACTCTCGGAGATTTTGAGAAGCCCCAATACCAAGTGGAAGTGATCGGACAAGCGAGGATTGATCAAGGCTTGTGACGTGAGGATTGAGGTACTGTCGGGAAGAGGGGCCAGGCAATCGCTCGATACACTGCCTTTGCTAGAAGATCTACAATGCAGATGGGTATCCAAGAAGTTTCCACGACGAGCAATGCGGCACATTACCGATATCACGCCCGGAGAGTTGGAAAGCACGGTGTTCCGTTATCATCCACAAGAGCGATAACCTTCTTGACCCAAAGGCGATTCAGGATGAGAATGCCCGCAGTTACACAGTTGCTTGGCACGATTACGTCGTCCGCCAGGAAGAAGTACTAGATAATACAAGCAAGGAGCTATGAAGGCCCGCAAGGAGATCACGACAGAGAAGAACAGATGGCGGGAAGCTCAAGAGTATGTGGCACACCTTCTACGAAGGATTGGCGAGTTGGAGATGACTTTGTATGCGGACGGACCAGAGCGTACTCGAGCTACACGAGCGAGATCGGAAGGAGTCAGATCTCGATGAGGACATCGCTCGACTACCACAGATGACATAGTCGGACATGGCGATCAAGCGGCGCCTATGCCGCAAAGACCGTACCAGGCCGTGGAGGTTTTCGATGAGTGAACTTAGGTTCTATAGTGAGACTCCTTCGCCGAGTCATAGAATAAAGGTCACCCTTTAGGCGATAGACTCCAGAGTTAGTTCGATTTGGATTTGCTTTGTTTGCTGAGTGTGCAGTATGTGTTGCAAGGCCCTTAGGCATTGTAAGCAGCCATACCAAGTTATTAATAATAAAGTTGGACCTTAAAGTTACCCCTTTTGCCCCGCATAAGTTCCATATTACTTGTCTATTCTTGTTTCCCTCTCATCTCTAAACCTAGAGCAAATCGACAGATGGTAAACACCCGTGGAAACTTTGGAAGCAATGGGAGTGGGTCTCGCCCAGCGGAAAACCCCAATGATGGAGCACCAGCACCGCCACTGGATGTGCAGAATTTTGGAGCATTTCTTGCTGCTCAGACCCAGTTGATGCATGCTATATGCAGCACGTCACTGCTCAGGCCACTGCTAATCAAGTTAATCAGGGACCACGCCAGAGTACAAGGCTGTCAGAGTTCATGAGGACTCACCCACCCACTTTCTCTGGAAATGCCAATCCATTGGAGGCCGATGATTGGTTAAGATCAATCGAGAGGAAGCTACATATAGCTCAATGCATAGGGAATGAGAAGGTACTTTACGCTTCTCATCAGTTGGAAGGAACATTACGAATGGTGGGAGAACTTACGTACACGCAGAGAACCCTCAAGATATCACTTGGGAAGAGTTCACGGCCGCATTCGACAAGATTATCACGTGCTGAAGGAATCATGGACCTTAAGAAGGAGGAGTTCAGAGCAGAAGCAAGGTAATCGGCGGTGGCGACTACGAACAAGTTCACACGGCTAGCACGCTACGCTTTGAGGATGTAGCGACAGATAAATCCAGACAGTCTCGTTTTATGAAGGGACTTAACTCAGGATTGCAAGTAGGATTGATCACCCACACCTTTCCAGATTTCCAAGAGTTGGTGAATAAGGCGCTTATTCTTGAGGACAAGCGCAAGGAACCGGATGAGAACGAGGAAGCGCGAGGATGCAACAAAGAAGGATCACGTCGAGGAACGCATAGCAGCGCTTGAGAGTTGCACCAAATCAATTCTTCAGATTCCAACCACGAGAATGCAACAAGGACACCATCCTCAGCACCAAGACCTGCGGTCAAAACTACGGACCCACCCCCGCTAGAAACGCTACCCGTGCAACAAGAAGGAGCAGTGAGACGCTGTTACAACCGCAACGAGCCAGACACTTCGCCAACTGATTGTCCAAAGAAGACAGCGAGGAGCGACCCGATTCGCTTCAATCTAGGAACCACCCAGCTAGGGCGCCAAAGACCAGGAGCCACACCCTGCCGTGGTGAGAGGCCGAGTCAACCATGTCACCGCGGATGCACTGCGAGAATGCTACGGACGTAATCTTGGGTAAGTTACTTGTTAACTTCGATACACTGCAACAGATTTTGTTTGACTACGGAGCTTCGCATTCGTTTGTTTCGCAAGGCTTTGCTGCTAGAAATGACTTGAGAATTGCAAGGCTTAAGTGCATGCTTTTAGTTCAAACCCCTGGTTCCGAACTCCGAGCGGAAGTAGGATGTTCGGGTGAGAATACTAATAGATGGAATAGAGTTCCTAGCAAACCTTATAATTTTGGAGACCCGGACCTTAGATGTTATATTGGGAATGGATTGGTTATCCAAGCACAAGGCCGTATTGGATTGTGGGCGAAGGACTATCTCGGTTGAGAGCAGTGTGGGAGGAAAGTGGAATTTCAAGCCACTGCGATTAGAGATGGGCGATTGATGGTTAACAGTACCAAGGCAATCAGCATAGAGGATGTCCCAAGTAGTGAATGAGTACCCGATGTTTTCCCGAGGATCTACGGTATGCCGCGAGGCAGGGACATAGAGTTTGTGATAGAGCTTGTACTGCACAAAGACCGATAGCAAAGAGACCCTATCGGATGTCTACCGAGGAGTTGGTAGAGATGAAGAAACAATTGGAGGAGTTAATGGAGAAAGGATTTATCGAGACCAAGTTAAATGCCGTGGGGAGCACCAGTTTTGTTTGTCAAGAAGAAGGGCGGGAGTTTCAGGATGTGCATTGACTACCGTGCACTCAACGAAGTCACCGTGAAGAATAAGTATCCGCTACCAGGATTGATGATTTGTTTGATCAGTTAAGAGGAGCGGAGTTTTCTCCAAGATTGATCTCGAGATCGGGATACCATCGATTGAAGATCCGATCGGAAGATATTCAGAAAGCTGCATTCGTCAAGATATGGACATTACGAGTTCTGATTATGTCCTTTGAAATTTAACGAATCGCCGGCTTATTTCATGAATATGATGAATAAGGTGTTCATGGAATATTTGGACAAGTTTGTCGTCGTATTCATAGACGATATCCTAATCTACTCCAAGACAGAGGATGAACATGCCGAACACTTAAGGCGAGTTTTGGAAAAGCTGAGGGAACAGCAACTTTTCGCCAAGTTCAGCAAGTGTGACTTTTGGAAGGACAAAGTGGAGTTCCTTGGACATGTGATGACCGCAGAAGGGGTCGCCGTAGATCCAAGCAAAGTAGAAGCTGTGTTACATTGGGAGCAGCCGAAGACTGTGACCCAGATTCGGAGTTTCCTTGGAATGGCAGGATACTACCGCCGTTTCATCGAAGGCTTTTCGACAATTGCAAAACCTCTTACGCAATTGCTGAAGAAGGAAAAGAAGTTTGCATGGACGCCAGAATGTGAGAAAGGATTTCAGAGTGAAGAAGCGATTGACATCGGCAGGTGTTAGTTCTCTGGGATGTTGCTCAAAGCTTCGATATTTATTGAGGCATCGCGCCAAGGACTTGGATGTGTGGTCCGAGAATGGAAAGGTCGCCGCTTATGCATCAAGGCGATTGAGGCCGCATGAGGAAAATTATCCGACACATGACCTAGAGTTAGGCTGCCGTAGTGCATGCCTTGAAGATATGGCGTCACTATCGATTGGAAGCAGATGTGAAGTATATACGGATCATAAGAGCCTTAAGTACATATTCACCCAGTCGGATCTGAATATGAGGCAAAGGAGATGGCTAGAGTTAATCAAGGACTACAATGTTGGAATCCATTACCATCCCGGGACGGCCAACGTAGTTGCCGATGCTCGAAGTCGGAAGAGCCATACAGCGGGTATGTTGCTAGCCATAAGACAGGATGAGTTATGTGAGGAGTTTCAGAAAATGAAGATTGAGGTTGTACCTAAGCGGATTCTTGGCCGCATTAGAAGTAAAACCGACCCTGGAGGATCAGATTCGAGAAGGGCGAAGGATGATGACAAGATCCGCAGGATTAAGTCCATCAAGGAGGAAGGCAAGGCGAGAGGACTTCAAGATGGATGAGCAAGGCACGTTGTGGATGAAGGATCGCATTTGTGTGCCTAACAAAAGGAGTTAAAGCAAGCGATTACGGAAGAAGCCCATGACTCCAAGTACTCGATTCATCACTGGAAGCGCCAAGATGTATCGGGATGCGAAGGAGAGATTCGGTGGCCGAGTATGAAACGTGAAGTTGCCGAGCATGTTGCATTGTGCGGCGTATGCCGAGAGTCAAGGCAATGCATCGAGACCAGCAGGATTGCTACAACCCCGAAAATACGAGTGGAAGTGGGAGGAAATCGGAATGGATTTCATTACCGGTTTGCCGAAGACTCAAGGAGGTTATGACTCCATATGGGTTATAGTGGATCGCTTGACTAAAGTAGCCCATTTTATCCCGTGAAGACCACTTACTCGGGAGATAAATTAGCGAGAATTATACATGATCGAGGATTATCTGTTTCCACGGAGTGCCAAAGAGGATTGTATCGGACAGAGGTACCCAATTTACCTCAAGGTTACGGAATAAGTTGCATGAAGCCATGGGAACCCGTTTGAACTTCAAGATCTGACTTATCATCCACAGACGGATGGACAGACCGAAAGAGTCAACCAGATTACGGAGGATATGCTAAGAGCTTGTGCATTGGCCTATGCTACCTCTTGGGATAAGAGTTTGCCGTATCTTGAGTTCGATTACAACAATAGTTATCGAGGCTAGTTCTGAGATGTCACCTTTTGAGGCCTTTGTATGGTCGACCTGTCGGACGCCATTGAATTGGAATGAGACAGCGGCGCCGTGTCTTTGGGCTGATATTCTTCAAGAGGTGAAGAAGCAGATCGCTATGATTAGGGAAAGGTTGAAGATAGCCCAATCTCGACAAAAGAGTTATCTTGACAATCGTCGCCGAGACTTGAGTTTTGAACGAGAAGATTTTGTTTACCTCGAGTTACGCCTCTCGGGGGAGTTAAGAGGTTCCATGCCAAAGGGAAACTTCGCACCCGTTATGTTGGACCATTTAAGATTTTGAGCCGCATGAGGCGAAGTTGCTTATCACCGGAGTTGCCACGATCGTTGGCGAGGAGTACATGATGTATTCCATGTGTCCCGATTAAAGAAGTGTCTCCGAGTTCACGAGGCAGACACCGCTAGAGTCAATTGAGTTGCATGAGGATTTGACTTATAAGGAACATCTGTGAGGATTCTAGACACAATGGATCGAGAAACTAGAAACAAGTCAACCCGATTCTGTAGAGTTCGATTGGAGCAACCATGAAGAAAGTGAAGCGACTTGGGAGCGCTTGAAGAGGATTTGAAGAAAGAATTTCCAAACCTATTCCTTTAGTGAGCCCTGAATCTCGGGACGAGATTCTATTAAGGGGAGGTTTGTAACATCCCAAAATTTTGCTTTTCTTAAATTCATGTGTGATTTGACACTTTGGTGAATTTTGGAATTTTCTGGAATTTATTTGGGTTTATTTGGAATTTATTTGAATTTATTCCATTTTGAAATAATTAAAGAATTTAATTTTGCAAATAAAATTTTGTTGAAATATTTTATTTGAGTCCAAAATGTTCCAAAATATTTTCGAATTTTTACGGAATTTTACGAGTCTTTTGCTATTTTTAATGAATTAAATGAATTCTGGAATTATTTTAAATATTAAATCATTGGAAATCCAACTCGGGTCAAATCTTGTTCATCCGACCGAGTCGGACTCGAGTCCGACCGAACCCGAGCCAAAACGATTGACTCGGCCGAACCCACTCCTAAACCTAATCAATCCCAACCGTTGGATCAAGATCCAACGGTGAGATCCGCCGTCTGGTTCGAGCCGTGAATCGGGCCGGATCGATCGCGCCCGTCGCGATCGTGGCCGTTAATCGCGCCACGTGGGCGGCCACGATTTACGTCGTCTTCGCCGAAGTCCGAGCCGGACTTCGCGCGCGCCCATGCCGTAGCGAACTAGGTTTCCGTCTAGCACGCAGGCCGCGAGGCTATTTAAAGCGTGAGACGTCCCCGAGGTTGCCCTCATCCTTGCGCACCCGTTCCCGAGCCATCTCGCCGGAGCCACCACCGTTGAGCCGCAATCGCTCGCGGAGTTGTCTCTTCCCTCATTGCGGTTTCGCCGGTTTCGCCGTCGTCAGTCGTCTTCCGCCGAAGGAGCCCAGATCCGAGTCCGCGACGAGGCGCACCGAAGGAGGCTTCATCTCGCCGAGCACGCCCCAACGCCCGTCGGGCTCGTCGTAAATCCCGTCTCGGTCAAGCGGCGCCGCCGTAGTAAAACCATCGCCGTCCGCGAGCTCGGAGGACCGTCGGATCGGTCGGACGGTTGAGGTGAGCTCACGTGTTCCCAAACCCGATTAGATGCGAATCGTTGGATCAAGATCCAGCGGTTCACAATTGCCACGCGTCTTTGTAGCGATGCGAATATAGGATTAGATGCGGACCGTCCGATCTAGATCGAGCGACCCACGAGCAACGAGTAGTTTCAACGTGTTAACCACGGATCTAATCCGGCGTTGATTTTCAAACCAGCGGTGAGATTGCGCCACGTGTCGGGAAGGTGGACCGCGGTCAACGCGCCCACGCTGGCAGGCGTGACGTGTGCCACGGGGCCCGCGTGTCAGAGGGGCCGCATGTCAGTGGCTGACCCCGCCAGGCGCTGACGTCACACATGACGTCACAATGGGTCCCACACAGCCGACCAGTGGTGAGCCCACGACGTCGGCGATGGCGTCACGAGAGGGCCCACATGTCGGCGACACGTGAAGTCGTGGACCGAGTCCACAGTAGACCCAAGCCGAGCGTGGACCAAGTCCATGGACCGGCTGACGTCGGCAGGCCAATCGAAGCTGCCACGTGTCCATCCGACGCAATAATTAATTTCGAAAAAAGAAAATGATTTATTAATTCGAAATATTGATTCAAATTTAGATTCAAACTTCAAACGCTTATAACTTTTGCGTTTCAACTCCGATTTGAGCGATTCAAATTTCTAAATTTGTATAAAATTGAGATCTACCTAAATATGAATTTTATTTAATTTTTGGACTAAAGTTTTTCTCTGTAATATTATTTAATTGATTATTTAAACTTTAAATAATCATAACTTTTATGCTTTTAACTCCAAATTTGTGATTCCAGTTTCTAAAAATCCAGAAAATTATGTTCTCTCTGTTTATGGATTTTATTTGGAGTTTTGGGATGTTTTGCCTATTGTTTATTGGGTATTTGCTATTTGCACGCTACGAGTAGGCGTTGAAGTCTTGGGAAGGATTCGAGGGAGAAGTGTTGACTCAGGATCCAACCCAAGACCAAGAGCAAGTGCTTTTTGAAGGCAAGTTGTGCTTTGACCATATTGATCCTATTTCGAAATCTATTTTGATTTAAACTATTGCATGCTAGTTTAATTAGAAAGATACTTTGGTTTAAACCTGGGGGTTAGATAAATACCAATTTGCTATATGACACCTTGATTACTTAAGTATGTGCCATGACCCTTTGTCACCCTAGTTGTGGTTTACTAGTTGGACATTATTAGATTGCCAACATGGGTTTAGATCGTTGTAGTATCGCTTAGACACGCTACGTGCTCATGACATGATTTTGGATAATCAAATGCTAATATTGACTTAATGATATATTGAACCTGTTTTGGAAAAGTATCATGTGATGTTGATGGCACGTGGTGCATGGTAATCAAGCGGGGTTTGATAAACGATTTCGGCCAGGGCATGTGGCAAGAGTAATCAGGTGGGCGGTGTGGCATTGGGAGTGTTGATTTGGTTTCGGGTAGTCTTGCCTGGTCACTCTAAGGACTTAACCTTGCAAGCCTTTGAACTGGGTCATACTTGCAACCACATGGGTGGAATGGGACGGCCCTAGTTGACTAAGTCGCTAAGGACTCACTTGTGGAGCCTCAGGGTGTCGATTACACCTTTTGTGTGATTGTGCGAGGCGTATCGTGGCTGTGGCCAGGTACCCATCTAACGGTGTGTTGGTCCCATACTTCGCCTTGGCTAAGGGAAGGGATGGTGTAGAGCACGTCTGGAGAGGACCACCTGTGTTGTTTGAGGCTTAGAAGGCTTTGTTATGATCGCTCATTCGCATACTCTTGTATGGCGATTCACGGTGACGTGGTGAGTGGATTGTATCTTGTGGGTAAAGTGCATAACCTCTGCAGAGTGTAGAATCTATTTGAATAGCCGAGTCCACGATCTTTGGACAATGCTCGGAATTACTGATCAAGGGTAGACTTTACGAAAATAACTTGGTTTTGAAAAGATGGGTTGGTTTAACAAGGAAGATGATGGAAATATGGTTTAGGATGGGGAAAAATGTTATTTAAACTTTTGAAAAGTTATTTATGCTTTACTTATTTCTACCGCTTTGAATCTACTTTTATTACTTGTCAAAAGTCATTTCTTGCAAATATACCACTGAGCTATTCCTTTGTACCAAGCCATGCATATAGTATATTAGCTTGCATTACTGTGCATGACTTCTTTGAGTACCAAGTACTCACCCTTGCCTCAACACAATACCAGTTGAAGAGGAGACTACGCCCGGTTCGGAAGAGGAGTTCCAAGAGGACCCGTCTACTTAGGGATGCGAGCCCGATCGGTTGCTGTGGTATACTTGGATGGCGCCACAGTTTATTTGATTTCCATTGCTGCTATTTCTCTTTTAATAAGTTTCGCCTTGCAAGGCATATATTTGTAACTTGGCCATAAGGTCGAGTAACCCTTTGATTATTTAAATAAAGTACTTTGATAGTATCGTATGGTATGATTGTGATATATACCGATGTTAAGACTGTGTGCACTAGCGCGTTCCTGGACTAGTGCTGAATACACAGAGGGTCCGGATTTGCAAATTCGGGGTCCCGACAATTTCATTACCGGTTTGCCGAAGACTCAAGGAGGTTATGACTCCATATGGGTTATAGTGGATCGCTTGACTAAAGTAGCCCATTTTATCCCCGTGAAGACCACTTACTCGGGAGATAAATTAGCGAGTTGTACATGATCGAGATTGTCTGTTTGCACGGAGTGCCAAAGAGGATTGTATCGAGACAGAGGTACCCAATTTACCTCAAGGTTACGGAATAAGTTGCATGAAGCCATGGGGACCCGTTTGAACTTGATCTGACTTATCATCCACAGACGGATGGGCAGACCGAAAGAGTCAACCAGATTCGGAGGATATGTTAAGAGCTTGTGCATTGGCTTATGCTACCTCTTGGGATAAAAAGTTTGCCGTATGCCGAGTTTAGTTACAACAATAGTTATCAGGCTAGTTCTGAGATGTCACCTTTTGAGGCCTTTGTATGGTCGACCTGTCGGACACCATTGAATTGGAATGAGGCCGTGGCGCCGTGTCTTTGGGCCTGATATTCTTCAAGAGGTGAGGAACGGATCGCTATGATTAGGGAAAGGTTGAAGGTAGCCCAATCACGACAAAAGAGTTATCTTGACAATCGTCGCCGAGATTTGAGTTTTGAACGAGAAGACTTTGTATACCTCGAGTTACGCCTCTCGGGGAGTTAAGAGGTTCCATGCCAAAGGGAAACTTCGCACCCGTTATGTTGGACCATTTAAGATTTTGAGTCGCAGAGGTGAAGTTGCCTACCAATTTGGAGTTGCCACGATCGTTGGCGAGGAGTGCATGACGTATTCCATGTGTCCCGATTAAAGAAGTGTCTCCGAGTTCACGAGGAAATGAGACACCGCTAGAGTCAATTGAGTTGCAAGAAGATTTGACTTATAAGGAGCATCCGTGAGGATTCTAGACACAATGGATCGAGAAACTAGAAACAAGTCAACCCGATTCTGTAGAGTTCGGTGGAGCAACCAGGAAGAAAGTGAAGCGACTTGGGAGCTGAAGAGGATTTGAAGAAAGAATTTCCAAACCTATTCCTTTAGTAAGCCCTGAATCTCGGGACGAGATTCTATTAAGGGGGGGAGGTTTGTAACACCCCAAAATTTTGCTTTTCTTAAATTCATGTGTGATTTGGCACTTTGGTGAATTTTTGGAATTTTCTGGAATTTATTTGGATTTATTTGGAATTTATTCCATTTTGAAATAATTAAAGAATTTAAATTTGCAAATAAATTTTTGTTGGAAATATTTTATTTGAGTCCAAAATGATTCAAAATATTTTCCAGAATTTTTCTGGAATTTTTCTGAGTCATTTGCTATTTTTAATGAATTAAATGAATTACTGGGAATTATTTTAAATATTAATTATTTGGAAAATCCAACTCGGGTCAAATCTTGTTCATCCGACCGAAGTCGGACTCGAGTCCGACCCAAGCCGATTGACTCGACCGAACCCACTCCTAACCCTAATCAATCCCAACCGTTGGATCAAGATCCAACGGAGATCCGTCCGACCAGCACGAGCCGTGTCGGACGGACGGTCGCGCCGCGCGATCGTGGCCGTTGGTTGTGCCACGTGGGCGGCCACGATTGCGTCGTCTTCGCCAGTCCGAAGCCGGACTCCGCCGCGCCGCGCCCGTAACGAACTAGGTTTCCGTCTAGGGCACGAACGCCGAGGCTATTTAAAGCATGAGGCGTCCCGAGGTTGCCCTCATCCTTGCGCACTCCGTTTCCCGAGCCATCTCGCTGAGCCGCCGCCCGTTGAGCCGCAATCGCTCGCCGGAGTTGTCTCTTCCCTCCGCCGCGGTTTGCGCCGTTTCGCCGTCGTCCGTCGTCTTCCGCCGAAGGAGCCCGGATCCGAGTCAGCGACGAGACGCACCCGAAGGGAGGTTTCATCTCGCCGGAGAAGCCCCGTGGCGCCGTAGCTGTGGTCATCGTCTCCAGCTCCGTCAAGCCCGCGCCGCCGTGAAACCATCGCCGTCCGCGAGCTCGGCGGACCGTCGAGATCCAGAATCGAGCGGTTGAGAGTGAGATCACGTGTTCCAAACCCGATTAGATACGGACCGTTGGATCAAGATCCAGCGGTTCACAATCGCCACGCGTCTTGTAGCGATGCGATTATAGGATTAGATCTGGACCGTCCGATCTAGATCGAACTGCCCATGAGCAACGAGTAGATTCAACGCGTTAACCCTGGATACAATCCGCGCCGATGATTTTCAAACCAACGCCCGAGATTGCGCCACGTCTCGGGAACTTGTACCGACGCGGTCAGCGCCGATCCACGCCGCAGCGTGCGTGTGTGGCCCGACACGCAGCCAGCGTGTCGAAGGGCCCGCATGTCAGCGGCTAACCCAGCCAAGCGCTGACGTCACCCATGACATCACAGTGGGTCCCACCTGTCAGCGCCGTGGGCTGAGCCCCGCTGACGTCAGCGATGACGTCACCCGAGTGGGCCCACATGTCGATCCACGATGGAGCCGTGGACCGAGTCCACTGCGTGGACAGCCGAGCATGGACCAGAGCCCATGGACCGGTGGCGTCAGCAAGCCAATCAGGAGCTGCCACGTGTCCATGCTGACGCAATAATTAATTTCCGAAAAATAAAATGATTTATTAATTCGAATAATGATTTCAAATTTAGATTCAAACTTCAAACGCTTATAACTTTTGCGTTTCAACTCCGATTTGAGCGATTCAAATTTCTAAATTTGTATAAAATTAAGATCTACCTAAATATAAATTTTATTTAATTTTTGGACTAAAGTTTTTCTCTGTAATATTATTTAATTGATTATTTAAACTTTAAATAATCATAACTTTTGCGTTTTAACTCCAAATTTGCCGATTCCAGTTTCTCAAAATCCAGAAAATTATGTTCTCTCTGTTTATGGATTTTATTTGGAGTTTTGGGATCTTTTTGCATAGTTTTTATTTGTGTATTTGCTATTTGCACGCTTTACGAGTAGGCGTTGAAGTCTGGGAGGGATTCGAAGGAGAAGTATTGACTCAGGATCCAACTCAAGACCAAGAGCAAGTGCTTTTTGAAGGCAAGTTGTGCTTTGACCATGTTGATCCTATTTCGAAATCTATTTTGATTTAAACTATTGCATGCTAGTTTAATTAGAAAGATACTTTGGTTTAAACAAGGGGTTAGATAAATACCAATTTGCTATATGACACCTTGATTACCTAAGTATGTGCCATGACCTTTTGTCACCCTCGTTGTGGTTTACTAGTTGGACATTACTAAATTGCCAACATGGGTTTAGATCGTTGTAGTATGCTGCTTAGACACACTTTCGTGCTCATAACATGATTTTGGATAATCAAATGCTAATATGGACTTAATGATATATTGAACCTGTTTTGGAAAAGTATCATGTGAAGTTGATGGCACGTGGTGCATGGTAATCAAGCGGGGTTTGATAAACTTGATTTTATAGGGCATGTGGCAAGAGTAATCAGGTGGGCAGTTGTGGCATTGGGAGTGTTGATTTGGTTTTAGGGTAGTCTTGCCCTGGTCACTCTAAGGACTTAACCTTGCAAGCCTTTGAACTGGGTCATACTTGCAACCACATGGCTGGAATGGGGCGGCCCTAGTTGACTAAGTCGCTAAGGACTCACTTGTGGAGCCTCAGGGTGTCGATTACACCTTTTGTGTGATTGTACGGGGAGCGTATCGTGGGCGTGGCCAGGTACCCATCTAACGGTGTGTTGGTCCCATACTTCGCCTTGGCTAAGGGAAGGGATGGTGTAGAGCACGAACAGGAGAGGACCACCTGTGTTGTTTGAGGCTTAGAAAGGCTTTGTTATGATCGCTCATTCGCATACTCTTGTATGGCGATTCACGGCTGACGTGGTGAGTGGATTGTATCTTGTGGGTAAAGTGCATAACCTCTGCAGAGTGTAGAATCTATTTGAATAGCCGAGTCCACGGTACTGGACAATGCTCGGGAATTACAGTCAAGGGTTAGATTTTCTGAAAATAACTTGGTTTTGAGAAGTTGGGTTGGTTTAACAAAGAAGATGATGGAAATATGGTTTAGGATGGGGAAAAATGTTATTTAAACTTTTTGAAAAGTTACTTATGCTTTACTTGTTTTTACTGCTTTCGAATCTACTTATATTACTTGTCAAATGCTGTTTACCGCAAATATACCCTGAGCTATTCCTTTGTACTAAGCCATGCATATAGTATATTAGCTTGCATTCTGTGCATGACTTGCTGAGTACCAAGTACTCACCCTTGCCTCAACACAATACCAGTTGAAGAGGAGACTACGCCAGTTTCGGAAGAGGAGTTCCAAGAGGACCCGTCTATTTAGGGATGCGAGCCCAGTCAGTTGCCTGTGGTATACTGGATGGCGCCACGAAGTTTATTTGATTTTCCGCTGCTATTTCTCTTTTAATAAGTTTTGCCTTGCAAGGCATATATATTTGTATCTTGGCCATAAGGTCAAGTAACCCTTTTATTAATAAAGTACTTTGATAGTATCGATTGGTATGATTGTGATATTTACCGATGTAAAGACTGTGTGCACTAGCGCGTTCCTGGACTAGTGCTGAATACACAGAGGGTCCGGATTTGCAAATTCGGGGTCCCGACAAAATAGGTCGTAACTTGGAGGTTTATGTAGACGACATAGTCGTCAGGAGCAAGATCGCTCCGAGTCATGTCGCCGACCTGGAGGAGACGTTTCGTAATCTCAATAAACATCGAATAAAGTTGAACCCAGAGAAATGCGTTTTCGGCGTAAAAGCCGGCAAGGTGCTCGGTTACATGGTCGGTCCACAAGGCGTTGGGACGAATCCAGAGAAAATCGAAGCCATTGAAAATATGAGACCACCTACATGCGTGAAGGAACAAGCCTTGACCGGCCAGATGGCCGCTTTGAGCCGTTTCATTTCTCGACTGGGTGAGCGAGGGTTACCCTTCTTCAAGGCCTTACGCAAGCATGATGGTTCCTCTTGGACGGAGGAAGCTAATCGTTCCTTCGAGGTCGGTCCTCCTCGAGGGCTGGCAGCTCGTGGCTACCTTCCCCCTGTTCGGTCTCCATGCTCGAGGGCTGGGCGCCAACCGCGACCGCCTCCTGTCCTTGGTCCGCGGCCGGAGGCGACTGGTCAAGAACGACCAAGTCTTGGGCTTTAGAGCCCGCCGCCTGGGCTTCCCCCGTACTTTGTGCCGTGCCTGCCGCCTCGCAAAGGACCAAGGCCATAGCTCCTTGGTCCTCAGCCCCTTGCGGATTTTGCTCTTCCGTGACCGAAAGGGGCTCAACGATCGCCGAAGGATTCTCGGGGTCCTCCGCAGGTGCATCTCGTGGCGGGTCCTCCTCGTCCTCGGCCATCACTTGGTCAAGGATGCGATCGAGCTCGACGGCAACTGCAGAGTCGAGAATCCTCTCAGCCATTTGCGAGAAATCCAAGGACAGTAGCCGAGCTATCACGCCCACACCAAACGGAGTGGGGTTAGCTCAGAAAATCGCAAAAGAAAACAAAGGACTCAACGAAAAGACTACACGAGGGTTACCTTCCACTCGGCGAGCACCCTCGTCCTCGGCTTCCTCGCTCTGGACCACGGGCGCCCTGCCCGCGGCGGCCTCGTAGGCCTCGGTGCGCTCCGCGGCGGCGTCACTAGCCCGCGCCATCGCCGGGTCGACCTCGTCCATGTCCGCCCCTTGCAACACCAAGGTCGTCCGGGGCGACGACCTTCTGCTCCTCCCAACCAGGGCGAAGGTGTCTTCCTCCTCTTCCTCCTCCTCGTCGGGGTCCGCGACCACCTGAGCAAGTTGATCTTGGAGGGCCTTGATCTGCCTCTCTAACTGCTCCTTGCTCACGAAGGACTTGGCTGCCTCCTCGGCCTTTTTCGCCTCCTCGGCCAGCTGTTACAATCGACCCATCAACTCCGGCTTCTTCTGCTTGAAATCAGCAAACCACTGGCGGAGTTCCCTTGCCTTTTTTAGGTCAGCATACTCCAAGTGGCGCTTGCTTAGGGGCTTGGACGTGACTTGGCGTTTTGAGCGCCGGGCGGGAGGAGGCGAGGCAGAAGGTCGGCGGCTCGACCGGCCGCCTTCTTGCGAGTGCCCCTGGTAGGGGTCGGGGTGTCTCCTGGGAGCATTGAAGCGGCGCTCGACATGGCGAGCTCGAGGGCGACTTTCTCCTGCGAACAGAAACAGAGCAATATAAGCTCGGAAAGTGCTTCTCGGGCAGAGAGCAAGCACAAATACTCACCGCGTCGCTGCGGTCAAAGACATTCTTGGGGAACTGGCGATTGGGCTTCAGTTCCTTCTCCTTCGGGGCGCCGAACATCTCGGTGACCCTTTCATCGACCCAGTCCATCCTCGGGGCTGCAATACGGGCAAAGGGTTGAAAGGAAGAATAAGGCCAACAACCGGGCAGCGACAATGGATGAAGGGAGGACCAAAAGGCATACCTGCGTTGTCCTCACGAGTGATGTCTTGCCACCCGGTCACCTCGAAGAACGGATGCTCGCGGCGCCGCAAGGGAGACACCCGGTTGAAGGTGAAGTCCCGGGCAATGTCCCGACCAGTGAGCCCCTTCTGGGTGAGCTCGCTGATCGTCCTGAGGACCCGCTCTTCCTCGGGCTGCACGGGCGGGCGCGCCGTCTCGGCGGCCGGGGCAGCCTCCCCGGTAAGCGAAGCCCGTTGACGGCGTATAGCTCGCAGGAGACGATCTCTCCCTCCCGCGGCGCCGGTGTCTCGTCGCTCCCAGGCGCTCGACCAGTGTTCGGATCAACATAACCGTCGTCCACGAGCGCCTGGAGCCTCCTCCGGTTCATTTGGCTAACTCCGAAACGCGCCATTGCTAAAGGGAGAAGGAGGTCGAAGAGGGCTCTAGGGCTCTTGGAGAAATTCTGGGCGAGATCGAGCGAAACACAAGGTAGCTCTGTCTCTTGCGATGGGCGGGGTTAAAAAGGACATGTGAAAAGGCGTGTTTAATACCGCCGCGACCGTTCGCGAAACGACGTCTATCCGTTACGGTGAAAAACGCCCAGTAAATGCACAACTCCCAAGAAACTGCTTTACCGTTACGACGAGGCTTCTTGGAGAAGGAACCAAGAATAACCTAACCATGGCATGGTTGTTCGGGCGGCGAGCGAGTCGACGCTCGCCCCACAACGACAAGCCCGCTCCCTGGCGCAAGATGGTCGTGAGTCACGAGCAAGCGTCGCTACAGGAACCTAATCCCTCCTTCGAGTCTTTTTTAGGCTCAAGGGAAGCCCAAGCTCAGATATCTCCCCACTTGAACCTCGGGGGCTAGCTGTCGGGGATTGACTATCTGATAAAAGACCGTTGTACCCCCGGAAGATCCTGAAGCTACCGACCATACAGCACCAGCGGAAGATGCTCGGGAGACCATTCGAGCAGCATAACTCCCGAGCATGTGTGTCTACCCATTCGCCTACGACCATACCAGACGACCACGAGAAACCATGCTCGTGAAGACCACGCCGTTACCCGGGTGGATGGTTGGGGGACCTGGTCATGCCACTAAGAAGGAAGATGGCGGTCAATCCGCCGGAAATCAAGGGAAGACGCACTGGAAATTCAAATAACGCGCGGATCAAGGGCGCCGGATCGTGGGCGCTACGGATATGGATGCGCGGCGTAAATCTAGAGGGTATAAATATCAAAGTTTTTATCATCCTTGAGAGATATCACTAAATAATTTTTAAAATTTTGTTACTCTTGGTACCTCTATCCTTGAAAATTTTAGTAGCACTTAGTAGTAACTCAATATATATTTTGGTATCCTTGAAAATGGTAAAAAAGCTTCCCCGCTTTGCAAACTTTAAAATGCCATAATGGTAGGGCTCGCCACTCACCACCGAATCAGTGAAGTCCTTAGTTGCTCGCGAGCCGCCACTGTAATTAACTTCACAAAAAACGAAGGTCATGCCTGCCAGCTGCCTCCCACAACCTTAATCATTATTTTAATCCCAATATATATTTTTTTCACCACTTTCCAACTTTGATTTGCAATGGCATGTGGTGCATGGTACAATCAGACGAATGTAGATAACATTTTGATCATCAAACTTGTTCAGTTGTTCGTTCATTGCTGCAGTGCACTAGTGGGTCATACACTTATTCACCGCAAATAGACCAATTGATAGTCAAGGTCTTCGATGTTGAACCATGCAAAGCATAGCCGTAGCTATATACGTGCCCACCAAACCAATTAAATAAGTAGCTATCGTGGCCACCAAACCAGTGTCCGATTGATTCATCCGTGAGTGGCAAAAGAAACAACTTGCATGCAATATATAGAGAGCTAAAACCTCGGGCTGTCCCGAAAGCAATGCTCTGTTCTCGCCAATGCATCACTCCCCAGACATGGCACTTAGATTTCCATCCACATCCATCGCGCTGCTGATCGCCTTGTCCATTTCGGTTGCTGCTTCTTCTCCGGGTCCGAGCAAGAGCAACGGCAGCGACACTGACCTCGCCGCGCTACTGGCTTTCAAAGACCAGCTTCCCGACCCTCTCGGCATCTTTAGTGGCAACTGGACCATCGACACGCATTTCTGCCACTGGATCGGCATCTCGTGCAGTCGGCACAGGCAGCGCATCACCGCCATCGAGCTGCCGAATGTGCCCCTCCACGGTTTGCTTGCTCCTCACCTCGGTAACCTCTCTTTCCTCTCTGTCCTCAACCTCACTAAGACCAACCTCACGGGTTCAATCCCAGATGATATAGGAAGGCTGCGTCGTCTCAAAGTCCTAGATCTTAGGTTCAATGGCCTGTCAGGTAGCATCCCAGCCACCGTAGGAAACCTCACAAGGCTTCAATTTCTTTCACTAAGGTTTAACAATATATCTGGTCCAATCCCGGTAGAGCTTCATAACCTGCGCAATCTAGGCTACATAAATCTCATGACGAATTACCTCACTGGCTCGATACCGGACAGTCTATTCAATGACACACTTTTGCTAACTTATCTGAACATTGACAACAACAGCCTATCAGGGCCGATACCAGATTGCATTGGCTCCTTGCCAATGCTCAAATATCTCAACTTGCAAGTCAATTATCTCACCGGTCCAGTGCCTCCAACCATCTTCAACATGTCTACGCTACATCTTATTGGGCTCGGCATGAACTACAACTTAACTGGTCCTATCCCTGGCAACGAAAGTTTCAGTCTCCCAGTACTACAAATAATCAGCATCGAAGCAAACAGTTTCACTGGTCAGATTCCACCGGGGCTCGCAGCTTGTCAGTACCTTAAAGTTCTGTCCATGGCATTGAACTCGTTTGAGGGTGTTGTGCCAGCATGGCTGAGCAAGTTGGCTCTTCTCAATTTCCTTTCGTTGGGTAGGAATGACCTTGTTGGCCCAATCCCTACAGCACTTAGCAACCTCACTGGGCTAGGATTCCTAAGCCTGTCCCCCTGCAACCTAGGAGGAACCATTCCGACAGAACTTGGACAGCTGGACCAACTCTCGTTTTTGCAACTCTCAGAGAATAAACTAACCGGGCCCATCCCTACATGTCTTGGCAACCTGTCTGAATTAGCATACCTACTATTGCACACAAACTTGTTGGTTGGATCGGTACCAGCAACAATTGATAACATGAACTCTTTGGTGCATTTTGATATTTCACAAAACCGTCTACGAGGGGATCTCAACTTCTTGTCCATTCTTTCTAAATGTACAGAACTCCTGTACCTTGACATCTCGATTAATGATTTCACAGGGAGTCTCTCTAACTATGTGGGGAATCTGTCAAGTCAGCTGCAAGCTTTTCTTGCATTTGAGAACATGTTAGCCAGTGAATTTCCGGCTACGGTTACAAATTTAACTACTCTCAATTGGCTAGATCTTTCTACAAACCAACTACATAGTGCAATTCCAGAATCAATCATGATGATGGAGAATCTCCAACTGCTTAGGCTTGATGGCAACAACTTATTTGGCTCCATCCCATCAAATACCGCAATGCTAAAGAATCTAGAAAAATTAAACCTTTCAAACAACAAATTATTTGGCTCCATACCAAAGGACATCAGTAACCTCACCAAGTTAGAATACTTGATATTATCCCACAACCAGTTAGCATCAATTATACCCCCAAGTTTGTTTCATCTTGATAGCCTCATCCAACTAGATCTGTCACAAAACTTATTGAATGGTGCATTACCAATTGATATAAGCTACTTGAAACAAATTAACGGCTTGGATCTCTCTACCAACAGTTTAGTTGGTAGCCTCCCAGATTCTATTGGACAACTCCAAATGGTAGCACACTTGAACCTATCACACAACTCGTTCAATGGTTCGATTTCAGACTCTTTTGATAGGCTAGCCAGCTTGCAAACTTTGGACCTATCCCATAACGATCTCTCCGGTACAATCCCAAAGTACCTGGCCAATTTTACCTACCTCACTATCTTGAACCTGTCTTTCAATAAGCTACAAGGTCAAATACCAGAAGGAGGTGTCTTCTCAAACATTAGCATGCAATCCTTGGTGGGGAACACGGCGCTATGTGGTGTTTCACGTTTAGGATTTCCATCGTGCCTTAGCAAGTCTCGCAGAACCAGTAGTCACATGCTGAGATTCTTTCTCCCTGCTATCATCATAGCAGTTGGAACTGTAGCTTCCTGCATATATGCATTGATTAGAAAGAAGGTTAAGAAGCAGCAAGGGATGATAGTTTCTGCCGATGTGGTTGATATGATCAGCCATCAGTTAGTCTCTTACCATGAGCTCACTCGCGCCACTGATAATTTCAGCAATAGCAACCTTTTGGGTTCTGGAAGCTTTGGTAAGGTCTTCAAGGGCCAACTGAGCAACGGTTTGGTGGTTGCCATAAAAGTTCTAGACATGCAGCTGGAACAGGCCATGAGATGCTTCGATGCCGAGTGCCGTGTACTTCGCATGGCAAGGCACCGCAACCTGATAAGGATTCTGAACACCTGTTCCAACCTAGATTTCAGAGCATTGGTGCTTGAGTACATGCCCAATGGAAGCTTAGAGACGCTCCTACACTACACTGAAGGCAAAGGAACTTGGGGTTCCTGAAGAGGCTAGATATCGTGCTTGATGTGTCGCTGGCAATGGAGTATCTGCACCATGAGCACTATGAGGTGGTCTTGCACTGTGACTTGAAGCCTAGCAACGTGTTATTTGACGAAGACATGACGGCGCATGTGGCAGACTTTGGAATTGCAAAGTTGTTGTTAACTGATGACAGCTCCATGATCTCTGCAAGCATGCCTGGAACACTTGGGTACATGGCACTAGGTACTAGCTAGCACTTGTACTCTTGTTCATTCCTGCTCTTTTTAAAACCATTGTTTGATCAATCATGCTCTAATTTCATTATTGTTGTGAATTTCTTGAGCAGAGTATGGTTCAATTGGAAAAGCATCACGGAAGAGCGACGTGTTCAGCTACGGTATCATGCTCCTTGAAGTCTTCACCAGAAGGAGACCCACAGATGCTATGTTTGTTGGAGAACTAAGCCTCGTGATGGGTTCTTCAGGCGTTTCCTGCAGAGCTTGGCCATGTTGTGGATGGCCAGCTATTGCAAGGCTCTTCTTCTAGCTGCAACTTGGATGGCTTTCTTGTGCCAATGTTCGAGCTGGGTTTGCTCTGCTCGAGCGACTCGCCTGAGCAAAGGATGACGATGAACGATGTGGTAGTGAGGCTGAAGAAGATCAAAAAGGAGTACACCAAATCGACAGCAGCAAAGCAGAGTGCTGCCCAGTAAGGTGATTACCCTTGCTTCTATACATATTTGTTTACTGCTACACTAAGAATTAATAAAGCAACATCAGCTGTCTTCTACCTAGTTTTCCATCAGTTGTAAATCGACCTTGTTAGTCCATGGGGGTGATGATTTCTGGACATATATACATGGGATAATTGGATATATGCCACTGCAGGAACCACTTATTCGAGATTTGCCATCGTTCCTTTGCTTTTTCGAACGATGCCATTATGAAAGCGTGCTTATTCGAAATATGCCACCGCTTGCGTCCGGTCACGACACGTGTCCCGTCCGCGATGGCAAATCTCGAATAAGCGGTTCCTACAGTGGCATATATCCAATTAATACGGGACACGTGTTGTGACCGGATGCGAGCGGTGGCATATTTCAAATAAGCACGGTTTCATAATGGCATCGTTCGGAAAAGCAAAGGAACGATGGCAAATCTCGAATAAGCGGTTTCTGCAGTGGCATATATCCAATTATCCCTATATACATTGTCAAGTGTGAAATGATGTTTATTTACTATGAAATGGGGAGCTAATTGACTTGTTGCTGTTGCCGATGAATTGCCCCCATTTTATTGAGAGGATCGTTAATTTGCTATGCCAGATAAAATACTTCTAGTACTACTAGCCATCCTAGCTACACAAATATTGTGATAGCTTTTATCCAAAGATACATTGGTACAACGATCATGGTGGACTTTTTTTTGCTGTGCGGTATTTGTTATATCATGTGGTTGTATATATAGCATATGGACTGCCTGCGTCTCTACCCAGTATATCTATTCGGCATGGACATGCTAGCACGGGAAGGTGCCTCTGTTCTTAATAGCTACTTACGTGGATACACATTAGAAATTATATTCAAACTTTTAGTCCAATGACTAACTAAATGGAAGTAGCTGCGTGACTATTTTGCTAGTTAGGAATTAAAGACGACGCATGTGCAGTGTGCGGCTGTATTCAAGCTTGAATGGAAGATCAATTAACTTCGCAAAAAAAGACTCTGCTTACCGTCTTGATCGCTCCTACTCGATGGGCACTCCAGGGCCCAGAAATATCAGATGTGCATGTATACACTGTATGCATGTATGTATACTTGTCTAGAATTTTATTTTCTGCGGATACCAATCGAGCCTGAAATATCGGACGATGTAATTCATCCTTTTCCGAGTCTTTGGAATTTTTCTCACCGCGTTTTGATTTCTCCGTATATATCAGATCACAAGACGTAGCGCTTGTAAGCAGGGGCGTTAAAAGGTTGGGCTCCACACTCCGACCATCAAACCCTAAGTACCTACTTTATCACGGATGCTCAATTTTTTTGTATAACAGCAGCTAATGCGCACGCTCTCAGGAGCGGCTGGAGCAAGAAGAAGCTTTGTTAGGTGGGTGAGTTGCTTCTTAGGTCATGTGTCTTAGTGGACCACTTCTTATTGGAGGCCTAATTTAACAATTAGTTATTTTAGATGCTACCTACATAACTGAATTCAAACTCTAGACGCACACAGAGACCATAGAGAGACTTCACGAGGACAGGACAGTCTAACAAGTCAAGGACGCTTAACGCGCATTGTGGGTAGTTGATGATTGCGAGAGCACAACGAGGGCATTGTGTGGATACTGAGGAAGCCGATGAGGGCACAAGTACGGCGACGATAAACGGGTAGGGAAGGCATTGCAGCGTGAGGCTGAGTCGACGAATGCCTGACCTACCAAGTGGGTTGACCACAATAGCAATTAGGCATTATAAGTTCCTCTTTGAATTTATTATTATTTTCATGTTAATTGTAACTGTGTGAATGGGTTGAACATAGACAATAGTCAATTTGTTTGATTAATTTGTGTTAAATTGGTCGTAGATGTGCAAAAGTTTGATAAGCAAACGTTGCACAAGTATTTATCAAACCAGCAGAGTGCCCGTGCGTTGCAACGTATCCCAAATAGATGATAATACCACAAGTTCTACTCTTAAAAACAAAATAATGAGAATCTAAAACTTGAGCTATCAATTATTTGAGACCCGTTGTAACGCATGAGTACTCTGCTAATTTATTAGTAAAGTAAGAGCTATGCTATGCAATTTCCATATACCTGTGTACTATGTTCGTGTGAAAAAAAACGATATGTTGATCACATAAACATTAGTACATCTCAAAAGCTAATCTCTTGTTGTCGTAAGAATGATATCAGGCAGCAGCAATCTGCAGCAAGGCGATTCTTAGCAGGTGGCTTTAAACATGGCAGGAAGCATACTTGAGATACAGCCATATACGGATATATCACAAAGCAGCTTACTCAGATAAAAACTACGACCTACTCGATTTGACTTTGTAAAACAAAGCATCAATCATACACCTTATATTATTTTCGAGGAAGTGGTATCATTCCGATAAAAGTGCTAGCAATCATGAGAAAGCTTAAAAAAAAGGCACATAGTGGTCGATATTACTACCTGTTCAAAGAGCAAGAAAAGATGGTCGACGTAGCAAAAGCTGGTTCAGTAACTCACCAACATAGAGAAGGAAGGTTGTCCCACACATCATAACTTTAAAACCAAATTTGGACTCAAAGGCACCATGGAGAATTTTATGGCATTTACCTGCTTAAGCTAAAATCACTTGATAGAGGGTTTTTTGTTAGTATTCATTAAGCTCATCGAAGCCTCCAACAAAAGGTTGGGGAAAAAAAAATTATTTATGAATCCACAGCTCCAAAAACATAAGGACCTCAGTTCAATTTTTTTGGTACAGTAAGTGGCAACAAAAACTTAAGAGACATGAGCCTATCATGGCTATGGAAAAAAATGTAAAAACTAACTCATATCTCAATTTGCATAATCTGAAAATAGTCTTGAAATTGTTGTTTGTAGCCCTTCCACATGTTAAGATACCGAAATCATAAACTATAGTAAACACCAATCCATATCCATGAATCACTCACTGATCTAAAGGTTTGGATTCTCATAACTGGGTCTGTCATAGATATGTAGCATTGACCTCACTATGAGGTAGAAACCATAGTAACTTTTGACAGAGAAGGATTCACTCTGCTTGTGCGAAAAGTAGTACCAGTTCATCGAGCATCTTCTCTTTTGATCTTCTCGTCGCGTTCCCCGCAGCCCGTACATAGACGCTGCACCTTCCTTCTCTTTAGGATGCAAACGCCTCCGCCTTAATCTGCCATGCCTCCCGCCACCAACGGTTGGCCACCACCCTCCATTCCCAGCCGCTTACCCCTCCCTCCCTCCCTCTCTTGTGCGCGCGCTCCCTCTCCCCACCCACACCGCCCCCACCATCTTCCCCCCTTCCGCCGTCGTCGCCGGTCCTTGGGGGCGTGGAGAGTTTTCAGAATTTGACACACTTTAAAATTCGCATTTCAGAATTTGACACTCACTCACTGTCATACACACAGACGGTCTCGCATGTCATTCAAATACTCTGAAAACTTACGAATTGAGTGTCAAATTCTGAAATAACCTGTTGGGGAGTCACCCTCCCTCCTTCTCCCCGGCCTTCCTACTGCCGTCACCGATCCTAGGCTTCGGTAGGGGGCAAGAGAGATGGGGGATGCTGCTGTATCTAACATTTTAGAGGCCTTATGCTAAAATTATAGTAGATGAAATAAATATTAATGCTATTGGTGTTTTTACCAAGTTTAGTCTGTTCAATACTGTATCGTCAATATGAACCAGAGACCAATCACTGTGATGCGCAAAGTGTTGAGAAATTAGACAATTTCCAGATTAATTTCCGAATATAAATCATGAACAACATCATAAAAACTAGCATGTATTTCTCTACCATACTAGACAGCACGAACAACATGACCATCTGGCTAAACATGATTAACCACGAGAATAGGACAGATTGAACGTACTGAACAGAAGAAGATGCAGATGCCGCGGTTGGTGCAGTCGCGACATTGACGTTGACGACGTTATTGCCGGCACGACGCAGGAGCCGTTCACTGCGACGCCTGGCAGCAAGAAGAGGAAGGCGACCCGTGATGAAGATCTTGAGCAGTCGCGCGAAGCGCTTCCCAAAAACCTTATTCGCCCTCTCCCGGTGCAGGATCTCGAAGGCGAAGGGTTCCGGAGACCTGCTCTCCCGATCGCTGGTGCACGCCGGCGCTCGGAATGGAGAAGGCTATGGTGGTAGCGCAACAGCGAAAGGTGGCAAAACTCTAACCCCTCTCAAACCTCAAGCACCAAGCACTTTTTCATTCTCCTAGTGGTGGCCTTTAGGTGATTTATATAGAGAGCCAAAGGTGTTCCTCCCCTTTCCCCTAGCAATATGGGACTAAAGGATTCCACCATCCTCATGCTCCCACATGGGCCTTTGAGATTTTCTTTAGGAATTAGTTCATTTGGGCCAAGCCCACTTATTCCAACAATCCCCCACCAGATCTCAAATGCCCATTTAGAGATTTGCCAATACTCACCACTGTTTGATATACCAGCGTTTCAGCAGAGACTGTTAAGTTGAACTTCTGCCTAGAGCTCCAAGTTACACCTATTCACAACTTGAACAATGGACTACGCCTTGAATTGCAAGTTTTGTGTGAACAAGTTTCACTCAAAGTCATAACTGATACCTGGCTGCCAGTAGCCTCCTCCGCGGGTGGAGCATATGCGTCGTACTCCATGGTCTCTTCATGAGCTTACTAGAGATCACCCAGGTCTCATAGACTGCGACGTTAGACAGTCGGGCTCATATAGGTGTGTTCTTTCAAGAATGCTCTGTAGGACAGCATCTTCGCTAGTTAAAGCCAACAGAAACACATTAAGGCATATTGCCATCCTGCCTTACAGCCTTTTGAGAGTATTGCATCTTCACTTGGAGAGGGCAACAGATTACTCTCCTCAGTTCGCCAATTGCTTGTTTTACCCAGGACCTAATTCACGGGATCTCCGACCACAAAGACTGGGTTACCACAATGGCAACTTATATGGGTCTCATACCCATCTCCCTAGATGCATCTTCTATCACATTCCGTGATAATCCCTTTGTAAAGGGATCTGCCAGGTTTTTGTCTGTTTGAATATAAGTCACACTTATAACTCCAGAGTTTCTCAATTTCCTGACAGACTTCAATCGTCTTTTAACATGTCTTGATGACTTCGCATTATCCTTAGCACTGTTCACTTTGGCAATCACAGATTGATTATCACAGTTCATAAGGATAGCCGGTATTGGTCTTTCAACCACCGGCAAGTCCATCAAGAACTCACGCAGCCAATCTGACTCTACAGTGGCTGTATCTAAAGCAGTGAGCTCTGCCTTGTAAGTACAACCTCCATTAGGTTGATCCATTAAGTTGGTTTTGGTGATTAATGACAAATCCTAATAGGAGACTAATGTTTAAGTAATTACTATTTTTCGTCTCATCAAGGATGATTGGTGATCATTGACAAATCTACTTTTTAATGAGGCTAACATATTTATTGAGCTTATGTTTAGTAGCCTCACATTTGGATAGAAAATGGAAAACCCAAGGTATGCATTGTATCAATGTTCATTATTTTATTGCATACTTAGGATTTAAGTTGAAGTATGAATTTCTCCTTTGCTTTAACAAAAATCGTGTATCATGTTTCCCAATCCATATATTACATGGATGCACACATTTAGGGGGAGTTCACACTCTAACTTAATGTTTCATTGCATTGATCTATTCCTCATTACAACATATAAAGGATCAAGACATTGAAACTAGATCTTTGAGTATACATTTAACATGCATAGTTGTAGTATACTCATGGTATCATAGGATATGCTCCAAAGAAATAAAATTGGATACGTGCATATTGATTCAAGATCAATTATATGTATGCACATATCTTTGTGGAGTTTATCTTATAGTTGATGGCTTAGAGTAACGATCATTTCCATACATTCCACATATTATGGATCATTACTTTCCATCAACATGAGTATATGAAAACCTGTGTAGTTATTGTATACTCATATCAATTTAAATGAAGATTTAAATTGAGGTCGTTTATCTCTTAATAATCAAAGAACATTGCATCATGAGTTGATGGTGTTCTTGTGATCGATTAAGGATAATCGATAGTTCTTGAGTATAACGAAGCATTAGTTGCATCAATATACTTAAGACACAAATACAATTATTCATTTAAATTGATTTAGGTTGTGTTCAATCATTATGAAGGCATTCATTATGTGTTAATTGAGTGCAAAGATGATTGAGACAACTATGCATCTTGGACTAACTATTTTAATAAGTGATGATTGAGCCAGGTTAGGTCCAATGATGGTTAAGATAAAGAAACGGGACAAGGACGACATCATGAGGTGATGAACGTCAAGAGGAGATCCCGTTGAGAAGGAAAGAAAAGAATGTTCATCAAGAGGAGATGAACAAGATGTTGTGAGAGCCGGGTGATGATCCGATAAAAGAGAAGTAGAGCTGTGTGACGATCTTGAAGAGAAGATGATCGTAAATCATGAGGACTTCAAGAGAGAGCAATGTGACAATCCCGGGGAAATGAGGTATGATTGAAGATCATAAAGGCCCCAAAGGGGATTGATCGCGTGCGGCATCAAAGGTAACTAGATAGAGTGTCTTGTTATAGGCGTGCCGTACTATTAAGAGGGATGCAACGTGGATGATTTAGAAGTGTCTCTGTGCTCAAGTGTTATCTATCCTTAAATAGATGAGAGACACAATACACATCACGAACACCGGGGTTGTTTGTCTTTATGCGGATCGGATGTTCGATTGGGGATCGGATATTCGATCCATCGGTAAATCCGGTGGTGTGTTGGTGAGAGTCTAGAACCTCTCTGTGAGGATCGGATGTTCCGGTCTTTGGATCGGATGTTCCGATAAGTGTTAAACTCAAAAAGGGTGCTCTCTGGTCAAATCGGATGTTCCGATCGTGAAAATCGGAAGTTCCGATCAGTGTTTTTAGTTTGCAAATGTGCTGAATTTTTGCCTGATCGGAAGTTCCGATGTAAGTTCCGATGTAAGTTCCGATGTTGGATCGGAAGTTCCGATGTCAGATCGGAAGTTCCGATGTAGACTTAGAAACTTTTTGAAAGGTTTCTGTAAGGTGCCTCTCTGTCCAGATCGGAAGTTCCGATGCAAGTTCCGATGTATCGGAAGTTCCGATGTTAGTTCCGATGTGTTTATTGGATTGAGTTTGTTCTGGAGTTTTAGCCTGTTCGGAAGTTCCGATATTGGGATCGGAAGTTCCGATGTGTGTAAAACGGCTAGTTTTCTTGCTCCAACGGCTAGTCTTTGGGTGTGGGGTATAAATACCCCCCTTGGCCGGTTGGGAGAGAGGGTTGAGGATATTTTTGAAGGGCTAAACAAGAGGTTGAGCTAGTGGAGTAGAGAGATCACCTTGGGATGCATTTGTTGCTCCTTGGTCATCTCATTGGCTAGAGAGAGCTCTAAAAACTTGTGTTGTGTTTAGGAGTGGATTGAGTGTTCCTCCTTGCTCCTTCTCCTTTGATCTTAGTGATCCCTCTTTGAGTGAGGTGTGGGAAGTGAGAGTTAGTGCTAAGAGTGTTAGATTGAGATACATCTTGAGCACTAGAGTTCATTTCCAAGATCATCCATTTGTTGGATTTGTTACTCTTGGAGTTTGAAGACTCCTAGACGGCTAGGCGTCGCTCACGAGCAACCAAAGTGTGTGGTGTGCCGTGAGAAGTTTGTGAAGGTCGGATTTCGCCTCCGAAAGGGAAGAAATCAAGAAGTGAAGCCACATCTCAAGTGTGACTGAGATTGGCGAGGAATAGGGTTGGAAAAGACCCGGCTCAAGTGTGACCGAGCCTCCTCAACGAAGACGTAGGAACCTCCTTGGAGGAAGTCCGAACTTCGGTAAACAAATCATCGTGTCAATTCTTTACATGTGCTTATTGCTTTACTTTGCTATCTTGTATTGAATTGATCTATCTAGTGTTGATTATCTCGCTAGCTAGCTTTACTACTAGTTGCTAATATTTGCTTGTGCTAGCTTCAAGTAGAAATCATTTTGTGTATAGGCGTAATTAGTTTTGCAATTCACTAGACTCTGTTCTAATCGGATATTCCGACCTCATATCGGATATTCCGATTAGACACCGGAACCTCCGACTCCATATCGGAAGTTCCGATCTCTTTTCCGCTGCGTAGTTTTAGAAAATTGTAAATCGCCTATTCACCCCCCCCTCTAGGCGTCCATCCTCGATCCTTTCAATTGGTATCAGAGCCACGGTCACTCTCATATTTAGGCTTTACCGCTTAGAGAGTAAAAAGGATGACGACTAGCGGATTAGTGCACTCTCACGATTCACTAATGCTTTATGGTTATAATTATGCTCATTGGAAATTATGCATGATTTCATTCTTTAAATCCATGAGCCCACAATTATGGTGGATCGTAGATGTCGGCTTTTCTCTTCGTCTAAACGAAGTGGCTCCAACTAAAGGAGAAGAGAAATGCTTACATCTAGACGCTCAAGCTACTAACGCTATTTTTAGTTCTGTGAGCGAAGAGATATTTAATGAGATATACAACCTCAAGAGTGCTCATGATATGTGGACAATGCTTCAAGACAAATATGATGTGTCCACATCATCAAATGAGGATTGCATACGGGCGTCTGCGTGGGGTGAGCCAACGGGCCTGCAGCGCTGCGCATTGGCTGCAGCTGCGTTGCAGTGCACGGCGACTTTCTTTGCCGCAGCAAGACGGAACAGCCAGACCGACGCCAGGGCGATTGATCATTCTACGCACCCTTGCGGTATGCGATTGGGATCCTCTGCCTTTGCTACTCAAAATGCATGGTGCATTTTGACCTGTATTTTGAGTAGCAAAGGCTAAAATTTTTTGAAAATAAATCAAATTGCGACAACATTTTCGAAAAATCTAGGTTAAAAATATGAATTTCAATCAAAATATCCAAAATTTCAATGAAATTTATCAAAATCTCGAATACTGTAGCAATTTGATTTTTTTTCCTATATATTTTTAGCCTTTGCTACTCAAAATGCAGGTCAAAATGCACCGTGCATTTTGAGTAGCAAAGACAGAGGATCCCAATCGTTGCGGTATGGGCGTGCAAGAGAGGTGGGTGGTTTTTCTTTACGCATAAAGGTTGGACGATGTCCCCGATAGGATAAACTCTATTCTTCATTAGTTAAGATAATAAAATACCAGTAGTAATCCTTGAATCGATAAGAACGCAATATAAACTATTTAATACGTTTGTCTTAATTTAACCTAATCTTTTGATCCCACTCTTCAACTTTTCTGGCTTCCCCATTGGTTGCAAGAACAATATATATATACACACACGTATATTGATCACTCGTGTTAGCTTTCTTTTTCCTTGAACAGTGCATGGAGACATCATTAAAGCGGGTAGCGTTTACGGACTAAACCTAGAGCAGTAGTGTGTTGTCTAGCGCAATAGTATGGCCTTTTTTAAGTTTGGTATTGAGACCACAGGGAGAAACGGCATCAAATCAACTTGATTGATTGGCAATACAAATTACTACCGGTATTAAACTCCGAAGGAAGCGCGTCCGGAGAGCCATGCCACTCACCTCCCTCATTCTCTCTTCGCTTTTTGCAAAGAAGCCTCTCCAGTTCTTTAAATCCCAGATAGGCCCTTCTAATTTACGCTGAGGTCCTTTGCAATTTTTTGTGAGGGGGAAATTTATTTTTTGGATTGCGTTTAGGTCCCTTGTTCGTTACTTTATGGAAAAAGCCTCCCGTTAAATATGACTCGCAAGCGAGCCCTTTTCTAATTTTTCGGGATAGCGATCAGGTCCAAAAGTATAACAAACAGGTCCTCGATTTTTACGTCCAGGTCATTTCTCCGTTTTCTCCGAAAAAAAATTTCGTCATCAGAAAGATGTGTACTTTGTTTTCCGGCTCGGTCTCTAAGGTTTCTCGAGCCTTAAAAAATTTGGAAAGTACGTCTAGGTCTACTTTTTCTCTAGAAAAAAAAACAAAATCGTATTTTTTTTCCCGCTCGGTCTCTAAGGTTTCTCGAGCCTCCAAAAAATTTGGAAAATACGTCTAGGCCTACTTTTCCTCTGGAAAAAAATAGACCTCGGTCTCTAAGGTTTCTCGAGCCTCCAAAAATCTGGAAAGTATGTCTAGGTCTACTTTTTCTCCGGAAAAAAAAAGCAAAACCATATTTTTCCCCGGCTCGGTCTCTAAGGTTTCTCGAGCCTCCAAAAACATTGGAAAATACGTCTAGACCTACTTTTCCTCCGAAAAAAAATAGAGCTATTTTTCGTTCATCCGGAAAAAAGCGCAGAATCATTTTCCGTTCATGCGCACGGCGTGCGCCGCGTACTTTTCCCCTAGCACGAGCTCTACGGATTCGTGGGCCTACAAAAAATTTAAAAATACGCTTAGGTCTATTTTTTCTCTAGAAAAAAACACAAAATCATTTTTCTTTTACGCGCGCGGCGCACACCGCGCTTACGACCTAGTAACTATAGATAAGGTTATTTGTGCCAAATCTCAGAAAGCTTTATCCAATTGCAACCAAAAAGTTAATGCACAAATGGAGCAAAAAGTGGAGAACCAAACAAATCTAGATGGCCCATAAATTCAAAACGAATACGAAAAATAATTTAAAGATGGAACGTTAAATGGCACATAGATGAGTGGTGTATGACATGTGAGCCCTAGCTATCAGCACACAGGAGACGATGTCACCAACTTGATGGACCTCTTTGTGAAGGCCCAGTAGTAAATAAAGATTTCTGGGCTAAATACATCAAACCTTACTTATTAATTATTAGCAGCCAACAGAATTGAATCAAATTCCTTAAAAAAAATAAAAGGCAACCAATAAATGACATCCAAAGGTAACGATCGAATACATGATTTAAGATACGAACACCTGAATAAATGCTTACCTTAAGTCAAGGAGTATCGTATCTTTGCTCCTGGTGACTTTGTGCCTATAAAATAAGCATGTCAGAATGAGAAAACTCATAAGAAACGAACAACAAGATCAAAGATATCAAAACAGGGGAGAAAATTTAGCGGCCAGCGAGTACTCTGCTCATGGCATTCTCTAAGAAGGATACTAGGGGTGCCTTCTTCTTGGTGGCTCTTGTGGACATGGCTATGGCCTTCCCAAACTACAACGCAGCAAGTAAGAACAGCTAGCCTAGCCATCGTGCTCATGTGTCGTGGATCGATCCATATATACTACACATGCATCTAGTCTCTATCATGAATGTGTAGTTTGATTAGTTGAATTGTACTAATATTTTTGCGATCTGCAAATGGGACTGTATTATTGATTAATTATTATTACGTAGATATATTCAACAAGTTAAGTGATTTGTTTTGTGTATATACTGGTAATTAACCGGGCTCCATGCGTGCGTGCAGTTCGAGAGATATGCTGGATTTGGTCGGATGACTGCGAGGACCACATCGTAATGTGCAAAGACAGCTACTACGACGGACACGACAACAATGGACCTTGAGGCCTACTCCAAAGTCGGCCCTGGCGATAGGACCTATTGCTGTTGCCGCTACAATGGCTGGAAACGTACGTCAATCTCTCTTACGTTCACATGTCAGTGACTCAACGTCAGAGAAATTGATGTTAGAGGATCTCATTACACAATGGCTAGCTCTTCATTGCGTGTAATTGCGTGTATATACATGTCGAATAAGTAGTAGTAATTGTTGCACCGATCGATCTAGCTAGCTAATTGATCATGCAACAGATTCAATAAATAAAATGCATGTTAGGTACTCTTGATTAAGTCACCTGGTCTGCTGGTCTCAGAAGAGGAGGAGAAGAATTGGTGATGAGCGCCAAAGACCAATTTTTTACTATTCTAACTTTGTTACTTTATCCGTAGAGTTGTCATCCATTTTTCCCTTATCCACAGGATGCAACTCTAAGAGCAAGTACAATAGTAAAGCATACTACAGACTAATATTAAGCTAAAAGCCAGCTTGTACAATAACTGTTGTAAAAATTATCTCTAGATGTTGTGCAATAACTATCTCTTCTCTCTTGTACATAAATGATCTACCCATGCTCCCGTGCAAAGTTGGCTAGTAAATAGACCTCTTTTACAGTGGATTAAAATCAATATAAGCTGTCCATTCCTTTAAATCTAATGGTTGAAATCAATTTAAATCTAGTTATACTACCACATGTAGTATTGGTGGTAAAATTCAGAAAGGGGTAAAAGTGTAAAAATTTCTATCATATTATTTGTCCTCTACGGTAAAACACATCCTGTGATCTTGATGAATGGATAAGAAGCCTCTAAAGATCATCAGGTATTCGGTGAATCCAAAAGTGTGAACGAATTAGGAAAAGTATAAAATACCTCTGATGAATGGATAGAAAAAGCCTAAAATATCCTTGAGAAATGAATGGTTAGATTTGATTTATACTACTACTATTTACTACCTATGTTATCCACCGTAAGATTTCTCACTAAATAAGAGCCAGCTCTCTTTTTCCTCCTCTTTTCTCACTCTTCCACATAGACCAAAGCTGATGTGTTCAAGCTAAGAGCCGGCTGAGGTGGCCTTATTGTACATGCCCTAATACGATCTACATTGGCCTTTTCTAATTTCCTTTTCCTGTGTGTATGCATTTGGGCCTTTCCCTCTTCAGAGCTCTGCACCAGAACAACTTGCATGGTCCAATCGTTGCAGAGATCAAGAACTGCACGGAGCACAGAGCAGCCATTGAACTGGAATGCACGGAGCACAGAGATCAACAACTTGCATGGTCCAATCGTATTCGAATGCAAAAATTAGTGTGATATATCCTTTATATCCCTAATAAATATTCAGATTTACTTGATATTCTCTATACGCATGCATTGAATATATTTCATATTCCGAAACCAAAATTTTAAATTTCTTTTGAAATTTAGGGTCATTTCATTCTTTAGTTGCAGGAATCTTTCCACCAATTTCTTCTCTGGAGAGATCCCAAATGTTGGTGTCCTCGGAACCTTCAAAAGCAGCTCGTAAGCCAGCCTTGGCCCAATCACTTACGCAGCCTGCCGCTTATGCGCTGTGTTACGAATGGCAGGAGACGCACAAGAGGAGCATCCATTGAACTGGAATGCGCGTATGAAGATCGCTCTGGGCTCTGTTCGAGGGCTGGCTTGGAGCTTTGGTGATGCTGGACAAAAGAGGTCAGTGGCTCAGTGCTCAGTAGTGTAATGTTCATGCAAGTAGCATGTAGTGCACCTTGTTTTTCCTTGCTTCTTTTTCTCCGTGTTTCTCTATTTTTCTGACTCTGTTTTCTCTCCTATTTCTTTCTTTTCGTAGCTCTGTTTCCCTCTTATTTCTCTGTTTTCCCTCTGTTTTCTAGCAAATTTCGATCGAATTTTAATTTTTTTTTGTTTGTCCCAAATTTGAATGAATTTGCCAAAATCATCGAATTTTGGCTCTTTCGTTGGGTATCAAAAAAATACTTTAAACAAAATTTGAATCCTTGGCTACACCTAGACCACGGTTTCAGAAAGGATCGATGGAGCCTAGTGTTCATGCAGGCAACCAAACAGCCCCATACTGTTCATGCAAGCAGCATGTAGTGCATTTTATTTTTCCTTGCTTCTTTTCCTCCATGTTTCTCTGTTTTTCTTACTCTGTTTTCTTTCCTATTTCTTTATTTTCTAGCAAATTTTGGTTAGTTTTTTTTTAAAAAATTTGTTCGTCATTTCATCCCAAATTCAAATGAATTTGCCAAAATCATAGAATTTCGACTCTTTTCGGTAGGTACCGAAAAAATACTCGAAACGGAATTTGAATCCTTGACTACACCTATCTGAGCTACTCGCAGTAGCCGTGCGAGATCTACTGCCTAGACCACGGTTTCAAAAAGGATCGATGGAGCCTACTGCAAAGTCCAGGGCGACGCCTTCTGCTTCTGCCAACACAACTGATCAAAAATCACCTGTATGCACCAGTGCTAGATGCTGCAAGCATCTAATGGTACTGAATTAATCTGTGGTATATATATGCATGGATGCGTCGATCTAAATGATAATGCGACAGATTCAATAAACTAATATATGTCTACTAGTTATGAATTATCAAGAGACACCTGAATAAGCCTTGTAGAAACTAAGAGCACTGATTATACAAAATAATTTTCTAGCTGGTCGTGTCTACCTCTCCTTGTATCAACCAAAAAACAAGTACGAGTTTCTCTACTGTGTATTCTCGAAAACAAAATTAAAATAGAAAAGGGAAATTCACAGCTGGTAGCAAAATTTATTGATCTAGGAGGAGGATTTTAAATTAGCAGCTATAGTAATATACTCCCTCCGCTCAAGTTTACAGGGCATATTTTTAAATAGTTTTATTCATAAATATAAGGTGTATTTCATATTTAAATGCAAAAATTAGTGTGATATACCCTTTATACTCTACTAAATATTCAGATTTACTTGATATTCTCTACATGCAAACGAATATAGTGCTTAGATATAATAATTAGAAAAAATCTAGTTATTTTTAATATCTCTTAGATCAATGTGACAAGAAAAAATACACTCTATAAATTTAGACTGAGGTAGTACAATCCAAAAGATATGCATATCCTTTAAGTTTGAGATGTGATATTAAAAGGAGAATATTAATTTCTCCTAGGGAGAAATAACAATTAATGCATGCATGAGAGAATTTTATCAGGAAATTAAGAATGGCTCCTGCAAGGAAATATATATAAACACCTGCCCGTGAGATCGAGGAAAGCACTGCAATAAGGACACATCGATCAAAAATAGAGAACCATCAGACTACAACCAAAAAGGACTTGCTGCTATCTAGCTTCTGATCTCTGGCTAGATCTCCTCATGGCGCGTGCGTGCTCTTAGCTGCTCTAATGGTCAACATGGCTACTGTTTTCTTGTCTTCTCACTCACAAGTTCATGGTACATGCATTCTCCTCTTCTCCCTCACATAACCCATGTTCATTTTTCGTTGTACAATGTCCAATGGAGTATCTATGGCCTAATCAGTGCATTGCATTTTAATCGTGTAGATTTAGATGCAGAGCTATGCATCCCTATGCCAGGATGCGACACGAACATGTGCGAGAGTGTCTGCTGAACCATGCCGACCGATGGAGGCTACTGCAAAAATGAATACGAATGCTGTTGCCAACGCAACCCACCTTCATCTGTCCATTTCCTTGATCAAAAAGAAAAACAAAAAAACTAGTACTGTCCAACTGCATGAGTGAATGTCATGGTGACAAGTAAGCATCGATCGATCGATAGATCTGATTGATCGGTATGCACAGATTCAATAAACTTAATTGCTATTTTCATATATTAAGAACCAAGTTGTCCTTGAATTGGTGTGTCATTCCAAGTTTTGAAATAGTAGAAAAGAAAATTACTGTTGTGGATGTAACACTTGGTCCAAACTTCGCTCATGATCTAGCCTACCAAGAGACGGAATGCACCATATGTCCACTCTAGGCCCATGCCCACACACGCTATGCACCATATGTTGACGCCTCTATCCCGCACAAGCTGATGCACTTAACTTAGTTCATGACCCAGTCTGCTATGGGACGAGCCCACGCATGCATATCACTCCACACTTTCGTTCCCGCTTCGTCTAAAAGGATAACCTCAAGATACTCTACTTGGACCTAGCAGACATTATATACTACTATAACTTATTTTATGGAACAAATACGGTACTAATCCTATCATTCTTCTACACAAGTCGTATAGACTTTTATATTAACATGCTGAGGTATTACATTGAAAATTTCTAAAGACTCGATCCTGGGCGATGCTTTCTGCTATGCATCATGCTGCCTGCAGAAATGGTCAAATAGATCACTATGCATGCGCACAAGCGAGCAATCGATGTGATTGCATGCATGACAGCTCCATGTATGCAGATAAACTGTACCCATGCATGCATCGATCTTAATGATAATCCATACATTAAGATCTTAACGCCTAGTCTGGTGAAGACGTAGGACTCACTGACCAGCCATGTCAAGATTTATTGTATTTTTTTTATCATCCACGGCGGCGCCCCAACTATTGTGGAAAAGGTCACCGTGAGATCTTTCTGTGGTGCCAATAATGAGGGTTCTCTTTCTCAAACTGTGAAACCCTATTAACAAAGGAACCTAAACAAACAGGAGCTTAATTCCATTTAAACAGCATCAGTGCATGACAATTGATGGGAGAGGTAGCTATAGGGCCAATTGGTTGCTTGTATTCAACCAGCTAGCCTGCTTCCATTAATTATAGAATCAGAGAAGAGTGCAGGCAGGAGGCATGATGAATGGAGACATGGGGTTGAGGAAGGCATAGGGGAGGAGAATAGAAGACAGAACGTGGGGAAGGAGGCGCATACACAACTAACTCATCCTAAGAAGCATCATGCACCAAAATTTATATGTCGGGATTAGATGTGGGTATCGGGTCAGACTTTTTAGGGTTGGCCCGTGGCATGAAGGGCAGCACGCCTGTGAATGGGGTGTGCCGGTATAGAACAGTTGTGAAGACCGTGCTAGATGAAAACCGGGCATAGTGGGCGGCATGGCCCGCCACAAAGGGCAAGCAGCACGGCCAAGATACCGCTCGTGGCATACCGCACAGCACTGGGCACACGATGGAGAGGGATGGAGGGAGCGAGCGTACCTGGCTTTGCCACTCTCCGCATGCTCGTGGCATGGTCGCCACGTTCACCGCGCCATGCCCGCTGCACGCTCCCGTGCCACGCTTTCGGCTTGTGACACTCCCATGCCGCGCCCGCTCACCATGTCAGCCACATGCTCCCACACCGTGCCATGCTCCCGGCTCACCACGCACCCGCGCCGCACACTCCCATGCCACATGAACACTTGCGCCATGCCAGAGGCCAAGGGAGACAGCGCTAAAGGGGGCGAGGGCAAGGAGGCGAAGGGGGCATGAGCAAGGATGAGGAGAGGCGGAGGGGGTGAGGCGGAAGGGGGGTGGCTACGCAAAGGAGGCTGAGGAAGGCTTCCATGGCGGAGGAGTCAAGAAGGGGGCGGCCATGGCGGAGGAGGCTGAGGGATGTGACAAGGGAGGTGGCCATAGAGGAGGATGTCGAGGGGGGCGAGGGGGGGGGAGTCGACGCTGAGGAGGGCGAGGGGGTGTTGGCGAGGAGGCAGAGGGAGTGAGCCGGGGAGAGGGGTGAACCGACGAGGGAGACGGCTATGGCGAAGGAGGCCGAGTTGGGAAAGGACGAGGAGGTGAATAGGCTCTGTGGGGAGGGGAGGGGAGAGAGAGGGGGGGACAGCGTGAGAGAGAGCAAAAGAGACAGAGATTGAGAGAGACATGACAAATATTGAGAGAGAGAAGCTGAAGTATGTATCTATTCAATGATGAATAAAATTATGTTTCTTTTTTCCTTAATATTTGTCTACTTCATATCTTTGTGCATCTTCAACTTCTTTCTCTTGTTACAATAGTACAAATAGATCGAGTTTAGATCTTATTACACGACTCGCTAATCAGTCGTGACTGGACTCATCAATAATAAGTTGGAACGGCACGACACAGTGTAGGCCCACGGCCCAGGTACCCGTCTATCAAATGGGAATGCATGATCGAGTATGAGCTTCATTTCGTTTAGATTGACCGACAAATGCATAAATACAGCACCCACAAATGATCCTAAATCGGAAGAAATGAAGCTCATACTCGATCATGCATTCCCATTTGATAGACGAGTACATGGGCCGTCGGCCTAAATTTTGTCGTGCCGTTCCAACTTATTATTGGCGAGTCCAGGCACGACTGATTAGCGAGTCGTGTCAGTCTAAACTCGATTTATTTGCACTGTTGCAATAAGAGAAAGAAGTTGAAGATGCACGAAGCTAAGAAGTAGACACAAATATTATGGAGAAAGACATAATTTTATTCATCCTTGAATAGATACATACTTCAGCTTCTCTCTCTCTCAATATTTGTCATGTCTCTCTCAACCTCTGTATCTCTTGCTCTCTCCCGCGCTGTCCTCCTAACTCTCTCTCTCTCTCTCTCTCTCTCTCTCGCCTCCCCTCCCCACGGAGCCTCTTCACCTCCTCGCCCTTGCCCAACTCGGCCTCCTTTGCCATGGTTGTCTCCCTCGTCGGTTCGCGCCCTCTCCCTGGCTCGCTCCCTCTGCCTCCTCGCCCACAATCCCTCGCCCCCCTCAGCGTTGACTCACCCCCCTCAGCGTCGACTCACCCCCCCACGCCCCCCTCGACCTCCTCCTCTATGGCTGCCTCCCTTGCCACCTCCCTCAGCCTCCTCCGCCATGGCCGCCCCCTTCCTGATTCCTCCGCAGTGGAAGCCTCCCTCAACCTCCTCCACGTGGCCACCCCCCTTTCGACTCGCACCCTCCTCCTCTCCTCATCCTTGCCTGTGCCCCCTTATCCTCCTTGCCCACACTCCCCTTGGCGCTAGCTCCCTTGGCCTCTGGCATGGCGCAAGTGTGACACCACGGAGTGTCGTAACCTTATTTAACGTGCATGATAAGGTCAAAAATAGTATGAGATGTGGAAATAAGGTTAAAACCATAGGATTTGGAGGTTAATAGCGTTTCTGGGCCGTTTTCGGGCCGTTTCCGGGGTTTTGGGCCTTCCCGGGGGATTTTGGGCCTTAAAGGGGGGGGGTTGTGGGCTTTGGTGGGATGGATTATGAGTCCATGTAGGACTAGGATTCAGAGTAGGGGCTGGTAAAAGGGGCTCCTTGCTGCCCTTGGGCGCCTCACCCCCCATTGGTGCGCCCCCACCACCTCTTCCCCCCATTGCCTAGCCCCCCCCCTTGTGTTGGCCGTGCGCCCCCCTTGCTCTCTCCTCTCCACCTCCCCACCTCTCCTCCACCCCCTTGCTTCCCTAGGGTGGCCTCCCCACCCCTGCATCCTCGTGGATCCGTCCGAGGAGCGAGGAGCGAGGAGCGAGGAGATCCATTGGAGTTTTCGTGCGTCGGGCAAAGGTATGATCATGGGATTCCTTGGGGTTGATCTAGGTACTTTTCTTAGGGTGATTATCAAGTTTTTAGATCAATTGGTGGTGCTGGATTTGAGTAATTTGGGTTAGATCAAGATGTTGCCACGTTTCTGTTTTGGGACAGCATGAGCAGTCGACCTAGGGTTGGAGTTTTCAACAATTTAGATTCCGAATATGTCCGTACAGATGTCGAAGAAGTTGTAGATAATTTCATTATATTTCCGTGGATATAAAGAACGTTAAATTCCGCCCAGCCATTTGAAAGTTATGTCTGTTTTACCGAGCGTGTTAAAATCTGTGACGCGATTGGAACAGATCACGGTAATCTGTAGATTAAACAACTTTAGAGTCCGAATCAGTCTTTCCTTATACCTATAAAAAGTTGGGAAATTTCCTAAGCTACGCGAGGATGTACTCGTTTAATTGATTCAGAGTCCCAGAACTCAAGTTATGCCTTTTGCAAGGCTGCTGTCCCGACGGGACAGAACCTCTGTTTTTAGGTTTTGCGAGTAATTGGCAATGTCGGGGTAGATGAGGGTTTGTGTACTGTTTTGTGGATATGATTGTGAGTGTGTGGTACCTATGTGCAGGTGGTGCGGCCCCGGGAGTGCCTTCTACTTCCCGCCAATCCGTTGCACGTGGTTGAGGCAAGTGTGTTGTGATGGATAGCGAGTTGTAGGTTGCTTGTTGAGAATAGATGGAATTGACTACATGATATATGTCCGCTTGCCATGTTTTAATGATTGACCATGATATGAGGAGCATGTTTATTATGTTATGATGCCATGTGTTAATATGTGAGTTAAATATGATGTTGGCATAATTGCATACATGACATGTTACATGGCCCGGGCGGTGAGAAAGTCATATCTAATCCGGGAAGGTCGGTGAGAAAGATATGACTAATCCAGAGAGCCAATGAGTAAGTCCTACATCGTGATTCCATTCACCGCGGTGAACGGAAGCGAGGAGTAGGCACCCTTTATCTTCGGGATGGAAGGGGGGAGAGGGTGCACACCGACGGGTGTGTACTCAACCATACTGGTATGAGTTTCCAAGGAGACATGAGCATTGCATTACATTGCATACATAATGATGATGATATTGTTAAGTGTTCATGAATGAGATGATATATATGATGGGAGATGTTATTGCCATGATATTGTTCTTGTTGTCCATTGCAATATGCTTGCTGAGTTTCGAACTCACGCTTGGGTTTTCTTGTTGTTTTAGGTACCATGAGAACGGCATGCGGGGAAGGGAAATAGTCACACGCCCACACGTAGCTTCACCATATTGATTCCACAAGTCATTCTATTAGTTTGATAATAAATTGTGTGTGATGATTATTGCTTTAAGGTTTAGCTTTGCTATATGAGAGTTTTATTGTTCGTTTGACCCTTGGAGACATTATGTGTTTGAAACTAGACTTATATTGTTGCTAAGTCGTTAATTATTGCTGTTTTTAGTTGTCTCTCATAATCCATATATTGCTATACTGTTGTTGCTCATTCGAATCATGTTAAAACAAAGGAGATGCTGCCGAAATCTCGGTTTTTAGCATGTGCGCCTTTGCTGGAATTTTATGTTAAATGTGGTATTTAGATGTTATTTAGCTTATGTTTGGTAGCATTCAGGCATATTAAATGCCGGGGTGTTACAGTTGGTATCAGAGCCAGGCTGTAGGTCCTTGGAATATGTATTTTTAGTGTCATACCTTAAGTTGCAACTAAAATATGATGTGGAATAACTTAGAAACATGGCTTACGTTCTAACTAAAACTTTGTTATAGGATAGCAACATTAAAACTTGTGAAAGTGGTATAACTAATCTAAAATCTGACACACTTGGTTGCACAGTAGGATGGGGTTTTGGTTCATCATTGCATCACGCATGATTATATGATAAATAATATGTCTATGATGATGTTTGATCTTCGTTCTTGATTGTATGATGTTGTGTTTATGTTGTTGTGTTTGGATGGTTGTCTGTCTGAAGCAGCCATGCCGAGGGGTAGAGGCCGTGGACGCCGTGGCCGTGGAGGCCATGGGCGAGGCTCCCAGGGAGTTGCGGAGTCTGTTGCTGAGGGTAGCGTTTCGCTCAATGCTTGCGGGCCAACTCAGGAGGAGCTTCCAGCTGCACAGTCAGGGGCGGGGGTGCCCGCCGCCAATGAAGATTTAGTTAAGGCTCTGCAGAGGGAGATTCACGAGCTGCGCCAGCAGTTGCGGGCAGCCCCTGCTGTTGTGCCTCCCCGATGGCCCTGCGCTTGTTGCCCCATTGCGCCAGAGCCGAGGATGAGTCTCCGGGAGTGGATGTCCCTCCGTCTTGACACTTTTGACATAGCGGGCACGCCGATCCAGTCCGCAGATTGGCTGCGGTACATGGAGAGGCAGTTTGGGGTACTAGAGTTGACCTCAGTCCAGAGGGCTCGCTTTGTGGCCTTTCAGCTGAAAGGCCAAGCTGATATCTGGTGGGAGGGGGTTCAGGCTGCTAGAGCCCCCGATCTTGGTCCAGTCACATGGGAGGACTTTGTGGCTCGCTTCCGAGCAAAGTTCTACCCAGAGTGTTTCCTTGAGTGGATGGAGCATACTCTGACGACTCTTTCCCCGGGAAAGAGGTCGGTGGCAGAGTATGAGGTGGAGTTCAAAAGCGTGGTGCGCTTCGTACCGGCTGTGGCAGCCGATGATCGGGAGAAGGCAAGGAGGTTCCGTAGGGTCCTCAACCAGGAGTTCAGAGTTGTCATGGGGGCGACTGTCCCTCATGACTTCTGCTCTGTGGTGGAGCAGGCAAAGGGCATGGAGCTCGAGTTGGAGCTTTCCCGGGATAAGAAAAACCTGGGTGGTTCAGGGGTTCCTGCGGCCCCAGGCGGGGGCCAGAAGAGGACCTTCGGTGGAGGAAAGGGAGGACAGGGCTCCTCCTCAGGGGCTAAGATGGGGCCGCCCCAGTCGTCTTCCTCGCGAGCGGTTGTTCGTCCTGTGCCCGGGCAGGGCATGAAGTGCTTCAAGTGCGGTGGTGAGCACTGTGCTTCAGAGTGTGGTTGGACCGGGAGTTGCAACCACTGTAGCAAGCCCGGCCACATGGGACGAGTCTGCCGGATGAATCCCAGTAGCATCATCAAGTGGGAGACGGTGCCTTCTCCTCCCACTCCAGCGGCGTCTTCCAGAGGATCGGTGCAAATGATGGCTGCTCCTGTTTCTCAGCCGCCCTTTGCGTGGGCGCCACCAGCGGCTTACTGGTGCCCGCAGCCGTCTGCTCCTCCTCAGTTGCCTCCTTCGCCCCAGCTCTGTTGGGGCATCAGCCGGGAGTCGGGGCTCCTACTGTCTCGGCGCCATCAGGAGTGTACGCTTTGCCGACCGCCGAGTCAGCCGGGCATCCAGAAGTAGTTTTAGGTACTCTGCTCATGGATTCCGTTGATGCCTTTGTTTTGTTTGATTCCGGAGCATCCTATTCCTTTGTGTCGTCGGAGTTTGCTAGTAGAGCTAAGTTGGGAGTTCAGCGGATTTCTAAGTCCGTGTTAGTCAGTTCTCCTGGGGGTTTGATTGCTAGCTCTTTGGTTTGCCCGGGTTGCACCATCGCCATTGATGATGAGATTTTCTTCTCCAATCTTATGGTGATCCAATTGGCTCCTTTTGATGTCATTTTGGGCATGGACTGGCTGCATCAGTACCGTGCCAAGATCTGTTGTTTCTGGAAGACGGTTGCCTTGCAGGCCCCGTCAGGGGTAGAGTTGACCTTTCAGAGTGGTATACCTTCCAGTTCCGTCTTTGCTTTGACTAGTCTGTTTTCTGGTCGCCGTTTGAGGCATGTGGGTTTCCTCATGGCTTTGTCAGAAAAGCCATCTTCTTCAGTTTCCATTGAGGAGATTCCTGTAGTGAAGGAGTTTGTTGATGTGTTCCCTGATGAGTTGCCTGGTTTACCTCCCGTGAGGAATGTGGAGTTTCGTATTGATCTTGTTTCTGGCACTCGACCTATTTCTATCTCTCCATACCGCTTGGCTCATCCTTTTCAAGATGAGTTGAAGAACCAGTTGGAGGATCTGTTGGCCAAGGGCTTTATTCGGCGTAGCGTTTCGCCATGGGGAGCACCCGTCCTCTTCGTCTCGAAGAAGGATGGAAGTTGGCGTATGTGCATTGATTATCGTGCTCTTAATCAAGTGACAGTCAAGAACAAGTATCCTTTGCCTCGCATTGAGGATCTGTTTGACCAACTGAAGGGAGCAAAGGTGTTCTCCAAGATTGATCTTCAGTCGGGGTATAATCAGATTTGTGTGAGGGAGCATGACATTGAGAAGACTGCTTTCTCCACTAGGTATGGGCATTATGAATTTAAAGTTATGTCTTTTGGACTAACTAATGCTCCTGCTGTCTTCATGGAGGCGATGAACAGTATGCTACACAAGTACCTGGATGAGTTTGTGGTAGTGTTCATCGATGACATCCTGGTTTACTCTAAATCAGAAGAGGAGCATGAGCGACATTTGAGACTTGTGCTGAGCACCTTGAGGGAGAATCAGTTCTTTGCTAAACTGAAAAAGTGTGAGTTCTGGATTTTAGAAGTGGGTTTTCTTGGCCACATCATCAATCCAGAGGGAATATCTGTAGATCCTAGCAAAGTCTCAGCAGTTTTGGATTGGAAGAGGCCTTCCAATGTCAAAGAGGTGCGTAGTTTCCTTGGGTTGGCTAGCTACTATCGGCGTTTTGTGCAGGATTTCTCTATCATTGCCAAGCCACTTTCGCGGTGACTCGAAGGGGATGAAATTCGATTGGACTGCAGTGTGAGCACGGTTTACGCACTTTGAAGGAGAAGTTAGTGACTGCTCTCGTTCTTACCCTTCCCGAGCCAGGAAGCGCTTCTTGCTTATTCTGATGCTTCTCGTTTGGGACTTGGTTGTGTGCTCATGCAAGATGGCAAGGTGATTGCTTATGCATCGAGGCAGCTGAAAAAGCATGAGCAGAACTATCCCACACATGATCTTGAGCTAGCCGCCGTGGTGTTTGCATTGAAGATATGGAGGCACTACCTGTATGGCGAGTCTTGTGATATTTTCACTGATCACAAGAGCCTCAAGTACATCTTTACTCAGAAAGATTTGAACTTGAGGCAGAGGAGGTGGCTAGAATTGATAAAGGATTATGACCTTACTATCCAGTATCATCCGGGGAAGGCAAATGTGGTGGCCGACGCTCTCAGTCGCAAGACAGTGCCCCCTATTGTTGAGTGTCTTGTTGCTGATTTTGAGTGTTTGGGGGTCTCCTAATGCTTTGCGGGGACCGTGCAAGCAGAAACTCAATTGATTCTTGAGTCAGCGATTCCCGAAGGCAGCGGGAGGCACAAAGAAGATGATCGTTTGCTCCAGCTGGTGAGGAAACGCCTTGAGGGTGGCAAGTCGGGAGACTTTACCGTTGATGATGCGGGAGCTTTGAGGTTTCGGGGCCGTCTGTACGTGCCTCAGAAATCCCAAGTGAAAGAGGACATACTGAAAGAGGCTCATCGCACCCCGTACACGGTCCATCCTGGGGAGACCAAGATGTACAGGGACTTGAAAAAGAATTTTTGGTGGAAAAGGATGAGAGTGGATTGCCAAGTATGTGGCGTCTTGTGGGATCAGTCAGAAGATCAAGGCTGAGCATAAATGTCCCGCTGGTCTGTTGCAGCCATTGGAGATTCCTGTGTGGCCATGGGATGACATCTCCATGGATTTTGTGGTTGGCCTACCTCGCACTCCACGAGGGAAGGATGCTGTTTGGGTTGTGGTGGACCGTCTCAGCAAGTCTGCGCATTTCATTCCTATCCGCACTACCAATTCAGCGAGCGAGTTGGCTCCCATCTATGTGCGGGAGATTGTGAGACTGCATGGTGTGCCCAAGACCATTATTTCTGATTGGGATGCGAAGTTCGTCTCCAAGTTCTAGGAGAGTTTGCAGAGTGCTTTGGGTACGCAGCTTCGCCTTAGTACCGCCTTTCACCCTCAGACAGATGGGCAGTCTGAGCGTACCATCCAGACTTTGGAAGACATGCTCAGGGCCTGTGTGATGGCTTGGAAAGGTAGCTAGGAGGATCATTTGCCTCTTGCGGAGTTTGCTTACAATAACAGCTATCATTCCAGCATCCGGGCTGCTCCTTATGAGGTACTGTATGGCCGAAAGTGCAGATCGCCACTTTGTTGGGATGCCGTGGGCGAGAGAGCAGTTCTTGGACCGGATTGGGTTCAGCAGACGGTTGATCGCGTGGCGGAGGTACGGCAGAACCTTCTCGCAGCGCAGAGCGCATGAAAAGCTATCTTGATGTGGCGGCGAGACTTGGAGTTTGAGGTGGGTGATAAGCGTACTCTTGCGAGTATCTCCCACCAAGGGTGTGGTGCATTTTGGCACCAAAGGAAAGCTTCGATCCGAGGTATGTTGGGCCTTTTCCTATCATCGCCCGAGTTGGTAGGCTGGCCTATCGTCTGGAGCTACCGGAATCCATGCAAGGTGTGCATAATGTGTTCCATGTCTCGATGTTGAGGAAATACTTGCATGATCCGGAGATGGTGGTTCCGTTGGAACCATTAGTGCTTGAGCAGGACCTCACCTTCGAGTCCCGTCCTGTGGAAATTCTGGGGACTTCGGAGCGAGTGATGAAGAACAGGGCGCTTAAGTTTGTAGAGGTCCTGTGGTCACATCAGACCGAGAGAGAAGCGACTTGGGAGCTGGACTCTCGCATGTGCGAGGAGTATCCCGAGCTTTTCGCCTCAGGTACGTGATGTGTAACCTGGTTATCTTCGATTTTGCTGGGTTGCGTGTTGGTGCGTTTTAGATTCGAGGTCGAATCCTGTTGAAGGGGGGGAGAATGTGACACCACGGAGTGTCGTAACCTTATTTAACGTGCATGATAAGGTCAAAAACAGTATGAGATGTGGAAATAAGGTTAAAACCATAGGATTTGGAGGTTAATAGCGTTTCTGGGCCGTTTACGGGGTTTTGGGCCTTCCCGGGGGATTTGGGCCTTAAAGGGGGGGTTGTGGGCTTTGGTGGGATGGATTATGAGTCCATGTAGGACTAGGATTCAGAGTAGGGGCTGGTAAAAGGGGCTCCTTGCTGCCCTTGGGCACCTCACCCCCCATTGGTGCGCCCCCACCACCTCTTCCCCCCATTGCCTAGCCGCCCCCCTTGTGTTGGCCGTGCGCCCCCTTGCTCTCTCCTCTCCACCTCCACCACCCCACCTCTCCTCCACCCCCCTTGCTGCCCTAGGGTGGCCTCCCCACCCCTGCATCCTCGTGGATCCGTCCGAGGAGCGAGGAGCGAGGAGGTCCATTGGAGTTTTCGTGCGTCGGATGTTGAATAAGTTGTATATAATTTCATTATCTTTCCATGGATATAAAGAACGTTAAATTCCGCTCAGCCGTTTGAAAGTTATGTCTATTTTACCGAGCGTGTTAAAATCTGTGACGCGATTGGAACAGATCACGGTAATCTGTAGATTAAACAACTTTAGAGTCCGAATCAGTCTTTCCTTATACCTAGAAAAAGTTGGGAAATTTCCTAAGCTACGCGAGGATGTACTCGTTTAATTAATTCGGAGTCCCAGAACTCAAGTTATGCCTTTTGCAAGGCTGCTGTCCCGACGGGACAGAACCTCTGTTTTTAGGTTTTGCGAGTAATTGGCAATGTCGGGGTAGATGAGGGTTTGCGTACTATTTTTTGGACATGATTGTGAGTGTGTGGTACCTATGTGCAGGTGGTGTGACCCCGGGAGTGCCTTCTACTTCCCGCCAATCCGTTGCACGTGGTTGAGGCAAGTGTGTTGTGATGGATAGCGAGTTGTAGGTTGCTTGTTGAGAATAGATGGAATTGACTACTTGATATATGTCCACTTGCCATGCTTTAATGATTGCCCATGATATGATGAGCATGTTTATTATGTTATGATGCCATGTGTTAATATGTGAGTTAAATATGATGTTGGCATAATTGCATACATGACATGTTACATGGCCCGGACAGTGAGAAAGTCATATCTAATCCGGGAAGGTCGGTGAGAAAGATATGACTAATTCGGAGAGCCAATGAGTAAGTCCTACATCGTGATTCCATTCACCGCGATGAACGGAAGCGAGGAGTAGGCACCCTCCATCTTCGGGATGGAAGGGGGGAGAGGGTGCACACCGACGGGTGTGTACTCAACCATACCGGTATGAGTTTCCAAGGAGACATGAGCATTGCATTACATTGCATACATAATGATGATGATATTGTTAAGTGTTCATGAATGAGATGATATATATGATGGGAGATGTTATTGCCATGATATTGTTCTTGTTGTCCATTGCAATATGCTTGCTGAGTTTCGAACTCACGCTTGGGTTTTCTTGTTGTTTTATGTACCATGAGAATGGCATGCGGGGAAGGGAAATAGTCACACGCCCACACGTAGCTTCACCATATTGATTCCACAAGTCATTCTATTAGTTTGATAATAAATTGCGTGTGATGATTATTGCTTTAAGGTTTAGTTTTGCTATATGAGAGTTTTATTGTTCGTTTGACCCTTGGAGACATTATGTGTTTGAAACTAGACTTATATTGTTGCTAAGTCGTTAATTATTGCTATTTTTAGTTGTCTCTCATAATCCATATATTGCTATACTGTTGTTGCTCATTCGAATCATGTTAAAACAAAGGAGATGCTGCCGAAATCTCGGTTTTTAGCATGTGCGCCTTTGCTGGAATTTTATGTTAAATGTGGTATTTAGATGTTGTTTAGCTTATGTTTGGTAGCATTCAGGCATATTAAATGCCGGGGTGTTACAGCAAGTGTGCATGTGGCGTGGGAGTGTGTGGCGCGGGAGCGTGGTGAGCCGGGAGTATGGCACAGTGTGGGAGCATGTGGCGGGCATGGTGAGCGGGCGCGCCATGGGAGTGTCACAAGCCGGAAGCATGGCACAGGAGCGTGCAGCGGGCATGGCGCAGTGAACGTGGCGACCGTGCTGGGGGCATACGGAGAGCGTGGTAAAGCCAGGTACGCTCGCTCCCTTCATCCCTCTCCGACCGTGTGCCCAATGCCATGTGGCATGCCGCGAGCAGGCTATGCAGAGCCGTGCCTGCCTGCCACTGTGGCGGGCCATGCCGCCCACCGTGTCGGTTTTCAAATCCGGCACGGTCTTCACTACGTTCTATACCAGCACGCCCCATTCACAGGGCTGCTGCCCTTCATGCCATGGGCTAACCCTAAAAAGTCTGACCCGATACCCACATCTAATCCCCACATATAATTTTTGGTGCATGATGCTTCTTAGGACGAGTTAGTTGTGTACGCGCCTCCTTCCCCATGTTCTCTCTTCTATTCCCCTCCCCTCTACCTTCTTCAACCCCATGTTCCCATTCATCATGCCTCCTGCCTGCACTCCCCTCTGGTTCTATAATTAATGGAAGCGGGCTAGCTGGTTGAATACAAGCAACCAATCGGCCCTATAGCTACCTTGCTCATCGACTGTCATGCACTGATGCTATTTAAACGGAATTAAGCTCCTGTTTGTTTAGGTTCAGTTGTTAATAGGGCTTCACAGTTTGAGAAAGAGAACCCTCATTATTGGCACCACAGAAAGATCTCACGGTGACCTTTTCCACAACCGTTGGGGCACCTCCCATCAGTGAGTCCTACGTCTTCACCAGACTAGGCATTAAGATCTTAATGTATGGAGTATCATTAAGATCGATGGATGAATGGGTACCGTTTATATGCATACAAGAGTTGTCAGGCATGCAATCACATCGATTGCTCGCTTGTGCGCATGCATAGTGATCTATTTGACCATTTCTGCCGGCATCGTGATGCAAAGCAGAAAGCATCGACCAGGATCGAGTCTTCAGAAATTTTCACTGTAATACCTCAGCCTGTTAATACAAAACTCTATATGACTCATGTAGAAGCATGATAGGATTAGTACCGTATTTGTTCCATAAATAAGTTATAGTAGTATATAATGTCTGCTAGGTCCAAGTAGAGTACCTTGAGGTTAATCCTTTTAGACGAAGCAGGAACGAAAGTGTGGGGTGATATGCATACGTAGGCCCGCCGACTGGGTCATGAACAAAGTTCAATGCATCAACGTGTGCGGGATAGAGACGTGGACATATGGTGCACAACGTGTGTGGGCATGGGCCCGGAGTGGACTGTGGACATATGGTGCATTCCGTCCCTCGGTAGGCTAGGTCATGAACGAAGTTTGGACCATGTGTTACATCTACAACAGTAATATTCTTTTCTACTATTTCAAAACATGGAATGACACACCATTTCAAGGATGACTTGGTTCTTAATATATGAAAAATAGCAATTAATTAGTTTATTGAATCTCTGCACATCGATCAATCAGATCTGTCGATCATCGATGCTTACTTGTCACCATGACATTCACTCATGCATTTGGACAGCACTAGTTTTTTTGTTTTTCTTTCTGATAAAGGGAATGGACAGATGAAGGCGGGTTGCGTGGGCAGCAGCATTCTTGTTTGTTTTTGCAGTAGCCTCCATCGGCCGACTTGGCTTGGCAGGCACTCTTGCACCTGTTCGAATCGCATCCTGGCACAGGGATGCACAGCTCTGCATCTAAATCTACACGATTAAAATGCAATGCACTGATTAGGCCATAGATACTCGATTGGACATGAATTGTACGACAAAAAAATGAACGTGTGTTATGTGATGGAGAGGAGGAGAATGCATGTACCATGAACTTGTGCGTGAGAGGACGAGAAAATAGTAGCCATGATGACCATTAGAGCAGCCAAGAGCACGACCTTACTGCTGTCTTTTTTGAGAAACGCGCGCCATGAGCAGATCTAGCTAGAGATCAGAAGCTAGATAGCAGCAAGTCTTTTTTGGTTGTAGTCTAATGGTTTTCTATTTTGATCGGTGTATCCTTATTGCAATGCTTTCCTCGATCTCGCGGGCAGGTGTTTATATAGATTCCCTTGGAGGAGCCATTCTTGATTTCCTGATTGTATTCTCTCGTGCATGCATTAATTGTTATTTCTCCCTGAGAGAAATTAATATTCTCCTTTTAATATCTCATCTCAAACTTAAAAGATATGCATATCTTTTGGATTGTTACTACCTTAGTCCAAATTTATAGGGTGTATTTTTTTCTTGTCGCATTGACTTAGGAGATATTAAAAATGACTATATTTTTTCTAATTATTATCTCTAAGCTCTATATTCAATGCATAAGTGTAGAGGATATCAAGTAAATCTGAATATTTATTAGGGGTTTAAAGGGTATACACACTAATCTTTGCATTCAAATATGAAATACACCTTATGTTTATGAACAAAACTATTAAAATACACTAATCTCTTGCCATTAGTAACACAACGCGTAAGCAACATGTTGCGTGGAGTGATTGGGCAAGGCTGGCTTACGAGATGCTTTTGAAGGTTCCAAGGACACCGACATTTGGGATCTCTCCAGAGAAGAAATTGGTGGACAGATTCCTTCAACTAAAGCAGAACATATTAGCATACATTGCTCTGAGCTCCGTGTAGTTCTTGATCTCTACAGTGATTAGACCATGCAAGCTGTTCTGGTGCAAAGCTCTGAAGAGGGAAAGGCCCAAATGCAAGCACACAGGAAAAGGAAATTAGAAAAGGCCAATGCAGATTGTATTAGAGTTGCATCCTGCGGTTAAGGGAAAAATGGATGACAACTCCGCTTAAATTCACATTTCTCTTTTTTGTTTCATGAGGAACGTTTTCCCTTTTTTTTTGAAATCGTTGTTTACACATTCTAGTTTAGTGCTTTTGCTTTCATTATTTTTTCTCTATGACCATTTATCAAGCTTCTTCGGGCAACATCTGAATTTACATTGGGCAATACTGGGTTGATTTTTACAAGCCTGGTTTCTTAATGGGTCCAGCCCATCTACTATCTAGTTTAAGGAGAGTTTGCAGGTGTTTTTTTTCTTCAAAAAATTGGATGAAAACTCTGCTTAAATTCGACTAGAAAAAGTTGTCGCACATTTCTTTACTTTCAAATGTTAGTTGCCTCATATTCTTAAGAGCTGAGCTGAGTCACTGTCGTAGTCCCATGCATGCATTTCACATAGCGGTAATAGTAAAAGGCAAAGGCTCACCAATTAAAATTTTTATGGAGAGCAATATCCTCGTCCAGTCCACTGAATCTGCATGCATCATGCATTCAGATGCACACACACATATACATGTTGTTCACCATTATTATTACAGGATATATAAATGAAACTAGGTAGGATTGATATCGATTGAAATCATTAATTTGGATATGATCTTTCTCAACAAAAGAAAGAAAGAAAGAAAGAAGAGGAATCATTTGGACATAATCACGTCCATGCTGCTTGTGATGCTTTGCTGTCCGCAACAACAGATGGGGTAGTACTGGCCCGGCTTGCAGTATGTCTTAGGGTTGTTGAACCCCTGCTTCTGGTAGTACTCGTGGCACGGTACGATCGCGTGGCAGAAATCATCGTCTATGCAAATGTAAATAATTCATGCTGCAAATCGAGTTAAGCTTGATTAGCACATGTGTATGTATATATGTGCACACAAATTAAATCAACCGAAAATATATTATATGCGTGTAAATATTTTTATTACTTTGTGCATGGCAGGATGGGAAAAGCAAAGCCAGGACGACAAGAGCTGCCAGGAGCATAACCCTGCAGGTATCCTTTGCCATGGTTGAGAAGTTGAGATCTAGCTAGCTAGCGAGGGTTCTTTATTGATCTCTTGTGTTTCTAATTAATGCCATCCAATACAGTTATAAAATTTTCAGGTATAATGGCAAGATCAAGCTTCTATTTTTGAGCTCGTTGAAGTTACTCTCCCCAACCTCAAATAGGCTAGTTTATGGTTTTTCAAAATGGAGAAAACCTTCAGCTATCCACTTCTATATCAGATCATCTGTCGTGATACTATAGTCTTCTGGAAATATACATAGATAAATAAACAAGTCTTCAGATGAGAAGGCAGATCTTAATAGCTAAAGGATAATATCCTCTACATCTCCTCCACACAATTATCTTCTGTAAGCCCACGACCAATAGAATTGAGAAAAGTATACCATTGATCCTCTGTTTTTATCTACTTATTACAAGCCAAAAGACCAGCTATAGTAAAAATAGATCCCTCCCCCACCGCGGAAGGTGTGGCAGGGGTCACGCGTCCCCTGCGTGCCTAGGGAGTGTGGAAGCAAGCCAACATCACAACACAGCAGACGAGTGTTGTAGGTACAACTCTATAGTCTTTTAAAATGATTTCATAAGACTGTAAATCCAACACATATATTTGAAATTTACTAAAAGTACAATACAAATAGTTCTAAGGCCTTACACATCCCAAACCGCTAAAATTAGAATCAATTCAATCAACAAATTTGCTCTATCGAAGAGGGGATCTTGTAACACTTTTCAAAATTTTAAGGTTGTTAACTTAATTCTAGGGAAAAAAGGTATCGCTCCCTCCTTGAAAGGGATTTAAAAGAACCTACCAAATATAGGATTTGGATATTGTGCATGTTGCATATAGACTCCACAAAAGATTCCTCCAACTCCAAGCTACAATTATGCAATCTAATTATGAGCTTCCTCAATCTTGTCAGCTTGCCCAGCTCTTCCACAAAGTTTTGGGGCTTGTTGTTGATAGAAAACAAGCCCAGCTCTTCCATGGATGTTAGATTCCCCATCCCATCTGGAAGCCCTTTCATGTCATCCATAAGTAGGCACATCAATCTTCTCAGTGTAACAACAGGTGTCAATTTCTTCAAATCATCATTACTGCTTCATCTAGCATTTACAAAAACTTCAGTTTCATATATCTACTGGGAGATCATGAATACATGTACCTCCTAGACCTAGGTACCTCATGTGAAATAAATTCCAAACATCCCTGTGGTTAAGATGGCTACATTCCTGATGATCACATCTACTCAGATCCAATACACATAAAACCTCAAAGTTCGAAAGAGGCAGCATTAGATTAGTAGCAGGTGGAAAGATAGTAATGGTCCTCACTTGTGATACGAAATCAGGAGCCACGGATTGACATACCTTGCTCGGAGTATTTTGGTGGGGAAACCTGCGAACCTTACTTTGCAGATTAGTTTTCCTTCGCGCAATGCCATCCAATATAGTAACAAAGTTTTCAATTGTAATGGTAGGATCATGCTTCTATTTATGAACTCATTGAAGTAATTCTTCCCAACCTCAAATAGGCTAGCTTGTAGTTGTTCACAATGGAGAAAATCTTCAACTATCCACCTCCATATCAGATCAGCTGTCGTGATTCTATAACCTTTTGGAAATATACCTAGATATAATAAAGAAGACTTCAAATGAGCAGGCGGATCATAATAGCTAAAGGATAACATCCTTCACATCTCCTCCAAACTATTATCTTCTATAAATTCACGAACAATAGAATTGAAAAAAGTATACCATTAATCCTCTGTTTTTATCTACTTATTACAATTCAAAAGACTAGCTATTGTAAAAATAACCCCTTCCCCCACCACGGAAGTTACGATAGGGGACACAAGCCCCCTGCAGTGGGGCACACGTGCCCCCTACAGCGGGGACACGTGTCCCCTGCAGCGCTAGGGAGTGCGGAAGCAAGTCGGCTCCGCGGCATAACAAATGAGCATGGCAGGTGCAATTCTATAGCTTTTTAAAATGATTTCATAAGATTGCAAATGCAACACATATATTTGAAATGTACTAAAAGTACAATACAAATAGTTCTATGGTCTTAAAAATCCCAAAGCGCTAAAATTAGAATCAATTCAATCAACAAATGTGATATATTGAAGAGGTGATCTTATAACATTTTTCAAATATTTGAGGGTGTTAACTTGATTCTATAGAGCAACCCCAATTCTTCCATGGATATTAGATTCCCCATCCCCTCTGGAAGCCCTTCCATGTTATCAAGAAGTAGGCGCATCATTCTTCTTAGCTTAACAACATGTGTCAATTCCTTCAAATCATCATTGCCACTTACATCCAACATCTACAAAAACTGCAGCATTATATCTCTATTGGGAGATCACAAATACCTATACCTCCTAGCCTAGGTACCTCAGGTGAAATAAATTCCCAACATCCCTGAGGTTAAGATGGTTACTTCCCCGAAGATCACATCTACTCAGATCTAGTACACGTAAAACCTCAAAGCTCCAAATAGGCGGCATTAGATTAGTAGCAGGTGGAAAGACAATAATGGACCTCACTTGTGATACAAAATCAGGAGCCATGGGTTGATCTACCGTGATCGGAGTATTTTGGAAGGATAACCTGCGAACCTTGCTTTGCGAATTAGTTGTGTTTCGCTCAAAGCCATCCAATATAATAACAAATTTTCAATTGTAATGGTAGGATAATACTTCTATTTATGAGCTCATTGAAGTAACTCTTCCCAACCTCAAATTGGCTAGTTTGTGGTTTTTCACACTTAAGAAAACCTTCAGGTATCCACCTCCATATCAGGTAAGCTATCATGATTCTATAATCTCTTCGAAATATACCTAGATATAATAAACAAGTCTTCAGATGAGAAGGTGCATCGTAATAGCTAAAGGATAATATCCTTCACATATCCTCCACACTATTATCTTCTATAACTTCAAGACCAATAGAAAGTAGCAAATTATACCATTAATCCTCTGTTTTTATCTTCTTATTACAAGCCAAAAGACTAGCTAGCGGAAGATGCGGCAGGGGACACGGGCCCCCTGTGGCAAGGGACACGGCCCCCCTGCAACGCCCAGGGAGTGCGGAAGCAAGCTATAACATCCCGAGAATTTTAGAAATAAAATAAAGTTGTCATTTGTGTTTTCAGTGCCTTTTTGAAATTTTTGTTGAATTGATTTGAAATGCCACTGTTTGCATGCCGTCTAGCCTCATTGCCTCCGCCCGTTGCATGAACCTCGACGCCATCATTTCTAGCTCCACGCCATCACTTCCTAGCCGTCCATCCTCATCTCTCCGCCCATGCGCGCGACGAGACACACCTAGACACGTGTGTGCGCGGCAGGATGAGCTGACCACGCGTCTGCTGCACCCGCACACGCCCAGGCCACTGCACCCCTTGCTAGCTCTGCCGTTGAACTCTTTAAAGTTGCGTAGTGGCTCCACTGACCTCTCCACCAGCTTCCTTGTCACGGACTCGTCGTGGGCTCGTGGCCACTAGAGCAACCGTGAGCAAGCCAACCGTTCCATCGATGCCCAGGTGAGCTTGAACTTCTGCTCCCCCTCACTTGAGGCCAGCCTTCGGTTCCTGAGCTCCTTCTTTTCTTTGGTTGCAGCTCATGCCGGCCAGGAAGCTGCCGCAACTGCTTGCTCTTCTCTAACTCCGGTCGAGCTACTCACTGGTTTGGAGGAGACGTGAAGGCAAGCTTCAAGTAATTTAACCAGCTACCAGATCAAAAGCATCAACACAGCCTAGTGGTGAGAACCAGTAGGTTGCGCATTCAATTCTCATTATGGCGCCATTGTTGGATTTTTTATCCATTTTTCCTCTTTGCCTCATACATGATCAGGGTTTCAATTTTTGTTTTAGGGTTTCATCTCGGTAGCCTTCGAAATCCGAAATTTCGGCGAAATCTCATTTTTTCGGATGAAATTCGAACGAAATACAAGAAGGAAAATTTGAATCTAGTAATTTTTGAACCGAAATTTTCGAGATTTCGATTCATATAGACGAAATTTAGGTCCAAAATGACGACCAATAGAAAGTAGCAAAGTATACCATTAATCCTTTTTTTTATCTTCTTATTACAAGCCAAAAGACTAGCCAACGAAAGATGCGGCAGGGGACACGGGCCCCCTATGGCAGGGGACACGTGTCCGCTGCAACGCTCAGGGAGTGCGGAAGCAAGTTGTGCTCAGGGAGTGCGGAAGCAAGTTGTAACATCCCGAGAATTTTAGAAATGAAATAAAGTTGTCACGTGTATTTTCAGTGCCTTTTTGAAATTTTGTTGAATTGATTTGAAGTGCCACTCTTTGCATGCCGTCTAGCCTCACTGTCTCCGCCCGTTTCATGAACCTCAATGCCATCATTTCTAGCTCCACGCCATCACTTCCTAAACGTCCATCCTCATCTCTCCGCCCATGCGCGCGACGGGACATACCCATACACCAAACTTTGCTTAATAATTATAAGCAACCAACAGAATTGAATCAAAATTTCTCAAAAAAAAAGGCAACCAATAAATGACATCCAAAGGTAACGAATCCATCAAAATAGGGGAGAAAATTTAGCGGCCAACGAGTACTCTGCTTATGGAATTCGTCAAGAAGGATACTAGGGCTGCCTTCTTCTTGGTGGCTTTTGTGGCCATGGCTATGGCCTTCCCAACCTGTAATGCAGCAAGTAAGAATAGCTAGCCTAGCCATCCTGCAAATGCATCGTGGATCGATCCATATATAGTACACATCCATATATAGTAAACAGACCATGTCCAAAGTTGGCATTCAAGTTTTATGGGCCTTACACTATAGAAGAAAAGATTGGTCAAGTAGCCTACCGATTGAATTTACCAGCCGAAAGATTGATCCATACGGTATTTCACGTTTCTCAACTTAAAGTCTTCACGCCGGACTTCTCTCCAGTGTTCATTGAGTTACCGAAAGTCAAGGATCTGGACGGGAGCTCAACCGAACCGGAGAAAATATTAGAGCGAAGGCTTCTCAAACAGGGGAATTCAATTATAGTTCAAGTTCGTATCAAGTGGTCGGGACTTCCTATAGAGGCAGCTACTTGGGAGGATTTAACCGTGCTACAAAAGCGTTTTTCATCGGCCATTGCTTGGGGACAAGCAATGATTCCAGGGGGGAGTGATGTCATGATCCGGGTGCATGCGTCCAGGAATGATAGAGAAGGAAAACTCAGCAGCAGGCACAGAAAAGTTGTTATAGTTACTTTAAGAGTTGTTAGAGGGAAAACTGGTAGTATAAATAGCTAGTGTGTTCAGGAAGAAAGGACATGGAAAATATGAAATGAAACTCTGCTTTTATCTTCTCCTTTCTCTTTCTCGCATCCTTCTATGCGATTTGGGAAAGTATCCACTGAAAGGTTTCGTTGTTAGAGGGAAAATTTGTAGTATAAATAGCTAGTGTGTTCAAGAAGAAAGGACATGGAAAATATGAAATGAAACTCTGATCTTTCTCGCATCCTTTTGTGCGATTTGGGAAAGTATCCACCGAGAGGTCTCGTTGTTAGAGAGAAAACTGGTAGTATAAATAGCTAGTGTGTTCAGGAAGAAAGGACATGAAAAATATGAAATGAAACTCTGCTTTTATCTTCTCCTTCCTGTTTCTCGCATCCTTTTGTGCGATTTGGGAAAGTATCCAGCAAGTTAAGGCCCTGTTTGGGGGAGCTGTGCTTTAACTTTGAGCCTAAAGCTCCCCCAAACAGCCCAGCTGCAAAGCAGCTGCATAGCTAAGCCACAGCTGAAGCACCCCTAAAAGCCACAGTTGGTAGGGAGGTGCTTTTCAGCTGTGGCTTCACTCAACCGCCTCCTTACTCGCTCTGTTTCCCTTCTCACCCCATCGTCTCCCCTCCTGATTACCTCCTCGACTCCATCCGGCTCAGGCGCTACCTCCTCGACTTCCTCCTCACTTGGTCCCACATGGTTACCCCTCAAAACCTATAGCTGCAGTAGCCAGTTTACCAAACGATATATCAAGAAAAGCCACAGCCGCCAGCTAAGTTGCTTTACAGCCCAACAAACCAAAAGCAGCTTTTCAGCCCAGCCGTAGCCCCTCAAACAGCCCCTAAGTGATTTGATTTGTGTATATGTATTGGTAATTAGCCGGGCTCTATGCGTGCATGTACTGTGCAGTTCGAGAGATATGCTGGATTTGGTCGGATGACTGCGAGGACCACATTGGGATGTGCAAGGATAACTGCTACGACGGACCTAGAGGCTACGCCTACTGCAAAGTCGTCCCTGGTGATAGGACCTACTTTTGCTGCCACTACAACGGCTAGCTAGCCCTTCATTGCGTGTAATGGCATATATATACATGTCGAATAAGTAGTAGTAATTGTTGCATCCATTGATCTAGCTAGCTAATTGATCATGCATGCAACAGATTCAATAAATAAACATGCATGTTAGGTACTCTTGATTAAGTCACACCTGGTCTGCTTCTCGGAAGAGGAGGAGAAGAAGAATTGGTGATGAGCGCCAAAGACTGCAAGTCTGAATGAAATGGATGATTTCGGCCTGAAGGCGTACGTAGTGGAATCATTGCATGCCTCCTGGACAGATAATTGCTCGTCTTCCATTGCTACTCTATTGAGATACACGCAGATACACACAAGTGAATGTACATATTTATTTTGGAGAAAACATTATTGTATCGTAGTAGCACGTAATTAATAATATATTTCCAGTTGATTTAATTTGTGCGCACATATATACATATTCATGTGCTAATCAAGTTTAACTCAATCTACTGCATTTGCATTTGCATAGACGACAATTTCTATCACACGATCGTGCCATGCGATGAGGCAGCGTGCCCGAAATCTTGCTAGCGCAAGCCGGCGATACTACCCCATATCTTTCTTTGCCTGGCAAAGCATCACTAGCAGCATGGACGTGCTCACGTCCAAATGATTCCTCTTCTTTCTTTCTTTTGTTGAGAAAGATCATATCCAAATTAATGATTTCGATCGACATGGATCCTACCTCTTAGTTGCATTAATATATCTTCTGTAATAATAATGGTGAACAACAAGTATATGTGTGTGCATCTGAATGCATGATGTGTGCAGATTCAGTGGACTGGAGGATGATATTGCTTCCCATAAAATCTTTAATTGGTGAGCCTTTGCCTTTTACTATTACCGCTATGTGAAATGCATCCATGGGACTATGAGAGTGAAACACAGCTCAGCTCTTAAGAATATGAGACCGGCAACTAACCTTTAAAAGAAAAAGAAATATACGAATTTAAGCAGAGTTGTCATCCAATAAAAACACCTGCAAACTCTCATGAAACCAGATATAGATGGGTCGGACCCATTAAGAAACCAAGCTTGTGAAAATCAGCCCAGTATTGCCCAATGTAAATTCAGAACCTATGTGAAGAAGATTGATAACTGGTCATAGAGAAAAAAAAATAATGAAAGCAAAAGCATTAAACTAGTATGTGCAAAAATTAGATTTAAAAAAAAAAAGAAGGAAAATGTTACTCATGAAACAACATAGAGAAATGTGAATTTAAGATGAGTTGTCATCCATTTTTCCTTATCTGCAGGATGCAACTCTAATACGATCTGCATTGGCCTTTTCTAATTTCCTTGTCTTGTGTGTATGCATTTGGGCCTTTCCCTCTTCAGAGCTCTGCACCAGAACAACTTGCATGGTCCAATCGCTGCAGAGATCAAGAGCTGCATGGAGCTCAGAGCAATGTATGCTAACATGATCTGCTTTAGTTGCAGGAATCTGTCCACCAATTTCTTCTCCAGAGAGATCCCAAATGTTGGTGTCCTCGGAACCTTCAAAAGCAGCTCGTAAGCCAGCCTTGGCCCAATAACTTGGTGCAATACTATCTTACGCAACTTGCTGCTTACGCGTTGTGTTACTAATGGCACGAGATGCACAAGAGGAGCAGCCATTGAACTGGAATGTGCCTATGAAGATCGCTCTGGGCTCTGCTCGAGGGCTGGTTTGGAGCTTGATGACGCTAGACAAAAGAGGTCAGCGGCTCAGTGCTCAGTAGTGTGTAGTGTTTATGCAAGCAGCCTGTAGCGCACTTCATTTTTCCTTGCTTCTTTTTCTCCATGTTTCTCTGTTTTTCTGACTGTTTTCTCTCCTATTTCTTTGTTTTCCTGACTCTGTTTTCCTCTGTTTTCTAGCAAATTTCAATCAAAATTTTAATTTTTTGTTCGTCCATTTCATTTGAAATTCGAATGAATTTTTCGAAATCACCGAATTTCGGTCTTTTCGAGGGATACCAAAAAAAATAATCAAACAAAATTCGAAACCTTGGCTACACCTATCGGAGCTGCTCGCAGTAGCGGTGCAAGATCTACGAACTGCCTAGACCGCAGTTTTAGAAAGGATGGATGGAACCTCTTTGCAAAGTCGAGCGACGCATACGCCTGTGGCACAACTGATCAAAAATCACCTGTATGCATCAGTGCTAGCTGCTGTAAGCATCTAATGGTACTGAATTAGTCTGTAGTATATATGCACGGATGCGTCGATCTAAATGACAATACGACAGATTCAATAAACTATATATATGTCTACTAGTTGTTATGAATTATCAAGACACCTGAATGAGCCCTGCAGAAACTAAGAGGACTGATTATACAAAATAATTTTCTATCTGGTCATGTCTACCTCACCTTGTATCAACCAAAAAAAAAACAAGTACGAGGAGCTCTACTGTGTATTCTCGAAAACAAAATTAAAATAGGAAAAGGAAATTGACAACTGCTAGCAAAATTAATTAATAGCGGAGGAGGATTTTAAATTAGCAGCTAGCTAGTAATACAATCCATCCGCTCAAGTTTACAGGGCATATTTTTTAATAGTTTTGTTTGTAAATATAAGGTGTATTTTATATTTGAATGCAAAAATTAGTGTGATATACCCTTTATACCCCTAATAAATATTCATATTTACTTGATATTCTCTACTCGCATGCATTAAATATAGTGCTTAGATATAATAATTAGGGGAAGTCTAGTTGTTTTTAATATCTCTTAGGTCAATGTGACATCAAAAAAAATACACCCTATAAATTTGGACTGAGGTAGTAACAATCTAACAGATATGCATATCCTTTAAGTTTGATATGTGATATTAAAAGAAGAATATTAATCTCTTAGGGAGAAATAACAATTAATGCATGCACGAGAGAATACAATCAGGAAATTAATAATGGCTCCTCAAGGGAATCCATATAAACACCTGCACACGAGATCCAGAAAAGCATTGGAATAAGGACACACCAAGGGGTGGCCACGCAGAGGAGGCTGAGGGAGGCTTCCATGGCGAAGGAGTCAGGAAGGGGCGGTCATGGCAGAGGAGGCTGAGGGAGGTGGCAAGGAAGGCGGCCATGGCGGATGAGGTCGAGGGAGGCGAGGGGGTTTGAGTCGACACTGAGGGGGGCGAGTGGGTGCGAGCGAGAAGGCAGAGGGAGTGAGCTAGGGAGAGGGGCAAGCCGGCGAGGAAGACGGCCGTGGCGAAGGAGGCAGAGTTGGGCAAGGGCAAGGAGGCGAAGAGGCTCTGTGGGGAGGGGGGCAAGAGAGAGAGAGAGTTGGGAGGATAGAGATAGAGAGAGAGAGAGGATAGAGATAGAGAGAGAGAGAGAGTTGGGAGGATAGCGAGAGAAAGAGCAAGAGAGAGAGCTTGAGAGAGACGATGACAAATATTGAGAGAGAGAAGCTGAACTCTGTATCTGTTTAAGAATGAATAAAATTATATTTCTTTTTTCCTAATGTTTGTGTCCACTTCTTAACCTCGTGCGTCTTCAACTTCTTTCTTTTGTTGCAATAGTGCAAATGGATCGGGTCTAGACTGGCACAACTCTCTAATCAGTCGTGCCTGGACTCGCCAATGACGAGTTGGGACGGCACGATCGACACAGTGTAGACCCACAGCCCATGTACCCATACCATGCTAGCACGGCACGGTACGATGCCCACAAATGGGAATGCATGATCGAGTATGAGCTTTATTTCGTTTAGACGGGGAGGAGCACAAATTAAGGGAGTGTTTGGCAGAGCTCCAGCTCCATCAGATCCGTGGAGTTGGGTATCCCTAGCTCCATCAGATCCGTGGAACTAGAGCTATGGTTATATTAAGAGTGTTTACGTGGGTCGACATCTTGTTTATATTTTAGAATAAAATTATAAACTTAAGTCACTTTATTTCAGTCTACAAGTTTCAGCTCTGAGGTGGAGCTGGGATCTGGAGCTCTGCCAAACAGGGCCTAAAGAAACGGCATGCATGCATGCATGGCAAGTTAAGTGCTCTTGACTCTCTTGCTTGGAGGCGTCAAGGGAGATGCACGGAGGCTTGCACGATTGACTGACAAATGCATAAATACATCACCCAAAATGATCCTAAATCGGAAACATTTAATAAGTAGCATAAATTTTAAAGTAAATAAATAGATAAGTAATCATCATCTACTATTTATTTATGTTTTAATATTTGTACACCTCTAAAAAAAATATAGAAGCACCTCTCATAAGGTAAATTAAATATGGGAGTGGACCCTGAACAGACTAGACTATAGTACCTCGCATGTTGCTGCGGAAATTTGTTGGGACTGAAGTTAGAACACGGGAGTAACATTTATTTGGAAGAAACAGATGCGTAAAGAGTACAAAAGGATAGAATGGCCCAAAAAAACATATGCAAATTTCTCATATTTTTTTTTTATATAAATTCACATATTAGCCCAATAACCTTTAGGCCGGCCCGAGACCTAAGCCTGGACTGGCTCCGCCCCTGACGACAGTAATAATACTCCTATGTAGATGGCACTAATGGTTATTGGTTTACATTATTTATGGTTAGAATGTAAAGGAGCTGAGTTACGCAATTTGTAAATGAAGACTGAACACTACTGACTGGTTGGCCATCTCTACGCCCCACGACTCCGGCAGCATGCATGCAGCTTCCCTAGGATGCTGGGCATTATACAGTTTCCCTAGGATGCTGGCACCAAGATGAGCTCGATGGCACGGCCGTGAGAGAGGAGAGCGCGGCGAGAGGAGTGATAAAGTCGATGCGTTGCTTCAGTGCTGTCACGATCAAGGATCACAGTCCCGGCGAATCCCAGCAAATTCTTAGTAAAATCTCGGGTTTCAGCCTTGAGATTGTAAACCACAGTCGAATAAAAAAAATTAAATTACTATAGTATTTTTTTCGAAAATCTCAGTGAGATTTCGGTAATTTCGCTGTTACTTAGGAAGTTATATCTAAATGTCTGTAGTCTTTGATGACAGTAATAACCGTTTTAGTCCAAGACTTATATAAATCCTAGCTCCGCCACTGTTTTAAAACCTCCTTAATCTCCGTACCTAGCCAAAATATGTCATAAAAAAACAGAGAGAGTATCATAAGTTTGCAAATGCTTTCTCATTGCAGGTGAGAAACATTTTTTTTCGAGGATGCGTGCTAAAAGGTATTGCAAATACTTTGTGAAGTAGGAAGTATATATATACTAGTAAGATGCCCGTGCGTTGCAACGGAATTTCAAAAGAGAATAATACATAATTATAATACAGGATCCTAAACAATACAATAAATCAATTTTCTGTAACACATACGTAATCATCTATATTGAGTTGTCCTGCAGATTTACAACTATAGGTTAGCAAGGCAATAATGACTCACCTACTGGGCCTTGGGTCCCTACTATTCTGGCCAAAGAACGACCTGACAGACTCACCATCACCACCAACTCATTCTTATAATAGTTAAGAAATACTAGGGTTTTATTATCCTTAGGAGTACCCCAAGTTACCATTAAACTAGTGTATCTATTGGTACCTCTATCCTTTAAACTTATAATACCTTTTAGTACTAGTGCAATGTATATTATAGTACCTCTCAAAAATAATGAAAAGTCTTGTATAAATACTATATGCGATTTGCAAACTTCACATTTTAAAATGCTATAATGTAGGGCTCGCGAAGTTTTTTTTTTTTTTTGAAAGGAAGACAGGAGCTCTGCCAAAGATCAATTAAGATGGGAGGGTTCCAAATACAGAGAAACAGGCAGATTAGGGGAAATCAACCCCCTTGAGAAACAACGAAAAAGAGAAAACACTACCCGGCTCCCTATTTACAAAATAGACTACTCGACCGAGGCCGATCTCGTAGTTAGATTAAAGTCAGCAATGTCGCTTAGGGTTTGCTGGACAACTGCAGACACCGGAGAATATCGGTTGTTGAAGATGCATGCGTTCTGCTCTTTCCAAATGCTCGCGAAGGTTTTCGATGCTGAACCATTCAAAGCATAGCAGTAGCTATCCTGCCGACCAAAGCTTACGGTGAATGGACTGAGGACACATCGGTGAATGGCAATGGAAACAACTTGCATACAACCAACCAAACCACCCTAAAACCTCAGGCTGGTTTCTTAACGACTAGTCGTTCGTTTGAGGCGGTTCTTCATCGAGGTGACTAAGCTAGCTTCGCACTGTGTTCCCGTACCCCTTTTTGAATTTAGAATATTAATTAGACCTGTTCGCGCAAAAAACGTGAAGGGGGGTTTTCGGCCTCGAACACACAAGACAAACGCCGGGTTTGCAGAGCGTGCCAGTCAATTTGACCTGAAATTGACAAGGTGGAGTTTGTAATTTGATCAAAGCCGATAAACAAGGATCTATCGGCTTTTCGCTAGTCGACAAGAACCGATTAGGGGATAACTAGATCAACCGGTTACAATTGATCCGGATACAAGGTAAAATCGGCTTCGAGAAGGCGATGCGCAACAAAGCGAAGCAAATCGAACCTGGGTGAAGTCAGCAAAATCAACAATCGGCGATGCGCAACTATGTTGATTCCGTCGACTTGCAGAGAGATCTATGAAGCTAAAAACAATGTAAAAGAAAGGCTTGTAAAAAGTAGATGTGTGTATTGTTGGATTGATTGATTCTCGCTTGACGTCTGCCCCCTTTTATAACACACCTGGCCGATCCGAGTTGTACATGGATACGGTGCGTTTATCCGTATCGGCCTCTAATCTGATTTCCTTTCCTTTTTAGAAACGGATTCCTTTTCCGATTCGTTTACCGATTTCTTTCCATACGAACACTTCCTTTCCATTTTAGACCGATTTCAATACATGCCGAATTTTGGTGCAAACATATGCCCCCCATTTTTGAAAGGTAGCTTGATATCTTTCAAAAATCCCTTCGCCTTTTTCCGTGATCGGCTTTTCGTTTAGGATTCACCTTGGTAACTTCCCCATTAATGGCGCCGCAATGCCCTCGGTGCGTTTTTAATGCAGCAACTGTTCCCGCCTTTTCACCTTTTTCACCGAGGTATAAATATGAGGTCCCCCCCTGCGGTCATTTTCACCCTGGCGTGCTCTCACTCATTTTGAAATCGGCTTCTCTCCGCGTCAATCCCCTCTTCCTGTTGCATCGGCTGAAATGGACGCATCCCAGGTACTCATTCCGATCCCAGATAGCGACCATCAGTATTTTCTAGGCCCAATAGGAACTATAGAAACCGATACGGTTGTTGGAGATGAGATCCCTAGGCTCCCTTTGTCGGCTCCTAGCTACAACATTAAGGAATGGACCAAAAGCTTTATGGCTTGGCCGACAACTCTCAAGGGCTGGAGGTCCTGGTATATTAGAGTATCAGCCCAAAAGAAGGCGGAGTGGGAAGGAATGGGTATTGCCGAGTGTATTCCCATGTCCTTAGCCGCTCCAGAACCTAATGAATCCTTGGTAGCCGCCGCTTGCTATTTTTGGTCGGATTCCTTTAACGCCTTCTTTTTCCCAACTGGTCCTATCGGCCCAACCCTCCTAGACATGGCCGAATTGTGTTGCCTTAGGCCTGATGGAGACCAAATATCGGCTTTTAGCGGGAAACCTCAGTACAAATTGACTAGAAAAAAGGGAGAAGGTTGGTCCAAATATATACAAAATAATAACAAAGTAACCGGCCCTATATCGGATGAGGAACATGTAGCTTTCCTCAACCTATGGCTAGACCGATTCCTCTTTTGTGGTGCTTCCTTAGGACCAACCCAGGTTTATCAATTTATGTCGGAGCAACTAGTCATGGGTCGTCGGCTAGCTTTAGGGAAATCCTTGTTGGGGGCTGTGTATCATATCATGCATATCATCCGGAGTCGGCTTTTTACCGGCAATGGTTCCTATGTCGTGGGCAATGTTGGTGGCCCACTTTGGTTTATCCAGATCTGGCTTTACTGCGTTTTCGGCCGCCTCATTATCCCGGATCCTTCGGAAGAATCGGCTTTCCCAATAGAAGATTTTCCTGAAGGCGCAAACCCCAGATTCCAGCCTAGCCGATCTCCGGGCGAAAAATTCATCATGTGTTCGTCCGATGAACCCAAAATCTCCCCGGCCGGTTTTCATAAGTACTTGTCCTTCTTTTTGAACCTTAACCAAGCCACCTTTAATCGTAGAGACTTCTTTTCGTATAGCCAACTAGCCGATCTCCCATGGCCTTCTTTTCTTCGTTTAAATTCTGATAGCTCTCTAATGCCCCAGTCCACTCTTGATCTGCTTCCTCTGCTGATATCTCCTTGCATTCTTCACGTCGGCTTGAGTACTCGTAATAGAACATTTCAGCCGACCTATGAGTTCTATCACCCTTCAGTGTATGCACGCCAGCTGGGTTTTGGACAAACAATTCCTTGCCTTCCTTTACTTAACATGATCAAGCCACGGAACAAAGTTACTAACATTACTGCGGCGGAGCTTATTACCGAACTAGCTGATGAGCTCCATGTGGTGGACTTGCCTTTCCTCGTGCTGAACACACGTCGATCGAGCCAGTTTACCTCATAGCCGAGTCGCTCCTGCGGAGGCGTACTATTCATGAGGTCTTGTCCTCTTTTCTCCGTGGCTTTCAAGAGCCGACGGAGGCTGCCACCGGGTCTAGCTCGAGTTATGCTAACTCATCTTTAGAGGTATTTTCATTTTGACATGTTTGTTGAAACAAGATTTTCATCGGCTTAACCATATCTTCTATCCTTCAGACAAGCAAGAGGTCGACTCCGGCGCAAACCACATCGGCCGACGACCACTCGAAACGGCAAAGGCCGTCGACCCCTCTCGCCGGTTTATCCTCTGGCACGCTGAGGGTTGACAGCCCATCATTATCGGATCTCGCCGATCGGCATGTTGAGAGTAAGTGCAACTTAGCGGCATGTTGAGCAAGATTTCCTCTGTCGGCTAACCCCATGTTTATCATCTTCAGGGAAGAAGAAGAGCCGTAGAGTCGTTATCAAGCGATCTCCAAAACCTGCTGGTCGCGATGCAGCGTCATCTCCAGCTAGATCGGCTACTGAGGTTAGCTTCGACCTTTTAATTTGGTTTTTCGTCTTGGTTTTTACTTTGGAAATTTAAGTTTTATTATTTTTAGGAAACTCCTTCCATTCAGATGTTGGAAACTTTAGCCGATGCTGAGAAAAATCCGACAGATGTGCTGATCTTATCGGCTCCTGCTCCCGTACCATCGCCTGTTTCCCCAACCCAGAAACCTGCTGCTGTTTCCCCGACACTTGAAGCGGATCCTGCTGATCTTCTAGGTTTTTCCTTGGACGATCTGGGCGACCCCGAGATCATAGCTACTACTGACTATCCGGCTGACGTTCAGCAGATTATTGACGCTGCCGCAGAGGCATCGGCTGCCGTGACTTCCGCACCAGGAATGCAGGAGAGGCTCAATCACCTTTTTGACGCAGTCATGCAACCTGAAGCCCGTCTCCTGGCTGATACGCAACCCCTGAGAACGGCTATGGCCGCAATGGAAGCCGACTTGCTTCCAGAAGGCATGAAGGCCCTTTTGGATGTTTGTCACTTGGACGCTCAGAATGACACAGTTGCAGCCGCCAGAGAGAGGATTGCCCAACGTACTGCGCAACAAGTCGATCAAGATACCTTGGACAAATTGGTGGCCGATACGAAAGCCAAGAAACATCAGTATGACCAAGGTATGTCTGCCTTCAAATCGGCTAAGATGAAGCAACAAGACCTGGAATCTACGAGGAAGTCTCTGGAAGAGCAGTTGGCCCAGGTGACCCAGCAGCTGGCCGATCTTCAGACGTCTATCTCTTCTTCGGCTTCATCTTTGTCAGCGCAGAAACACACCCTTGGTGATATGGTGGTGGCAGTGAAGAATCAATCGGCTAAAATTAAAGTAGTACCGGGCAGCGCGATTGAAGACAAGCGTATTGTTGATAATGTTCAGGACACTATTGCCAAAGCTGCGGGGGCCTTATCGGGACTAGGAGCCCGTCTGCCTGGTTCTGGGCTGTAATATTTTTTTAAACTTGCATGCTGGAACTGCCAATCATATCGGCTTATGTGGCCTGATTTTTTGTGAACAATGTTTTAATTCGTGGTCGTCTGAATCTGATTTGATCGGTCGTATAACCGATTTTATATGCACGTGTTTTTGTAATTGATTCTTGATGTTCTCTTTATGTGATCAGGACCCAATCCATATGCTGGGGTAATACGCCTTCAAGTATTTTCCGTTGATTGCTTTAGGTAGTACGAATCCGTCTAAGGACTCCAGTATATATGAATTTCCGCCAATCGGCCGATTTATCTTGTAAGGCCCTTCCCACGTTGGGGACCACTTGCCGAATCGACTGTCCTTAGAACCGATTGGGAGTACGGTTTTCCAGACCAAATCGGCTTGATTAAAAGATTTCCCAATCACCTTTTTATTGTATGATCTGGCGACCCTTTCCTTATTCCTCTTAAGCCGATCTAGCGTAATCAGCCTTAATTCGGCTAGGTCATCCAGATTGTCAAGCATTGCCTGTTTGTACTCATCGGCTGGCACCTCGTCTTGTCTAAATAGCCTTACTGAGCCGATGTTGATTTCCACGGGTAAGACGGCTTCTTGTCCATATACCAACTGGAAGGGTGATAATTTAGTCGATCCATGATGAGATAGCCGATAAGCCCATAAGGCTTCCGATAGCGTTGAATGCCAATTTCTCGGTTTCTCCTCGATTTTCCTTTTTATTAATTTTATTAATGTCTTGTTTGACGACTCGGCCTGTCCATTGGCCTGAGCGTAATAAGGAGAAGAGTTGAGTAATTTTATCCCAAGACTTTCTGCAAAACCTCTGAACTCGTTAGACGTGAACACAGTCCCTTGATCAGTAGTAATCGTCTGTGGAATTCCAAACCGATGGACGATGTGTTCATTTACAAAGTCGATCAGCTCTTTGCTAGTAACTTTCTTGAGTGGTATAGCCTCAACCCATTTTGAGAAATAGTCTGTGGCTGCAAGGATGAATTTATGTCCTTTACTGGATGACGGAAATATCTGGCCGATTATATCTATGCCCCATCCCCTAAACGGCCATGGCTTGATGATCGGGTGTAAAGTCGATGCTGGTGCTGACTGTATTTTACCAAAGTTTTGGCATGTTTGGCATCCTTTATAGTATTTGAAGCAGTCTTCTAACATCGTCGGCCAAAAATATCCCGTTCATCTCAGTATCCATTTCATCTTGTGGGCCGATTGATGTGATCCACAAATTCCTTCATGGACTTCTCCCATTGCTATTTTGGCTTCTTCAATTCCCAGGCATCTTAGCAATAAGCCTTCCATGGTTCGAAAGTACAATACACTTTCCAGCAGAACATATTTGAGTGCTTTGCGCCTGACTTTACGCTTTCGATCGGCTTAGCTGGGTCTGACAAATAATCCTGTATTTCCTTTCTCCAGTCGACAGGGTGGACGCATAAAATCGGCCAAACGTTTAGCTCGATTGGTTCCTGTCGACTTCCAATCCTGTATCCTGATGCACATTGTGCCAATTGATTTGCTTTGCCATTAGCTTCCCTGGGGATATGTTCTATGGAAAATGTGGTAAACGTCTCGATAATCTGGAGGCATTGCTGCAAATATTGGGTTAGCGCATCATCATTGCATCGGTATTCACCCTTGACTTGTTGTACAATTAACATTGAGTCTCCGAAAGCTTCAACGTCTTTTACCCCGACGCTGTCCAGTAATTGCAGCCCTCTTAGCAACGCTTCATACTCTGCTTGATTATTCGAGCATCGGCCATCCAACCGATACATGAAGTTGTACTCCTGTCTTTTAGGTGAAACCAATATTACACCGATGCCCTCACCTTCTTGGCAGACGGATCCGTCGAAATATAACTGCCAAGGGGCTATATCGGTCGATCCTGTTAATGTCTCATTTCCCGCGATAAAATCGGCTACAGCCTGCCCTTTTACAGATTTAGCCGATTCATATGTCAAGTCGAACTCAGTCAAGGCGTATGCCCATTTACCAAGCCGACCCCGCAAAATCGGTGCGGATAGTATGTACTTGATTATATCGGCTTTGCAGACTATGACGCATCTCGATGCCAGCATATAATGCCTTAATTTAGTACAAGCAAAATACAAAGATAGGCACAATTTTTCTACTAGGGGATACCTGGTTTCTGCATCTAAAAGGCGTCGGCTTAGATAAAATATCGCTCGTTCTTTCCTATCGGCTTCCTGTGTTAAGACTGCTCCTATTGTGTCTCCTTCAGCCGATATATATAGTCTGAAAGGTATACCATGTTTTGGTGCGGTCAATACTGGTGGGCTCATCAGATAACCCTTTATGTCGTCGAAGGCCTTTTGTTGATCGGTTCCCCATTTGAACTCTTGGTTGTCTTTAATTTTCAGCAGCGGTGTGAAGGCCCGAATCATACGACAAGTTTGAGATGAAACGTCGCAAGTAGTTGATTTTTCCAATCAATACTTGCAACTCCTTTTTGCTTGTCGGTGGTCTAGTATCGGCTATAGCTTTTACTTTGGCTTGGTTTACTTCAATTCCTCCTTCATGCACTGTAAACCCAAGAAATTGTCCAGCCGATACTCCGAAAACACATTTAAGAGGGTTCATTTTTAACCCATGTAACCTTGTGCTTTCGAACATCTTTTCGGATCGGCTAAATGTTGCGGACTTCTTTGGATTTTACCACCACGTCGTCAATGTATATTTCCACGGTATTGCCGATCAAATCATGGAAAATATGGTTCATAGCACGCTGATAAGTAGCACCGGCATTTTTTAAACCGAAGGTCATAACTTTCCACTCATACAGCCCTAAAGCCCCCGGACATCTGAAAGCCGTTTTGGGTATATCGGCTTCGGCCATGAATATCTGATTGTATCCGGCGTTTCCGTCCAAAAAACTTATGATTTTATTTCCGGAAGCAGCATCAATAAGCATATCGGCTATAGGCATCGGGTATTCATCTTTTGGTGTGGCTTTGTTCAAATCTCTAAAATCGACACATACCCTAAGTTTGCCGTTTTTCTTTTTTACAGGGACGATGTTTGAGACCCATTCAGCGTATCGGCAGGGCCGGATAAACTTTGCCTCTAGCAATCATCCTACTTCTTTTATAGCGTCATACAATGTAGGATTAAATCGCCTAGGGTACTGTTTGAATGGCCGATACCCAGGTTTTATTGGTAGCCGATGTTCAACTAGCTGTCGGCTTAAGCCTGGCATCTCGTAATACTCCCACGCGAAGCAATCTCTATATTTTTTGAGTATTTCGACCAATTTTGCTTTATAACTGGGTTCTAATTTAGCACTTACAAACGTTGGTCTTTTGCTATCACCTTCCCTAATATCGATTTCTTCGAGCAAATCGGCAAAAGTAAATCCTAACCCTTTTCTTTCTTCTTCAAAATCCTCAACAGCTTCTTCGTATTCTTCTTGCCGATAGCTTCTTGCCTTTTCCTGCAGCTTTGCTAGTGTCTTGTACTCCATCTTCTTACTACTTCGTCTGTCCGATCAAACGTGTTGGGTTTGACGCTGATCGGCTTGAATCCTGACTTCTCGACGCAGATAAAATCGCAATTGTCCAAGGCTCTTCCTGATATACATTCGGCTTCTTCGTGTGGCCAATTGGTATCAGGGCTAGCCATGGCGATATGAGCCGATGTGTCGGCCGGTACAATTTTTACTGTATCATCGTTCCACTGCACCAATTTCTGGTGCATAGTTGATGGTATACAGCAATTGGCATGGATCCAGTCCCGCCCAAGGAGCACACTGTAATTGCCTTTAGCTTCTATCACGAAAAATACAGTCGGCAAAGTTTTATTACCGATCGTCGATTCGACACCATTACGCCTTTAGCCTCAGTTGGGTCTCCCGTGAAGTCATTTATCACCATATTGGTCTTGATCAAGTCTTCATCGGCTTTACCCAATTTTCTGAAAGTACTTAACGGCATCAGATTAACTGTCGCCCCACCATCGACCAACATACGAGATATCGGTCGGCCATTAATATACCCTTTTAGATATAACGGTTTTAGATGCCGATGCATGTCTTGGGGCTTTTCGAACACAGCGTCTGGTGCTCCGAGGCACAATTGGGCGAACACTTCTTCAGCCGATTCTTCGGTTTTGAACTCGGCAGGTAGAGTGAATACCATGTTTATATCCATTGGTGGTGTATCATCTCGGATCATCGGAGAACCGGATTCGACCGATTGATCTGAATCACTATCGATCTGTTCCTTCTTTCTCCACTCTTTTTTCAAAACCGGTACTGGTCTTAATTTATTGAACATCCGATCCCTCTCGCTCTCATTTTCGGCTTCCCTTTCTTCTTGTGTCTTTAATCGCTGAAGCCGCCTGCGTTGTGATTTGCTGAGACCCGAGGGGCACCACCTAGGTTTAGGTTCTATCGGCTTCCTTATCTTTCCAGCTAAATTGCTCATTTCGCTGTCAGATTCCATTCTACTTGTGTTAGCCGATAATTCCTGATTTCGGGAGGACTCGCCTTGCTCTGATGTCGACAACCTTTCGTGGATCGGCCTCCTGCTTCTCACTTCTAGTCGATTGTGTATCGGTCTAGACAACCTATCTTTTACAGATTGGTTTGGCCGATATCTTGAGGCAGTGTTGCATAGGACAAGACACAACTGTTGGTAAGGTCATCCCCCTCTCCCAGCAAAACTGCCAAAAGGGACATTGCCGATGCTTCTCCTCTTCAGTAGTTGGTCGATGTGGCATATTTGGTCGCCAATAATAGTTGTCTGTCTTCTGATCTGGTTGATGAAAACTCTGGTGTTGTTGAGTGTTACGTCTCCGACTTATCCTCTCATACTTCCCCAGGAGTTGTGAGAAAGTCGGCTTTGGTTTGAAATCGACTTTTCTTGGAGCCCTCTCAGCCCGATACCATTTTCCGATTTCCAGGTTTCCTCTTGGTTTTACCGTCCTTGAGTTCTGTCCATTTTTATCGGCTTCTATTTGTATGGAGCCGATAGTAATCTGCACTGTTTCGTCTCCTTTTGTCGGCTTAACATCTTTCATAGGTCCCTTTCCTTTTCGTGAGCATTGAACCATGTTGACTTGAAAAGGGCTCATATCTATCTGCATAGCCGACTCTTCCGCAAATTTTAGCCTGCCATCAGTGATGGCCGATTGAATCTGTTGTCGAAAAATATTGCAGTCGTTAGTATTATGTGAAAACGAATGGTGCCATTTACAATACCTTCGCTTTTTAATTTCCTCGGCCGATGGTATGACGTGTCCTTCCGGCAACCTTATGAGTTTTTCTTGCAGTAATAAATCAAATATCTTGTCACACTTTGACACGTCATATGAATACTTGATTTCTGCCCTATTTTTCATCGGCTTGAGCAGAGAGCATACGAGTAGCTTTTTAGAACCCTTGGTCCACTCGGCTATGTTTACCTCTGCTTCGTCCTCGGAGGTGTCGCTTGAATTGTAATCTACCATGTTTACTTTGGCCTTTTCATTACCGTTCGGCTTAAATCTATCTTTAAACCCTTTGCTCTCTGCATATCGGCTTTCATGTGCCGTCTGGCGGTGGAGTAAGTGGCCTAAATCTGGAAACTCTTGGCCCGATAGCTTCTCTTTTAATGGCGGGATTAGCCCTTGGAATGCTAAATCGGCCAATTGATCATCGGGTAATGTTACACTAAAGCATCTATTCCATACGCCTCTAAACCTTCTGATATAATCGGAAACCGATTCGCCGTACTTCTGTCGGACTGAACTAAGATCAGAAATCCTAAGCTCCATAGTTCCCGAAAAGAAGTATTCATGGAATCGGCTTTCTAAATCGTTCCACACGTGAACTGAATTTGGGGGTAGATTAGTGAACCAAGTGAATGCAGCACCAGACAATGATAAAGGAAACAGTCTAATTTTTAGTCCATCGGATCGTCTGACCCTCTCCACACTGAGCCATAAACCGTCCGATATGCTCAATCGTGGTGACGGAATCATCACCTGAGAATTTGGCAAAGTCTGGTATTCGAAAGTTGTGCGGGTATGGCATTCGATCTATGTAATCGGGATACGGCTTCCTGTAGCCGATCACTCTTCCTCTGGGCTGTAAACCGAACTGTTCTCTTAAAACGTTAGCAATTTGTTCCGCCCAATTGACATTGTCGGCTTGTGGTGCAACCGGACATTGCCAAATTTCATTGTTCACGCCCTGCCCCCCGAGTGCAAACTCGGGTCTTTGCCCGAATCGTGCCGCAGGAGGTCTTGGCACTTGGTCATAATCGTGATTAAAAACCAATGCATCAGGTATAGGTGCGAGAGGTTCAACGTATGGCACTACCCTGTACGGCGCTTGTTTTACGATAGCGGCTCCCCGCGATTGCGGAACCTGATCCGTTTCGATCGGCTGATAGGCCGATAAACCGATGTTATTGGAGGGTCCGTTCGACGGATTTGATGCGCTTATCTTAGCTCCATCCGTGTGCCCGTGGTAGTGCGTAAACCCATCTCTCTGTATGCTTGGTTTAAGAATAGTAGGCTGAGTCGGCATCATGACAGGTGTTTGAGCCGACATTTTTACTGTACTGGTGTTAGGGGTTATGGAATATACTGGGTAGGTAGGGATGGTTTGTGGCGGATCTAGTAGGTTTCCAGACACAGCCAATTCCTGAGCGATTGTTTTCACACTATTTTCTATCATCGGCTTTAAAGTAGATACTAGAGCCGATGATTGGTTAATCAGCGCGTGATGAACAGATTGCTCAATCATATTTGATAAATCGGCTTGAGCGGGTGCGTATCGGCTTACCGTTTCGGATGATGGATCTCCGATAGGATCGACGCTTGGGAGTGCAGTCCTTTGAGTAACGCCACGGCGTGTTTTCTGGAAACACCGCAGCATTATTTCTTCCAAAGCTGCTTTTCGGTCTTCGATTTCTTTTCGCTGTTCAGGGGTTAAATCGGCCATCTGAGGCGCGATTATAGCATCGGTGTTGATATCGGAGGTGATCGTAGGCTTATCGGTTGACGACATCTTTGACTTTCTTGGTCCCACCGGGCGTGCCAAAATATGTTCGCGCAAAAAACGTGAAGGGGGGTTTTCGGCCTCGAACACACAAGACAAACGCCGGGTTTGCAGAGCGTGCCAGTCAATTTGACCTGAAATTGACAAGGTGGAGTTTGTAATTTGATCAAAGCAAATAAACAAGGATCTATCGGCTTTTCGCTAGTCGGCAAGAACCGATTAGGGGATAACTAGATCAACCGGTTACAATTGATCCGGATACAAGGTAAAATCGGCTTCGAGAAGGCGATGCGCAACAAAGCGAAGCAAATCGAACCTGGGTGAACTTGCAGAGAGATCTATGAAGCTAAAAACAATGTAAAAGAAAGGCTTGTAAAAAAGTAGATGTGTGTATTGTTGGATTGATTGATTCTCGCTTGACGTCTGCCCCCTTTTATAACACACCTGGCCGATCCGAGTTGTACATGGATACGGTGCGTTTATCCGTATCGGCCTCTAATCTGATTTCTTTTCCTTTTTAGAAACGGATTCCTTTTCCGATTCGTTTACTGATTTCTTTCCATACGAACACTTCCTTTCCATTTTAGACCGATTTCAATACATGCCGAATTTTGGTGCAAACAAGACCATACTAGCTTCTCGAAACAAGGAAGTGATAGCACCTGGTTTGAATATGTAGGTTAAGGCAGCCCCTTTTCATTAAAAAGGCAGAAAGGGCTCGACAAAGACAACCACATCTTTAATTGTATTCTTTTTCGAAGTCATCCTCTAAGCCTGTGTATTCCATTTTCTTTAGTCTTGTGATATTCGTTTCATCACTTTTTTTGCTATGGTTTAGTGCTTTCTTTCTTTTTTCTTTTATTTATTTCCCATTCTTCTACATAATTAATGAACCTTCCTTCGGTCACAATGAGAAGCACTACGGGTGTCTGCTTGCTGTTTAGGTGTCGCGAAGAAACTTGACTGCTTGATTTGTTCAGGTAATAGATCGAGTCGGCGAGTGTACTTTTTAGGTGGCACACAAAACTTGACTGCTACATTTGTTCAGCTAATAAAGAGGAGTAATGCCCTTGCGGGTCATGCACTTTTATTCACCGCAAACAGACCGATTGATAGTCAAGGTCTTCGATGCTGAACCATGAAAGCCATAGCTATCCTGCCCACCAAACCTTACGGTGAATGGACTGAGGACACATCGGAGAATGGCAATGGAAACAACTTATGCTAAAACCTCAGGCTGTCTCCGAAAGCAATGCTCTGTTCTCACCAATGCATCACTCACCAGACATGGCACATGGATCTCCATTCATATCCATCGTGCTGCTGTTCGCCTTCGCCTTGTCCACTGTGGTTGCTGTTGCTTCTCCAGGTTCGAGCAAGAGCAACGGCAGCGACACTGACCTCGCCGCGCTGCTGGCTTTCAAAGCCCAGCTGTCCGACCCTCTCGGCATCCTTAGCGGCAACTGGACCACCGGCACGCCTTTCTGCCACTGGATCGGCATCTCATGCAGCCGGCGCAGACAGCGCATCACCGCCGTGGAGCTGCCGGACATGCCCCTCCACGGTTTTCTTGCTCCTCACCTCGGTAACCTCTCTTTCCTCTCTGTCCTCAACCTCACCAACACCAACCTCACGGGTTCAATCCCAGATGATATAGGAAGGCTGCATCACCTCAAAATTCTAGATCTTACGCTCAATGGCCTGTCAGGTAGCATCCCAACCATTGTAGGAAACCTCACGAGGCTTCAATTTCTTGCACTAGGGTCTAACCATCTATCTGGTCCAATCCCGGTAGAGCTGCAGAACCTGCATAATCTTCACTACATAAGTCTCATAAAGAATTACCTCACTGGCTCAATACCGATCAATCTATTCAACGACATGCCACTGTTATCTCATCTGAGCATTGGCAACAACAGCCTATCAGGGCCGATACCAGATTGCATTGGCTCCTTGCCAATGCTCAAGCTCCTTGACTTGCAATTCAATTATCTCGCCGGCCCGGTGCCACCGGCCATCTTCAATATGTCTACACTAAATACTATCTACCTCTCCAACAACTACTACTTAACCGGTCCTATCCCTGGTAACGAAAGTTTTAGTCTCCCGGTGCTACAAATAATTAGCATCCAAGAGAACAATTTCACTGGTCAGATTCCACTGGGGCTCGCAGCTTGTCAGTACCTCCAGGCTCTTTCCCTGACCGTTAACTCGTTTGAGGGTGTTGTGCCAACATGGTTGGGTAAGTTGGCTCATCTCAATTTCCTTTCGTTGGGTGAGAATGACCTTTTTGGCACAATCCCTGCTGCCCTTAGCAACCTCACTTGGCTAGATGTCCTAGACCTGCCATCCTGCAACCTAGGAGGAGCCATTCCGGCAGAACTTGGACAGCTGGACCAACTCTCATGGTTGCAACTGTCAAATAATCAACTAATTGGACCCATCCCTGCTTCTCTTGGCAACTTGTCTGAATTAGAATTCCTATTATTGGACATAAACATGTTGGTTGGATCGGTACCAACAACAATTGGTAACCTGAACTCTTTGGTGCGTCTTTATATTTCAGAAAACCACCTACAAGGGGATCTCAACTTCCTCTCCATCCTTTCCAACTCTAGGAAACTACAAGCACTCTCCATACAGATGAATGATTTCACAGGGAGTCTCCCTGGCTATGTCGGGAATCTATCAAGTCAGCTGCAAACTTTTGTTGCACATGGAAACAAGTTAACTGGTGAATTTCCAGCTACGATTACAAATTTGACCGGTCTCATTACGCTAGATCTTTCAAGAAACCAACTGCATAGTGCGATTCCAGAGTCCATCATGATGATGCAGAATCTCCAGTTGCTTGACCTCGATGGAAATAACTTGTTTGGCCCCATCCCATCTCAGATTGCAATGCTAAAGAATTTAGAAAAATTATTCATCTCAAACAACACATTAGCTGGCTCCATACCAAAGGACATCGGTAACCTCACCAATTTAGAATTCCTAAAATTATCCCACAACCAGTTAGTGTCAACTATACCCCCAAGTTTGTTTCATCTTAATAGCCTCATCCAGCTAGATTTGTCTCAAAACTTCTTGAATGGTACACTACCGGTTGATATAAGCTATTTGAAACAAATGAACAGCTTGGATCTCTCTACCAACAGTTTGGTTGGTAGCCTCCCAGATTCAATTGGACAACTCCAAATGGTAGCCTACTTGAACCTATCACACAATTCGTTCTATGATTCAATTCCATACTCTTTTGACAAGCTAGCAAGCTTGGAAACTTTAGACCTATCCCATAACGATCTCTCTGGCGTAGTCCCAAAGTACTTGGCCAATTTTACCGACCTCACTAGCTTGAACCTCTCTTTCAATAAGCTACAAGGTCAGATACCAGAAGGAGGTGTCTTCTCAAACATCAGCCTGCAATACTTGGTGGGGAACACGGGGCTATGTGGTGCTTCACGTTTAGGATTTCCACCGTGTCATAGCAGTTCTCACAGAACCAACAGTCACATGCTGAAATTCTTACTCCCTGCTATCATCATAGCAGTTGGAGTTGTAGCTTTCTACATATATGCATTGACTAGAAAGAATGTTAAGAAGCAGCAAGGGATGACAGTTTCGGTCGGTGTAGTTGACATGATCATCCATCAGTTAGTTTCCTACCATGAGCTCGCTCGCGCCACTGATAATTTCAGCGATAGCAACTTGTTGGGGTCTGGAAGCTTCGGAAAGGTCTTTAAGGGCCAACTAAGCAACGGTTTGGTGGTTGCAATAAAAGTTCTAGACATGCAGCAGGAACAGGCCATGAGAAGCTTCGATACCGAGTGTCGTGTGCTTTGCATGGCTAGACACCGCAACCTGATAAGGATTTTGAACACCTGTTCCAACCTGGACTTCAGAGCATTGGTGCTTGAGTACATGCCCAATGGCAGCTTAGAGACGCTCCTACACTACTCTGAAGGCCAAACAAACTTGGAGTTTCTCCAGAGGCTAGACATCATGCTAGACGTGTCGCTGGCAATGGAGTATCTGCACCATGAGCACAACGAGGTGGTCATGCACTGTGACTTGAAGCCTAGCAACGTGTTATTTGACGAAGACATGACGGCGCATGTGGCAGACTTTGGCATTGCAAAGTTGTTGTTAAATGATGATAGCTCCATGATCTCTGCGAGCATGCTTGGAACACTTGGGTACATGGCACCAGGTACTAGCTAGCACTTTTACTTTTGTTCATTCCAACCATTTTTAAAACCATTGGTTGATCAAGCATGCTCTAATTTCATTATTGTTTGTGAATTTCTTGAGCAGAGTACGGCTCAATTGGAAAAGCATCGCACAAGAGCGACGTGTTCAGCTACGGGATCATGCTCCTTGAAGTCTTCACTGGAAGGAGACCCACAGATGCTATGTTTGTTGGAGAACTGAGCCTCAGGCAGTGGGTTCTTCAGCCGTTTCCTGCAGAGCTTGTCCGTGTTTTGGATGGCCAGCTACAGCAAGGCTCTTCTTCTAGATGCGACTTGGGTGGCTTTCTTGTGCCAGTGTTCGAGCTGGGTTTGCTCTGCTCGAGCGACTTGCCTGAGCAAAGGATGACGATGAGCGATGTGGTAATGAGGCTGAAGAAGATCAAAAAGGAGTACACCAAATCGACAGCAGCGATGCAGAGTGCTGCCCAGTGAGGTGATTACCCTTGCTTCTATAGATATATGTTTATTGTTGCGCTACGAATTAATAGAGCAGCATCAGCTGTCTTTTACCTAGTTTTCCCTAAGTTGTACATGGACCTTGTTGGTATAATTGGCTTTAACTGTGCCATATATATATATATATATATATATATATATATATATATATATATATATATATAAATGGTTTCATACTCGGAAGTATATATATATGAAAATGGCTTTAACTAGTGTTACGGTTAGTATGTGTTTAAACAAAAGTTAATCATAATATTGTGAATATTGAAATTGCAACAACATATACTACTATCATTAAGATCGGGAGGTTATCTGGCTCAGGACCGCCCCACGTCACCCCCTGGTGGTTTTGCGTAAAACTCCCTCCATTTCTCCAAATCGCGAATAGGTCCTTACAAATTACCAAAAGGTCCTTTGCGATTTTCTGTGAGGGGAAGAAAATCGCGCCGATATTGCGTTTAGGTCCCTCATTCGTTAATTTGCCTGAAAAAACTCTCGTTAAATACAAATCGCGACCAAGCCCTTTTCTAATTATTCAGGATAGCGATCAGATCCAAAAAATTGCGAATAGGTCCCCGTTCCTTACATCCAAGTCCTTTCTCTGTTTTTTCCGAGGAAAAATATTTTCGTGGTCCTTTTTTCTCATTTTTCCCGGAAAAATATTTTCGTGGCCCATTTTTCCTTCGGAAAAAAACTTTTCCGTTTTCCCCGGGAAAAAAATGTTTTCATTTTCCGTTTTTTCTCGTTTTTCCAAAAAAAATGTTTTCATGGTCCATTTTTTCTCCGTTTTCCGTTCACGCGCACGATGTTTTCCCTGGAAATCCATTTTTCTCCCAAAAAAACCTTTTCTATTTTTCCCTAAAAAATTGTTTCCGTGTCCCATTTTTTTCTCGTTTTTGCTGGAAAAAATGTTTTCGTGGTCCGTTTTTTCTCTGAAAAAAACACAAATTCTTTTTTCGTTCACGCGCGTGACGCATGCCGCGCTTATTTTCCTAGTTTTTATTCATTGTGAGAAGCGTCGGAGCATCCCATGCAATTGCACACATGCGGATGGAAACAAGATTAACATATCATAAGAGATCAAAGGTTTAAATGAAATGATACCACTTTTATGTCACTATTTTTAGAGTTAGTGCAATTAAATTGTTATGACTTACTACACATTAAAGAGAGCTTAATTAGCAATAATTTGATGAAGTATCAGACCTTGGAGGTACATAGTTGTATATGTACGACATATTAATCTCACTAGGAAATGAGATTAGGAAGTTGTTTGCGTCAAAATTTGACATGTATGGAAGTATTGGTAAATCAGGACCCAAAGAAGTTTGGATAGCACACGGCGAAAAGCTTGTGGAAATAGGAGTTCGTTTAGGAAACCTTAGTCGACACGGTTCCTTATCGTGTTGAAGCAGGACTCGTATCGGCTGAGGTGTATAAAAGTGAGCTTAGACTAGGGTAGGAGGGACAACATCAACACAATCACAATTATATTTGCGGTTTTCGTTGTCTTTTTTGTCTTTTTTGTAACAAGCTTTCCTCTGTAAGTCAACTAGATCAATAAAAGAGTGTGCATCGCTGATTATTGATCTTATCGATTTTCCTCTCCAGGTTAGATTTGCTTTGTTTTGTTGCTAGACCCGTTACAGCCTCTTTCGTCGTATCCCGTCTATTCAGTGGCGCAAAACACCGGTACAGTAAAAGGATCGGCTCCAATACCTTCGGTAATGCCGACCCAACCTATTGTGTTAGTGCCAACTTCCCGTTCGGGCGGGATTACGCATTACCACGCGTATACTGATGCGGCAAAATTAAGCACGATAGCCAACTTGCCATCGGGTCGAAGTCCTCAACCTCACCAGCACCAACCTCACGGGTTCAATCCCGGATGATATAGGAAGGTTGCGTCGCCTCGAAGTCCTATATCTTAGCTTCAATGGCCTATCAGGTAGCATCCCTGCCACCGTAGGAAACCTCACGTTGCTTCAATTTCTTTCCCTAATGTTTAACCGCCTGTCTGGTCCAATCCCGGTAGAGCTACAGAACTTACGCAATCTTCACTACATAAGTCTCATGACGAATTACCTCACTGGCTCAATACCGAACAACTTTACAATGATACGTGTTTGCTAACTTATCTCAACATTGGCAGCAACAGCCTATCAGGGCCGATACCAGATTGCATTGGCTCCTTGCCAATGCTCAAATATCTCAACTTGCAAGTCAATTATCTCGCCGGTACAGTGCCTCCAGCCATCTTCAACATATCTTCGCTAATATATGTTATCGGGCTCACCGGCAACTACAACTTAACTGGTCCTATCCCTGGCAACGAAAGTCTCAATCTCCCACTGCTACGAATAATCAGCATTGGAGATAACAATTTCACTGGTCAGATTCCATTAGGGCTCGCAGCTTGTCAGTACCTCCAGGTTCTTGCTCTGGCCGTTAACTCATTTGAAGGTGTTGTACCAGCATGGCTGGGCAAGTTGGCTCATATCAATTTCCTTTCGTTGGATGGGAATGACCTTGTTGGCCCAATCCCTGCTGCGCTTAGCAACCTCACTTGGCTATGTGTCCTAAGCCTGTCACGCTGCAACCTAGAAGGAGCCATTTCGGCAGAACTTGGACAGCTGCACCAACTCTCATGGTTGCTTCTCGCCCAAAATCAATTAACTGGACACATCCCTGCTTCTCTTGGCAACCTGCTTGAGGTAGGAAAACTAGAATTGGACAACAACCTATTGGTTGGATCGGTACCAACAACAATTGCAAACATGATCTTTAACGAACCTCGGTATTGGGCAAAACCGCCTACGAGGAGATCTCAGCTTTTTGTCCATTCTTTCTAAATGTACAGAACTCTTGTTCCTTGACATCTCGAAGAATGATTTCACTGGGAGCTTCCCTGGCTTTTTTGGAAATCTGTCAAGTCAGCTGCAAACTTTCCATGCATCTGAGAACATATTAACTGGTGAATTTCCAGCTACCATTACAAATTTGACCGGTCTCATTACGCTAGATCTTTCAGGAAACCAACTGCATAGTGCAATTCCAGAGTCCATCATGATAATGCAGAATCTCCAATTGCTTGCCCTCGATAGAAATAACTTGTTTGGCCCCATCCCATCTTAGATTGCAATGCTCAAGAATCTACAACAATTATTCCTTTCATACAACAAATTATCTAGCCCCATACCAAAGGGCATCGGTAACCTCACAAAGTTAGAACTCCTGATGTTATCCCACAACCAGTTAGCGTCAACTATACCCCCAAGTTTGTTTCATCTTGATGGCCTCCTCCAGCTAGATCTGTCTGAAAACTTCTTGAACGGTACATTACCGGTTGATATAAGCTATTTGAAACAAATAAACAGCATGGATCTCTCTACCAACAACTTGTTTGGTAGCCTCTCAGATTCAATTGGACAACTCTAAATGATAGCACACTTGAACCAATCACACAATTCGTTCAATGATTCAATTCCAGACTCTTTTGACAAGCTAGCCAACTTGCAAACTTTGGATCTATCCCATAACGATCTCTCCGGCACAATCCCAAAGTTTCTGGCCAATTTTACCTACCTCACTAGCTTGAACCTGTCCTTCAATAAGCTACAAGGTTAGATACCAGAAGGAGGTGTCTTCTCAGACATCAACCTGCAATACTTGGTGGGGAACACGGGGCTATGTGGTGCTTCACGTTTAGGATTTCCACCGTGTCATAGCAAGTCTCGCAAAACCAACAGTCACATGCTGAAATTCTTGCTCCCTGCTATCGTCATAGTAGTTGGAGTTTACCCTTGCTTCTATAGATATCTGTTTACTGCTGCACTAAGAATTAATAGTGCAGCATCAGCTGCCTTTTACCTAGTTTTCCCTAAGTTGTACTGTACGTCGACCTCATTGGTGCATGGGTGTGATGATTTATGGACATATACACTGTCGAGTGAGTTTGAAATTGAGTTTGTTTACTACGAAATGGAGAGCTAATTGATCTGCTGCTGATGCCAATGAATTGCCCCATTTTATTGAGAAGATGACGGTGGATTGTTCATTTGCTATGCCAGAAAAAAGTATTAGTACTACGTGCCATCCTACACGAATAATTGTTGATGCAAAACTCAATAAACTTGCTTTTTATCGTGACTAAGTTTTTATGGTCGGTCATTCCTATTGCATGCAAGCAAATTCAATGTTTGCTGGTCATTGTTTTGTCTGTAACATTCAATTGCAGAGTATATATATACATTTCCATATATGTGTGACGTGCGTCAGGATAACCTTGTTTGACCGATCTTACAGATCGATTGCGTCGTCGTCGTCGTTGTCTGCACCTGTGCTCGCTCGATTGAGCTAGCATTGCAACATGCAGTAATCAGGAGTTTTACGACACAACACCCGCGATCGACCTGACAAATCAATTGCTTTAGAACACCCTTCCAACATGCAGTAATCAGGACTTTTGCAACATGCAGTAATCAGGGTTCAAGATCACCGTAAAATTTCTCTAGCTTTAAACCAAATCAATTGCTTTAGAACACCCTTCCAACAAAATGAACCCTTGCCACTCTTCAGCAAAGGAACCAAGCTTCTATGCCATAAAAAGTTAACCCAAGAGATATCTCTCTTATTATAAAACCTAGATTTCACGAGTAAATATATATTTTGTTTTTTTTAATATTGATAACTCCTAGTGGCCTAATCTTTTTTGGCAACTAAACTGTATTCCAGGCAACTAACAGAAGCCTTCTTGTACAAATAAGAGAAATTTTACGATGCATTATACTGGTGTTATATAATGCGTAGTAGAAATCACATCTAACCGTTGATTTGTGAATGATGTTTTTACTACTCTACTACCAGATGAAGTATAAGTAAACTCTAATTCATGTGATTCATTGGATCGAAAAGAATGAACGGTTCATATTCAATTTAGTTTACTGTAAAAGAGCTCTAAAGCTATTGCCTCTCCTGTGTTGGTTAATGGTAAATCAATTATGTTTTGGGAGGACTAAAGACTTAACTCAGTTCTCAGAGAAGATTACCCCCAGCTCTATTTATATGTAACCAAGTACAATATGCTAGTTTTAGACTTCGTCTCGCTGGAGGATTCATATCAACCTTTTTATTCTCTCTTATCGTAAATTGCTATTGGTAAACTTCAAGAATTGCAGATGAGATAGCCTCTAGCGAATTTTGGTAGCAATCAGGAGATAGTCCCTAGTGAATTTCGGTAGCAATCAGGACTCATGGTCATACATGTGAGGCTCAGAATTATTTTCAAACAAAAAGGACTTACTTGGTTCTCTATGGAAATTTTCAAATTTCTCCAATTTTTAGTAGGTTTAGAAAAACAAATGCATGCTAAAACAATAGAGTATTCTCGTGGATCCTACTTTATGGAAAAATTAACACTAGGGGTATGATACTTCAGAAAAACTTTAAAGTTGATGTTCATTGCCAGTGACGTATCCAGGATTTTTGATATGGGTTGTTCAACTTGGCATAAATTTTTTAAATACTGTAAATGTAACATGCCAATATACAATACAAGTATAGAATTTACCGAAAGTGTATCATGATATAGTATTAAGGTGTCTTACAAACATCTTAAAATCAACAACCAAGTATGAAATTTGACTTAAAAGAAGCTTACACGGCTACAATCGTTTGAAAAAGATTACAATACTACTTTTTGTTGGGTCTACGCTTTCTAATGGCCATGAAAGTGTCCATTATATCTTCTTCATTCACTTTAAAGAAAATTTCGCTCAATGAATATGACTAGACAATCGTTCAAAAGACTATCACCCATCATATTTCTCAACTTATTCTTGATGAAATTCATATCAGAAAATGCTATTTCAACACTTGCCGTCGTCACCTGTAGAATCAATACCAATTTGAGAAGCAAGTACACTAAATCATGAATTTTATGCCTCTTTGTTTGAACAAGCTTTACTGAGAGCTCAATAAGATTGTTTAGGCCTTTAAAACTATCTTTTTTTCTCATGTCATCAATATAGTTCTCAAGTTGCATTTCAAATCTTAATAATTTAAAACCTGGAATATCATCAGGGTAGAAATCGGCAAGTCGACGTACCTTGTGTGCATCAAAAGAAACAAATAAGCCAACATGATTCAAGACTACCATACAAGAAATATAAAAAACTAGGAGGTGTAACTAGGAGCCGCCACGCAGTATGGAGGTCATGGAGTGCAATTCTTGGGCTGAGCGTTTTTATTTTTTTGGGTGGGCCGAGGCCCACCCGATCCACCCTCTGGATCCGCCAATGTTCATTGCGTTCCCTGTAACAATCAAATTTTGGAGTGGATGCATCTTTTCTTACAGCGCCAATTTAGCATTGATTATTGGGTTTTGATTCAAATCAATTGGAAGACTTCTTTAGAGATTATGGACATGTTGTCTCCTGCTATGTCACAAGTTGGATCTGCATAAATAATATTTGTCAAGAAACTTATTACTTTAGGATACTGGAACATATGGATTCAAAGAAATAAATGCATTTTTGAGGAAATTCCTTCCAACAAGTTCAGGTGGAAGAGGTTACTGTTAATGGATTTGGAATTTGTGAAGATCAGAACTTCCTCTAAGATGATTGATGCTTTGGAAAGTTGGATTAGTAGAAATTAAAGTTGGTTCATTTTTTTAATTAGTTATCTTGAGTAGTAGCTAACCAGTGTCAGAGGTTTTGGATCATGTGGATCCTTTATGTAACTATGAACTATATATTAATTAATACTAATTATCAGTAGAGCCCTCCCCTACTGTTCCTCATAAAAGAGAGAGAGAAAAGACTTGGATTATCATCGAAAGCTAAAGGAAAATGTTATATACAGAAGCCCACCACGCCAAAATGATAGGATGGTGGTGCAGAGGGCCTTCATCTGCATGGTGCGAACACCAATATGTTTCAACTTCAGATGCAGATGCAGCAAGTTCTTACTACCATTCCTTGATACAAAAAAGATTCCAGAGTAAGCTTCAACCCAATACCAGCTGCAGGACCATGCATAAGTAGCTACATCAAAGGTGCTAATCTTAGCATTGATAAACCTCCACTGGACACTACGTCATAACTTTAAAACCAAATTTGGACTACAAAGGCGCCATGGAGAATTTTGTGGCATTTACCTGCTTAAGCTCAAATCACTTGATAGAGGGCTTTTTGTTAGTACTCATTAAGCTTATCAAAACCTCAAATAAAAAAGGCTGGGGAAAATAAAAACCAAATTATTTATGAATCCATAGCTCAAAGAACATAAGGACCTCAGTTCGATCTTTATGGTACAGTAAGTAGCAACAAAAACTTCAGAGTCATGAGCCTATCATGGCTATGGAAAAATTGTAAAAAAAAATAACTCATATCTCAATTTGCATAATCTGAAAATATAATTGAAATTGTTGTTTGTAGCCCTTCCACATGTTAAGATACCGAATTCATAAATTGTAGTAAACACCAATCCATATCCATGAATCACTCACTGATGTAAAGGTTTGGATTCTCATAACTGGGTCAGTCATAGATATATGTAGCATTGACCTCACTATGTGAACGGTAAACAATATGCTTGTTGTAGCACATTTTGGCAAAGTTAATGGAGGATACCCATAGAAAAACTATAAAACAGAAGTCAGAATTCGCACATGAGGTAGAGACGATAGTAACTTTTGACAGAGAAGGATTCACTCTGCTTGTGCGAAAAGTAGTACCAGTTCATCGAGCATCTTCTCTTTTGATCTTCTCTTCAGCCCAATAATCACAACCTTGCACATCTTCTCACATTAGAGGTTCCGTGTGTTTTTGACTTTATTAGACTCATCTTCAATTCTTTTTTGGAACCAAATCAGCCCAACCTTTTGTATCAGGAAAAAGCGTTGTCAAAGAGGTCAAGTTGTGAGAAAAAAGGAGTGTTGAAAGAAGAACTGGACCTTCAATTTTGTACCAGGACTTGTCTCTTTTCTGACGCCAATGCGGCCACCTTGCCGATCACCGTCTCCGGCTTGAACAAGTTGCATGAGGGGACGCGCCACTGCACCTTCCTAATCTGCCACTGCTGCTCAGGGGAGGTCGTCACCCACCCTCCATTCCCTCCCATCGAGCCTCTGCTGCCGCGTCGCACCTTCCTTCTCTGTAGGTTGCAGACGCCTCCGCCCTAATCTGCCATGACTCCCGCCAACAACGATTGGCTACCACCCTCCATTCCCTCCCTCCTTCCCTCTCTCTTGTTCGCGCGCTCCCTCTCCCCACCCACACCGCCCTCACCATCTTCCCCCCTTCCGTCGTCGTCGCCGGTCCCACTTGCTCCTCTCGCTCCCTCCCTTCCTCGCGCTCTCCTTCCCCTCTCTGTTGACGTGTCACCCTCCCTCCTTCTACCCGGCCTTCCTACTGCCGTCACCGATCCGGCTTCGGTAGGGGGCGATGCTATCGCGGCAAGAGAGGTGGGGAAGGGGTGAAAATGGTACATAATTTTCGACACTGACCGATCGAAGCACCTTGGATAGTAATTTGGATATCCGGATATTTTATTCGGATATAGATCGGAGACGGATAAAGTGTCATGGATACGGATACAGATAAGGATATCTCGGATAATATCCGAGCATTTTTTCGGATACTATTCGCCGGATAATATCCGAATTCCCGCCTCTTTAGGTTAGCCTGGCTTGGCCCATATGTCACTGATCGGCCCATCTAGACTTGAGTTGAAGTGGAACCCTAGGTCCCTAGCAGGCTAGCCGCCATTTTAGTTCCCTCTTTCCCTGCCCGGCCCCTACCTATCCAGTCCACATCTCCAAGACTCCAACTTGATTTGTTACTTTTGTATACTTCTATGAATGGTGTGCAACTTATATGGATGATGTACAACAGTACAAGTGCAATTATGAGATGTGACTCAGTGTATTACTATAAACTGTATGGTTTTAACGGTCTTGATCTCTCAATGTCCTATACAATTTATGTTGGTTTCCTATCGATAATATTCGTTGTAGTCCATCACTCCGTTTGTATTTAGTGTTTACGCGTATTATTCGAAAAATATCCGTTCCGATGATTATCTGAACTTATTTTATCCGTATTCGTTCAAATATTATCCATATCCGTATCAGGCACTATCCGTGTCCGAATCCGTATCCGGCACTATTATATGGATCAAATACAATAAGAATGGTTTTCGATCCGTATCCGATCCGTTTCACCCTAGGTGGGGGTGATGCTGCTGGGGCAAGAGACAGGGTTGTATCTAACATTTTAGAGGCCTTGTGCTAAAACTATAATCAGCACTTTATATGTAGAAAAAATAAATGCTAATGCTATTGGTGCTTTTACCAAGTTTAGTAAGTTAGTCTGTTCAATATTGTATTGTCAGTATGAACTAGAGATGAGTCACTATGATGCACAAAAATTAAGAATGCGCAACAACAAAGATAGAGAGGAAAAATTATATATGTGCTTGAAGACTTGGACTCATAAAGAAACACATAATATTGAACACCGATATCAGGATGAGAATAAAGAGATAGTAATAGCACTATATTTATTTCAATAATTCATATTTTGATTATAAGAATTAGAAGACAGTAGTAGCTAGCTACTTTTGTGTGGCAACATAAGAAAATATGGCTTGATGGGAAGGTCAGAAGATATGTATGGACAATTCCAATGTTCTACACATTTTTGCTCTTATTAATACCAACATTAATTAAATAATATTCGAAGGTTATAATAAAAATGGAGACCTTAATTAATGGGGGCTTTGCAGTTGATCATTCTGCGCACCCTTGTAGTACGGGCCTGCAAGAGAGGTGGGTGATTTTTCTTTAGGCACGAAGGTTGGACGATCATCCCAGACAGGGTAAACTATATTCTTTACTGAAAACGTGCACGCGGCGGCACGCCGCGTGAGTTACTGTTTGTGAAAAATATAGAAACTTATGAGATGAGGTAGTGAAAAATTGAAAAGTTAGTGTCTGCTTTCAAAATTTTTGTTGTGTAAGTTAGTGTTTGCAAATAATATAGAACCCGTAAGCGCGGCGCATTCCGGGCGCGTGAACGGAATATGATTTTGTGTTTTTTTTCGAGTGAAAAAATGGACTCAGACGTAACTTCAAAATTTTTGGAGGCTCGAGAAACCGTTGAGGCCGAGCTGTCTGTGTGAATGAAAAATGAATTTGTGTTTTTTTTAGGGAAAAATGGGCTACGTAAACATTTTTTCTGGGTTCCGGAGAAAAAACGGAGCCGAAAATATTTTTTCCGGCAAAAATGGAGGAATGACAAATGAAAAATGGATTTGTATTTTTTTAAGGAAAAATAGACCACGAAAACAAAAAAGCGTCACACCTAGCAAAAACTGAGGAAGGATAAACGAAAACGTATTTGTGTTTTTTTTTTCTAAAAAAGAATGGACCACAAAAACCAAAAAGCGTCGCACGCCGCGAGCGCGAACGAAAAACATATTTGTGTTTTTTTTTAGGAAAAATGGACTACGAAAATATTTTTTTCAAGATCCGAAGAAAAAACAGACTACGAAAACATTTTTTCCGGCAAAAACGGAGAAATGACGAATGAAAAATGAATTCCCATTTTTTTTAGGAAAAATGGACAACGAAAACATTTTTCCCAGTGTCCGGAGAAAAAACGGACAACGAGAACATTTTTTCCGACCGAAACGGAGAAACGACGAACGAAAAACGAATTCGTTTCTCCAAAAAACGAATTTGTATTTTTTTTTTTAGGAAAAACGGTCAACAAAAACATTTTTTCCATGCTTCGAAGAAAAAACGAACCACGAAAACATTTTTCCCGGAAAAATCGGAGAAAGGACCTGGACGTAAGAAGTAGGGCTGGAAAATAAGCTCATGGCTCGACTCGGGCTCGCCCGAGCCTGGCTCGGCTCGCACAGGCTCGTGGCTCATACCGAGCTCGAGCCGAGCCTATTTTTCAGGCTAGCAAAAATACTAAGCCGGCTCGCGAGCCAAATTGGCTCGGCGGCCCAGCCTATACAGGGAATTTAGTATAACTAATGACTTATATTTTTAGGAAAAAGATGATGAAGATGATATTGAGACAATTCCATTTTCTACAAGTGTGATAGAGAGCAACTAAGCAACTACCATTATTTAGTAGTAACTAGTAAGTTAATATTATTCACTGCAAATACATGAATTATTGTATAAATGTTTAATTTCCTGATAAAATGTCCTGTCTCGGCGAGCTAACGAGCTGGCTCACGAGTAAGAAGCAGGGACCTATTTGTTAAATTTTTGGACCTAATCGCTATCCCAAAAAATTAGAAAAGGGCTCGTTCTCAATTCGTATTTAACGGGAGTCTCTTTCCGTAAAACGGTGAAAATAGGACCTAAATGCGAATTGGGAAAAAGTTTTTTCCCCTCACAAAAAATCGCAAAGGGCTTCTTCGTAAATTAGAATGACCTATTCGCGATTTATAGGACTAGAGGGGTTTTTTTACAAATAGAGGAGAGAGAACGGGAGGGGGTGACGTGGAGGCCCTCTACGGGCGCGCTTCTCCGGGAAGTGTTTTGGAGAGTATTATTTAAGATAATAAAGTAATATTAGTAACGCTTGAATTGATAAGAATACAATACAAACTATTTAATATGTTTGTGCTAGTTTAGCCTAATATTTTGAGCCCACTCTTCTTTTTTTTTCTGACTTCGCCGCTGCTTGCGAGAACAATATATCTGTATATGTTCCCCTGAACTGCGCATGGAGAGATCATTAAGGCAGGTAGAGTTTACTGACTAAACCTAGAGCAGCAGTGTGTTGTCTAGCGAAACAGTATGGCCTTTTTTAAGTTAGTTATTGAGACCACACGGAGAAAAGGCATCAAATCAACTTGATTGATTGGCAATACAAATGCCCAGTAGTAAATAAAGATTTCTGGGCTAAATACACCAAATCTTACTTATTAATTATTAGCAGCCAACAGAATTGAACCAAATTCCTCAAAAAAAAAATGCAACCAAAATTTTTAGTTTCTCTTTGTGAAAGGCAGTTTTTAGTAGTACTAGTAATCAGAAAACTATATTCTTCTCATCGTGTCCATGCGTCGTGGATCGATCCATATATAGTACAGATGCATTTAGTTTCTATCATGGATGTGTAGTTTGATTAGTTGAATTGTACCAATATTTTTGATGCGTCATGGATGGATCCATATATACTACACATGCATTTAACCGGGATCCATGCGTGTGTGCATTGTGCAGTTCGAGAGATATGCTGGATTTGGTCGGATGACTGCGAGGACCACATCGGGATGTGCAAGGACAACTGCTACGGCGGACACGACAACGACGGACCTGGAGGCTACACCTACTGCAAAGTCGTCCCTGGCGATAGGACCTACTGTTGCTGCCGCTACAACGGCTAGCTAGCCCTTCATTGCGTGTAGGGGTGGATATTGAGCTGACTCGACTCGACTCGACTCGGTTAACTCGTTATGATAACGAGCCAGCTCGACTCGACTCGTTATCTTAACAAGCTGAAAACTCAACTCGGCTCGACTCGTTATAAACTCGAGTTGGCTCGAGTTGGCTCGTTAAGCTCGTTATAAATGTGTGCAACAAAGCATGCATTAGATACCTCAAACACTCAAACATGGGATTACTGCAGAACAATGATGGATAGAAATGACTAGAAAGTGGAAATTCATAATTCATAACATTCAGCTAGAGGTGCTCAAATATAGATGGCATTTCCAATTCCAACAGGTGTAGTACAGATTAATGAAGAATATAGATGATCGAGAGGCTAAACTGTAAGGCAAACTCGAAAAAAGACAGCAAGCTTATCTGCTACATATTAGAAACATCAAGTTCCTACATGGGTAAGATGCATATTGCATAAGACAATACAAAGCTTGTCTTTTTTTTTCCAAACTCGTTAAACTCGTTAACTTGCTCGTTAAGCTCGTTAGCTCACTCGTTTAACTCGTTAACTTAACGAGCTCAAAAACCAACTCGACTCGACTCGTTAAGTAACGAGTTCGAGTCGAGTCAAGTTTCCGAGTACTCGTTAAACTCGCGAGTTTCGAGTTTTTTTTTTCCACCCCTAATTGCGTGTAATGGCATATACATTATACATGTCGAATAAGTAGTAGTAATTGTTGCACCGATCGATCTAGCTAGCTAATTGATCATGCACAATAAGAAGAAAAAAAATTGCTCATCTTTCATTGCATGCCTCCCGGACAGATAATTGCTCATCTTTCATTGCTACTCTACAGAGGTACACGCAGATATATGCAAGTGAATACGTTATCATCATAAGAAGAAGAAGAAATTTTTTTTCAAGATTGTCACTTGTTGTCCATGCATATTTATATTTATTTTGGAGAAAACATTGTTGTTCATGGATTGACCGTAGTATGTAATTAATAGTATGTGGCCTTGGGACAGAGTTCCAATGCAGTGCCTATGGGTCGTCCGATCAAACGAATGAACGGACCAAATCTTCTAATATATATATTACAGTGTTGCTACAGTACCTAAGACATGCAAAATTGCTACAGTACTTCAACAAGATTTAGGCCGCCGCTTTTCGATCCAACAGTGAACACACAGCTGCTTAAATTGCTATTCTTAGGAACTGCACAGTTGCAAGCCAGCCTAATATACCAAACGTTTAATTTAATTAGCATCTAGTCAATTAATGGCATCCATCCTCTCACAAAGATATCAATGACATCCAAAGATACGATATGGTTTAAAGTAGTATAATTGAAAACAAGATCATTGTCTAGTTTTAATTCACTGTACCAGCCAGGACAATGTATCAAGCAAATTAAAGAAGACATTATATTGATGCATTAGGTAATACATATTAAATGGGGAAAATAAACTTGATCTCCAAGAGGTTTGCTAATGATTGTAACACCCCGGCATCCAGTATGCCCGAATGCTACCAAGCATAGACTAAACAACATCTAACTACCACAATTACAAGTAAATTACAGCAAAGGAGCAAATGCTAATACCGAAAATTTCGGCAGCATCTCCTTTGTTTTTCCAAGTATTGAAGCATCAACAATAACATAGCAATATATGGCAATATATGAGACATCTAAAATAGCAGTAAATAGTGGCAAGACAGCAATATAAGTCAAATCTTAAGCATTCAAAGTCTTCATGAGCCAAACGAACAATAGGCTCTCATAACGCAAAACTAGATCATAAACCAATATGCATCACACTAAATTTATTGTCATGACTCAACATGAATAACTGTGGGACAAATGGGTGAAGCTACGTGTAAGAGTGTGACTAGTTCCCTTCCCCGCATGCGGGTCTCATGGTACCTAAAAACAACAAGAAAGCATAAGCGTGAGTTCAACACTCAGCAAGTATATTGCAATGGTACAAAAGAGCAATTGCATGGCTTCAAGACCTCAATCATTCCTATCATCTTATTCATACTCACGTATCATTTTTCACATATCATCATCATCATATATGCAATGCGATGCGATGCACATGTCTTCTGGAAACCTATACCGGCATAGTTGAGTGCACACCCGTCGGTGTGCGCCCTCTCTTCCCTTCAATCCCGAAGATGGAGGGTGCCTACTCCTCGCTTCCATTCACCGCGGTGGATGGAATCACGATGTAGGACTTACTCAATGGCGCCCCGGACTAGTCATAACTTTCTCACCGACCTTACCGGACTAGTTATGACTTCCTCACCGACCCGGCCATGTATCATGCCATGTATGCAAACATGCCAACATCATAAATAACTTGTACATTAACACATGGCATCACAACATAATAAACCATATTCATCATATCAATGGCAAACATTAAAGCATGGCATGTGAACCCATCATATATTCAATTTCAACTCATCAAAACTAGCAACCTACAACCCGCTACCCATTCCAATACACTTGCCTCAACCACGGGCGACGGATTGGCGAGAAATAGAGGGCACTCCCGGGATCACACCACCTGCACATAGGCACCACACACTCAAAATCATGCCCACAAAACAATACGCAAACACTCTTCTACCCCGACTTCGCAAACTACTCGCAAAACCCAAAAACAAAGGTTCTGTCCCGTCGGGACAGCAGACTTCCAACGAGCATAACTCGGGTTATAAGACTCCGAATCGATTAAACGAGTACATCCTCGCATAGCTTAGGAAATTTCCTAACTTTTTCTAAGTATATGGAAAAACTGATTCGGCATCTAAAGTGGTTTAATCTACAGAATACTGTGATCTGTTCCAATCTCGTCACAGTTTTGAACATGCTCGATAAAACGAGTATAACTTTCAAACGGCTGATCGTAATTAAGCATTCTTTACATCCAATTAAATGTATTTCAATTACCTACAACTTCTTCAACAGGCGGACGACCAAATTCCGACTCTAAATTGGCGAAATCTCAAACCCTAGGTCGACTGCTCAATCTGCCCGAAACAGAGAACGTGGCAAACTCTAGATTTCATCTAATCTACCCAATTCCAGCACCGCCAATTGATCTAAAAACATGATATCAACCCCTAGAACAGTACCTAGACCAACCCCAGGGATTCCCGTGGCCATACCTTCGCCCGACGAACGAAGAACCAACGGATCTCCTCCCGGTTCGCGCGATCTCCTTCCTCGCTCCAAATCCACCGGATCTCCTCGTCGCGGAGCGCTCCAATGGACGGATCTGCGGGGTGGTGAGGTGGAGAACTCCCCTAGGGGCATCAAGGGGTGGTGGAGAGGGATGGGGAGGGGGCGCAAGGGCCTAGGGAGGTGGCGGCTAGGGGAGAGTGGAGGCAAGGGGTGGAGGGGAGAGTGGAGGGGGGCGGCTAGGGGAGAGTGGAGGCAAGGGGTGGAGGGGAAAGTGGGGGGGGGCGGCTAGGGTTCCAAGAGGGGGCGCAAGGGGCTATGGGGCTGGCGCAAGCAGCCCCCCTTCGCTGCCCACGTCCCCCTCATGGGCCAACGGGTCCCTCTTTTGGCCCAGGTGGGATTCCCCCTAAGCCCAACTCGCCCCGGAAAGGCCCAAACTCCCGAATTTGGCCCGAAAACGCGATTAAACTCCATAGCATAAAGTTTTAACCTCCAATTTCATATTTTATAATGTTTTGACCTCAACATTCACATTTTATAAGATTACGACACTCCGTGGTGTCACATTCTCCCCCCTTCAACAGGATTCGACCTCGAATCCAAGACACTCCAAAATCAACCACAAAGTCCCCAAGGGACAAAAGACTTCTTTGCAACACCAAAACATTCACACAAAGACTTAAACCGGAACAACCGACAAGCGAGTTCTCAAAACCAACACTTGACGAGAAAATGTTGATTTAGCTCAACAAAGTGCAACCTCTCACGGTTCCACCTTCACTTCAACTGCCAAATAGACCACAAAAGAAAACGGTCCCTCACTCCTCAACCTCTCTACTGTGGTTCGCCGTATTCAAGACGACGACGAACTAGGTGAGACCTACACTCCAAGACCACCAACTATTGGAAAAACGAGGTTAAAACCTTGCAAAAGATTGATCTTTTACAAAAGACCAATACCCAACACTACCACCGAAAGGAAAAGCCTACTTTACAATCAGGGTCCTTATGGGCCAACGGGCCCCTCTTTTGGCCCAAGTGGGATTCCCCCTAAGCCCAACTCGCCCTGGAAAGGCCCAAACTCCCGAATTTGGCCCGAAAACGCGATTAAACTCCATAGCGTAAAGTTTTAACCTCCGATTTCATATTTTATAATGTTTTGACCTCAACATTCACATTTTATAAGATTACGACACTCCGTGGTGTCACAATGATAGCTGCTACCTCTGCCTCTCTACATATAACAAGGTCTAAAGAAGCATATACACATCGTCCAATCATAAGAACAAGAGTTAGAAACACAAGAGATCAATAAAGAACCCTAGCTAGCTAGCCTGATCTCAACTTCTCAACCATGGCAAAGGATACCTGCAGGGTTATGCTCTTGGCGGCTCTTGTCGTCCTAGCTATGCTTTTCCCATCTTGCCATGCACAAGGTAATAAAAATATTTACATGCATACAATATATTTTCGGTTGATTTAATTTGTGTGCACATATATACATACACATGTGCTAATCAAGCTTAACTCGATCTACTGCATGAATTATTTACATTTGCATAGACGATGATTTGTGCCATGCGATCATACCGTGCGACGAGACAACGTGCCTCGAGTACTGCCAGAAGCAGGGGTTCAACAACCCTAAGACATACTGCAAGCCGGGCCAGTACTACCCCATCTGCTGTTGCGGACAGCAAAGCATCACAAGCAGCATGGACGTGATCATGTCCAAATGATTCCTCTTCTTTCTTTCTTTTGTTGAGAAAGATCATATCCAAACTAATGATTTCAATCGATATCAATCCTACCTAGTTTCATTTATATATCCTGTAATAATAATGGTGAACAACATGTATATGTGTGTGCATCTGAATGCATGATGCACGCAGATTCAGTGGACTGGATGAGGATATTGCTCTCTATAAAATTTTTAATTGGTGAGCCTTTGCCTTTTACTATTACCGCTATGTGAAATGCATGCATGGGACTACGAGAGTGAACTCAGCTCAGCTCTTAAGAATATGCGGCAACTAACATTTGAAAGAAAAGAAATATGCAACAACTTTTTCTTGTCGAATTTAAGTAGAGTTTTCATCCAATTTTTTGAAGAAAGAAAAACACCTGCAAACTCTCCTGAAACCAGATATAGTAGATGGGCCGGACCCATTAAGAAACCAGCCTTGTCAAAATCAGCCCAGTATTGCCCAATGTAAATTCAGAACCTGTTCGAAGAAGCTTGATAAATGGTCATAGAGAAAATATAATGAAAGCAAAAGCACTAAACTAGAATGTGTAAACATTCAATTTCAAAAAAAAAGGGGAAAATGTTCCTCATGAAACAAAAAAGAGAAATGTGAATTTAAGCAGAGTTGTCATCCATTTTTCCTTATCCGCAGGATGCAACTCTAATACGATCTGCATTGGCCTTTTCTAATTTCCTTTTTCTGTGTGTATGCATTTGGGCCTTTCCCTCTTCAGAGCTCTGCACCAGAACAGAACAGCTTGCATGGTCTAATCGCTGTAGAGATCAAGAACTACACGGAGCTCAGAGCAATGTATGCTAATATGATCTGCTTTAGTTGAAGGAATCTGTCGACCAATTCCTTCTCTGGAGAGATCCCAAATGTTGGTGTCCTTGGAACCTTCAAAAGCAGCTCGTAAGCCAGCCTTGCCAAATCACTTCACGCAACCTGCTGCTTACGCACTGTGTTACTAATGGCAGAGATTAGTGTATTTTAATAGTTTTGTTCATAAATATATGGTGGATTTCATATTTGAATGTAGAGATTAGTGTGTATACCCTTTAAACCCCTAATAAATATTCAGATTTACTTGATATCCTCTACACTTATGAATTCAATATAGTGCTAAGATATAATAATTAGAAAAAATATAGTCATTTTTAATATCTCCTAAGTCAATACGACAAGAAAAAAATACACCCTATAAATTTGGACTGAGGTAGTAACAATCCAAAAGATATTCATATCTTTTAAGTTTGAGATGTGATATTAAAAGGAGAATATTAATTTCTCTCAGGGAGAAATAACAATTAATGCATGCACGAGAGAATACAATCAGGAAATTAAGAATGGCTCCTCCAAGGGAATCTATATAAACACCTGCCCACGAGATCGAGGAAAGCATTGCAATAAGGATACACCGGTCAAAATAGAGAACCATTGGACTACAACCAAAAAAGACTTGCTGCTATCTAGCTTCTGATCTCTAGCTAGATCTCCTCATGGCGTGCGTGTTTCTCAAAAAAGACAGCAGTAAGGTCGTGCTCTTGGTTGCTCTAATGGTCATCATGGCTACTGTTTTCTCGTCCTCTCACGCACAAGTTCATGGTACATGCATTCTCCTCCTCTCCATCACATAACCCACGTTCATTTTTTGTCGTACAATTAATGTCCAATCGAGTATCGATCTATGGCCTAATCAGTGCATTGCGTTTAATAGTGTAGATTTAGAAGATGCAGAGCTGTGCATCCCTGTGCCAGGATGCGACTTGAGCAGGTGCAAGAGTGCCTGCCAAGCCAAGTGGGCCGATGGAGGCTACTGCAAAAACGAACACGAATGCTGTTGCCCACGCGACCCACCTTCATCTGTCCATTCTCTTGATCAGAAAGAAAAACAAAAGAACTAGTGCTGTCCAAATGCATGAGTGAATGTCATGGTGACAAGTAATCATCGATCGATCGGTAGATCTGATTGATCGGTGTGCACAGATTCAATAAACTTAATTGCTATTTTCATATATTAAGAACCAAGTCGTCCTTGAATTGGTGTGCCATTCTAAGTTTTAAAATAGTAGAAAAGGAAATTATTATTGTGGATGTAACACTTGGTCCAAACTTCGTTCATGACGTAGCCTACCTAGGGACGAAATGCACTATATGTCCACTCCGGCGTCCGGGCATATGCCCACACACGCTATGCACCATATGTCCATGCTTCTATCCTGCACACATTGATGCACTATTTGTTCATGACCTAGTCTACTATGGGGTGGCCCATGCATGCATATCACCCCCACACTTTCGTTCCCGCTCCGTCTAAAAAGGTTAACCTCAAGGTACTCTACTTGGATCTAGCAGGCATTATATACTACTATAACTTATTTTATGGAACAAATACGGTACTATTCCTATCATTTTTCTACATGAGTCATATAGAGTTTTATATTAACAGGCTGAGGTATTATAGTAAAAATTTCTGAAGACTCGATCCTGGGCGATGCTTTTCTGCTGTGCATCACGCTGCCGGCAGAAATGGTCACATAGATCACTATGCATGCGCACAAGCGAGCAATCGATGTGATTGCATGCATGACAGCTCTCATATGCATATAAACGGTACCCATGCATCCATCAATCTTAATGATACTCCATACAAAAGATCTTAATGCCTAGTCTGGTGAAGACGTAGGACTCACTGACGGGCGGTGCCCCAACGGTTGAGGAAAAGGTCACCGTGAGATCTTTCTGTGGTGCCAATAATGAGGGTTCTCTTTCTCAAACTATGAAGCCCTATTAACAACGGAACCTAAACAAACAGGAGCTTAATTCTGTTTAAACAGCATCAGTGCATGACATTCGATGGGCGAGGTAGCTATAGGGCTGATTGGTTGCTTGTATTCAACTAGCTAGCCCGCTTCCATTAATTCACTACAAGAAAAGTGATCTTCTATGACGAAATCTTCATGATGTTTCTAAATTCTATCATTGAAAATTGCTTTTTTATGACGATATATTTTCTTTTGTCATTGAACTCGCATTGGGTCGTTTGCCCATGTGTTTTAGTGACGCAATGTGAAATATCGTCATGAATGAAAGCACAAATCGTCATTAAAAAGTAGACATCATGATTTGGCCATGTATTCTAATGACGCAACATTAAATATCGCCATTGAGCTCGCATGGGGCTATTTGTTCATGATATTAATGTTGAGGATATTATTTGAGTCTCTTTGTTAGTTACACGTTGTCATATATGATCCATGTGGAACCAACTACTTTGTTAGTTACCTGATGACTTACATGTTGGTAGATATGGGCCAGGTGGGACCAACTACTTTGTTAGTTACACGTTGGCACATACACTACAGGAATCCAACTTATTAACGTCGCCAGAAGTCGACGTAAATAAGGCAAAAATCGACGTAAATAAAGCAAAAGAAATTGTTCGAAGAAAGTCTCTACCAAATACATATGAACACATATGGATTTGGTGCTTAAACCGAAATGATTTTCTCCATAATTGCACACAATTGCTGGTTTGCATTAGATGTGCTTTGCATGACCTTTGTTCTTTAAATTATGGATGAAGTAATACTTTAATGGCATTAGCAAGATGTAGTGTAAGTAGAATCGATTTCATGTTGTATCCTATCGATATTGCATATTTGACACTGAATATCATATATTCATTGGGAAGGAATACCTAGAAACCAGACTACAGCGGATGATATCCTATAGTGCTGCAATTCTGCCAATGCCCATATTTTGGCCTTACTAAGCAGATGACACCAGCATTTGTCCAGTTCAATTGTTTTCTCAAAAAAGCGAGAGTCAAAATGGTCGAAATGAGACATCCAAAGAGTGAATCCTAGGCTAAGTTTATGTCTCCCTTCTAGACCTCCGGCGTGGGGCCGATGTATCCTCCTTCTCATCCTCTTTCTCCTGCTTGTCATCGCTGCTTCCAGCTACATCAGTCTTCGCCGGACTGGTCTTCTTGGTCTCAGCTGAGGGTTCCGTGGGAGGCTGCTACAAGGAAATCATACAATTTATCTCAGCTACAAGGAAACAATACAATTGGTCTCAGCTGAGGATAAGATGTCACTTTCTAAAGAGAGCACCCAACAGTTTGACAACAACAGTTTGGCACCATATCAACAATTAGCTTGCAGATAAGCATGTTTCACGAGTTAATGCTCTTGTAGCCTGAGAACAAGTTGTTGCTGCAAAAATATATAAAACGTATTATATGGTGGATTATGTTCAAATATATTCACAAGGAGAAATCAATAACACTACTGGAGCACAACTTGAGATTGATTCCAGCTACATCGATCTTAGGTAATGCGAGCGAAACTAGAAGAAAATAGCAATGCCTTAAAGAACATGGATTCTATATATTATTTATGTTGACAATAGTGTCCCGCAGCAAAACGAACCGTGTGGAAGATATCCTATTATGACCCTGATTAGGTGATGCATAGCACCTGTACTAACTTGGTGATCCCCAAAAACTTTTCGGCACAGTTTGCAGTCATTAGGCCTAACATAACGTTATCCGGATAAAGAGCAAAAGATGGGTTAATCAACGATCCATTCCTAAGATATTGTAATATAGGTTAATCAATGATATATTCCTAAGATATGCAAGTCTAGTAACGGTACTAGAATCATAATTCGAATCTCACATGAATCCCAATAATCTAATCCTGAATACTTTTGCTTAAGGCATAAGTGCTCGGAGTTAGCAATCAGCAACAGTAGCCATGCGCCTGCTCAGATTTTTCTCACACACGAATCGACTCAGAATCTCAAATCTCCAATGCAATCACTAATCCTTAAGCAAATATACGTCACAAATCCACTCTCAGATACAGAAACCTAAAAATTAGCAAAATCTCTCAAAAATTGAGAACTACAGGACCGTGTAAAATTCCCAAGAATCACGGGAAGAGCAAATCAAACTCCTAAGCGAGACAACAAAGGGAGGGGGGGTTGGCAAAGCAAGCTGCTCACCGTCGTAGCGGCACTCGATGAGCATCCTCTTGAGCACGGCGAGGCATAGGGTCGTCGTCCACCACCAGTACCTTCATCCCCACGGGGAACTCCCCGCCGCCCGCCTCCCTCGCAGGCGCCATCTCCCCGCCGCCACAGCCCCCGCCGGGCAAGGTGTGGGCGCGACCTAGGTCTAGCGCCGAGCAAGATTAGAAACCGAGTTCACGGTCGGAGAAACCGAGTCTCTCTCTACTTCTCTAGGGCGCTGGACTCAATGAGGCTGAGGAGAACGACCGGTATGGTAGTCACATTCCGAGTCCAAGTTTGCTGATGCAACCGAGAAGCAGAGCAATGAAAACAGAGTCGGTCTCTGAAATCTGTAGCCTTTAAATATGTGCAATACAATCCTACAAAAGCTGTGAACAGAGGCAGAGCAATGAAAACAAAGTAAAGTATTTAGACCTGGGAGCTCTGTATTTCACAAGTACAACCTATTGCCCTTAAGCTCTATTATATATACTATTGTTGTTAATTATGGTTCATTTTTGCACAATTTTTTAGTACCTTCTAGTTTACTTGGTGATATATATATCTACATTACTTTGGAAATACTTGCCTAATTATGCTTTTTTGTTTTCATGCATGATGTTGAAAAGATGGATAGAAGTTGGATCAATGCTAAACAATTTACCCCTGCATATGTCAAAGGCGTTGGAGAATTCATGACATTTGTTCAAGAAAGATTTGGTCGGAATAATGAGATACCTTGCCCATGTCGTGAATGTCTTAATCACGTACGGAGACTCAGTCCATTGTGGAAGACCACATTCATATAAATGGCATGTCAAGTACATACACGAGGTGGGTTCATCATGGAGAATCATTTGATTCTGAAGATGTCGAATCTCCGGTGCATGTCAATGAAATTAATTGTGGTATGGAAAGCCCTGGTCACGATGGCTTCGTCGGGAGTGAGGATGACGATGAGGAGGAAGGGTTGCCCGATATGATAAAGGAGCTCTACACAGCTTCAGAGAAAGGTGGAGAACATCCTAATTTTGCTAGAGTCTTTGGCAGATCTGGCGGTACTTTGCTCTCAATCACCATTTTCAAGATTCTCTTTCTCGTCAAGTTACTTCATGTGAAGTCATACTATCGGATCAGCAATTCCGCTTTTGATGCACTAGCAAAGCTACTGTCTCAAGCATTCCCCCATTGCAAACTTCCAAGTTCATTTTATGAAGCGAAGAAATACCTTACTGAATTGGGTCTTGGATATGAGTCTATCCATGTTTGCTTGAATAACTGTGTGCTATTTAGAAAGGAATTTGAGAATAGAGATCAATGCCCTATATGTGGTGAATCAAGGTGGATAGATGGGAATGTCAATAGGCGGGTGCCTCAAAAAGTGTTGAAACATTTTCCACTGAGACCACGATTGCAGAGATATTTTACTTCAAAACAAACAACAGAGGATACACAATGGCACAAGTTGAAGCGACAGCCAAATGATAATGAGATGAGTCATCCAGCTGATGGAGAGGCGTGGAAAGACTTTGATAGAAAATATCTGGATTTTGCTGATGATGCAAGGAATTTTAGGCTTGGCATAGCTACGGATGGTTTCAATCCATTTGGAATTATGAGTACGTCATACAGCATGTGGCCGGTGCTTGTAATGCCTTACAACATGCCACCATGGGTATGCATGGATCAATCGAACTGCATGATGGCATTACTCATCCATGGCCCAAAATGTCCTGGGAAGGATTTTGACATATTCATGGAACCTCTCATAGATGTGTTGCTTGAACTATGGCAAGGTTTCCCTACTTATGATGCGTTTACCACCGAGGTGTTTAATATGCGTGCTGCAGTTATTTGGTGTATCCATGATTACCTTGCTTTAAGTACTTTATCAGGGCGAATTACAAAAGGATATTATGCATGCATTCAATGTGACAAAGATCCACTGTCACGGGGCATTAGGAATAAGATCTGTTACATTGGCCACCGTCGTTACCTCTCAATGGACGACCGTATGCGGAGAAGTTTAGCTTTTGATGGACACCATGAGAAGCGTGAGAAGTCAGGGAAGTTTAGTAGACAAGAGCTTTTGGAGCAGCTGGAGAAAGTGAAAGATGTCAAACCAGGAAAGAATCCTTGTCTCCTTCAAATAAGAAAAGGAAGCGTGATGAGAATGATGAGCTTGCATTATTTAAGAGGAAGGTTAGATTGTTTGATTTGCCATATTGGATAGAATTGATGCTGGCACATAATCTTGATGTGATGCACATCGAGAGAAATATATGCATGAACATTCTTGCTACATTTCTAAACGTACAGGGGAAGACAAAAGACACTCTGAATGCTAGGCTTGATTTGCAAGATATGGGCATAAGGATGGAATTGCATTTAGAGGAGAGTGGAACGTCTTATAGAGTCCCGCATGCATGCTATACCTTGATAAAGGAGCAGAAGCTTGCATTTTGTGATTTTATTAGAGAGGTGAAATTACCAGATGGTTTTGGTTCCAACTTAGCTAGATGTATTAGTGCAGATGGATTGAAGTTACAGGAGCTGAAAACACATGATTGTCATATACTTATACAAAGATTATTACCCGTTGGCCTTCGGGGAATGGTGCGCAGGGATATATATGAAGTAATTGTGGAGTTGGGGAACTTCTTTAGGGAATTGTGCAGTAGAAATATGAAGATAGATGTACTGCGACAACTTAAAGCACAAATCCTAATCATTTTATACAAGCTTGAGAAAATATACCCTCCTGCTTTCTTTGATGTGATGGTGCACTTAGCTGTTCATCTACCAGATGAGGCAATTTTGAGAGGTCTAGTAAAATTTGGCCGGATGTACCCAATAGAGCGTCGACTATGCACTTTAAAGGGTTTCGTGAGGAACAAGGCGAGGCCTGAAGGTTCCATTGCGGAGGGATACATAGCCGATGAAGCGTTGACATTTTGTTCAAGATACATGAATGATATTAACACTAGATTTAATCAAGGGGACAAAAGTGGTGATGGATCTCAGCTAGGAATTTCAGTGGATTGTGACGTCTCTGTTTTTACACATGGTGTTAATTTAATAGGAGCCAATAGAATTACATACCTTCCTGAAGAATTTGACAAGCTTGTTTGGTATGTCCTAAATAATTGCGAGGAGGTTGATCCCTACGTGAAGTGAGTGTCGGAACCCTCCCTTTAATGGCGTGGAATACCAAGAGGGATTCCTATGTGCAAACAGTACTAGTCCCATGATCAGTGGCTAGCACGCACATTTACAACATTGTCATCACATCCATACAAGTTCATATTACATTAATAGAAATAAAGTCTTACAACATGGCCTGTTGGCCGAATTTAAGAGTTTGCAGCGGAAGATACAATGCTTGGCAGTATGCCTTCTACCCAAAATACCACAGGCAACTGACAAGGGTAAAACCTTAGAAAGACTCGTTAGCAAAGTCCCCGTATTCTGTGTCGGGATCGGGATATCCATTCTCCTCAATCTCTGAATATCAACAATAGCAAGGTTGAGTACACGTATGTACTCGCAAGACTTGTAGTGTATCACAAATGTATAAAGTAAATGCAGGCTATGTCATGGGAAGCTACTAAGTTATTTTGCATAAAGCCGAATTGAATTGTAAATACAGAATAATAGATTGTAAGCGAAAATTTGTAAAGCAATTGACAGATATGTAAATAACAAGTATAAATAGAGTAGTAACAATCTCACAATCCTCCATGATTGTGAGTAAAGTACCGTCCATTCCCATACCATTGACATCAACAACATCTTCCATTGACCCCAACATTTTTCACATGATTCTTCCCAACTACCATTAAGTTCCACTCATTTTATAAAAGTACCAAAACTCTAACTTAGTGTGAGCGCACCAAGACTCCCATAACCGTGGGAATGGCTTTTCGAAAAGTTTAGACTCTGCAGAGTTGTACAACTTTACCCACAAATAATGACTTTCCCTTTTTGCAATGCATATTAACACACTTCCTTAGGTGCGCCGCGAGGAAAATCATACACAACCGTTACATTATTTAACCCTGACTTTACACTAGCCTGGTGCCGACAAACCCTTACTACGGTGGCAGAAATGAAGGTTAGCAGGGATCATTTAGAACTCAAGGTAACCCATTTCCCCCCATAGCAAGGCGTACACCGTTGCATTGGTATGTGTCTAACCCACACCCGCGTGTGGACACCCCTACGGGAAATTCTCGCAAGAACAACCCGTGCTACTACGGCCTTCCAAAGTGTAAAGCCAGTTTTAAAAAACTTAATAGATTGAGGCTACCCCATAAATAGCATTGTGGTTGTACGGTAATTCTTGGATTTAACAACACTATGTTCGGTCCTTAAATTAACCCAGGTGGAAACTCTCCCTACACTACGTGTAAGTTAAAGCTTACACACCCAGCTATTGCCATAATCCACCTGTGTCAAAACATAGTTTTATTTTCATTTTTATCAAACTACCAGTATCCTTTACTGTCATAACCAATCTTTCCAATTTATGAGACAACACCTGTCTCTCCCAAAACATGTCAAATTTCATTGATCATCATGAATAGTGTAGCCATCCATTCGTGATCCCATTTCTAGAGCATACTAAGCATGTGTAAATAATTAATCGAGTATACCCATTTGACATTACATTTTGTCTAACCATAACCTAGGGTTTCCAATGTTCTCATGTCAACAAATAATTGAGGTAATCCCACAATCTAGGTTTAGTTCTACCGCATCCCACAATATAGCAAGTTTAAGGAACATAGCGCATGCATAATAGTTTTGACAAACAAAGTAAATTAATTAAAATAGTGGGTTCATTATGGTCAAAGGAGGGTGCTTGCCTTGCTTGTTGAATTCAGTAGTGAAGTCGGAGTCGTCTGCAATAGTATCTGGAGCGTCGGTGTCTACACGCCGTATAAAAAGCGAAGCAACATCCAAATCCAGAAAAGAAAGAACAACAAGTAAACATACAATACATGTGGCAAAAAGAAGTCGAATATATTCACAAATAGAATCATTCATGGAAAACAAGTGCGATAGTGCGCTTTGGCGGAGGTTAGGGTTTGGGTCCAACTAGTGCAGAACATAAAACCGCGTTTAACGAAAGTTACCATTTACGAATTCAAGGGGGCAAAATTACATATATGATTATTTTCATTTTCAAATCCAAGAAGCTAAGATTGTTTGGATTAATACAATTAAGATTAAAAGTGTTCATGTGAACAATACTTAGTCTTAAGTATAATTTGCACAAAAGTTGATTTATATAAGTTGGGTTTAGAGGATAGGGCTAGAGGTTATATTTACATGATTATATGATGATTCTAATGACATAAACATTTTACCTTAGGGTTTAATAAGTCCAACTATTCAAATAGCAAGTTACTAACTTTCATAATAATTAGGCCTGTTGTGCTAATAGGATTCAGATGCAAAGAAAGTCATTAATTAAATGTTTTTCCATATTATGGTAGTACAAACATTATAGAATGGTTTTGAGCTATTCCATCTAATCTTTGTATTTAGACGAGGTATTCTACGGGTGGCCGAAAAGGCTTAAATGTCACAATTTTACATGCATGGATGGTGTCGTTTTTGTTTTACGAATGTGACTGCACCTTAATAAATTATTTAACCATTCTTCGGGAACTATCAGGGGATACCTCTAAGAGTGTTTTAAAGTTGGTTCCGCGATATTTCACTTTCAACTACGATGTTTTTAATATAAAAGAGTATTAGGGCCTTATATGGTTTTAGTTCAATAATACGAAAACATCTATTATTTTTGCATAACTAGGAAGGGTATCACTTTTAAAAAGTCTTAGGATTTGGTTTTACCAAATTTTAAGTTTGTTTGTGAGGGTTATGACTATTCGAACTATTCAAGTAATGGAACATCGATTAATAAGCATTTAATGCACACTAGGGTAAAACCTAAATATTTTTATATATTTGAAATCTATGTGACATTAGGGGTATAACTAAATTAATTTCACGAAGATTGAGTTCATTCTAACCATTTGGTTTTGCACGCAATAGTTATGGTTATTCATATTTTAAAGTTTTCGCTAAACTTCATTCTTATGTTTTTAATGGTAAATGATTACAATTAAGATTCAACCACGGTAATATTACGAAGGAGAGGTCCTCAAGTGCAGTTTGCAAAATTATTAATGCTTAATCCTAGTTGATTACTAGATACTTTGCTTAATGACAAACTAAAGTACACAAAGCAACTTACTAAGCTCATTCTGAGAGCCTATAATTATGATGCTTCAAATGTTTAGGTATTGTATTACAAGCTAAACGCAATGTGCTAACACTATTTATACATGGAAAAACCTAGACCTTATAATTTACATGATCATTGAACTTAGGATTAAACAAGTCTAAGCCTAATCATTTTTACATAATCAGAAAGGGTACCATTTTATGAGAGTATAGAAACTTGGTTCACCAATTTTGAAGCTAATTTGCACAAGTTAATAGTATTTCAAATTTAAGCACATTGAAAAGGGTCTAATCACAAAATTTGTAAAAACTAAATCTAAATATAATATTTTTATATATTTAGAACTCTAATGACATAAGGAATGCAATAAAATTGGTTTCATCGAATTTGGAGATCATTTGCGAAAATTGTATATAGAGCACATATTAGACATAATATTTAAATTTGAATTTCAAATATTGTGCTTTGAACAACATTAAAATGTTTTTAGATATTCAGAAACTTAATGATTTAATACAAATTTAGAGATTGGTTTGACTTGATTTGGAGCTTTAATGCAAAAGTTATGATCATTTGTATGCTTTCGGTTTTGGAAAATGGTCTAAATAGGAAATACGCCTTCAACTAGTGAAAACGTATTTTGGATAGGGCTTGAACTATACTCGGCGTGTGGGGGACTGACAGTGCTGGGCCACTGTCAGTGGGCTCGGTTTGGCTGAGTGAGGGCGCCGACTGACGATCGTGGCCCACTCGCCAGCCGCACCGAATAGAGGAAGGCGACGGTGCTCCCGCCGGCGGCGTGCGGAGGCCGGAGGTGACCGGAGGTGGGCACTGGGAGCTAGAGCGTGGTGCGGCGATCCTAGGGCACAGGTCTATTCGGCCCAGGAGCTACCGAGGAAGGCCGGCGACGGAGGTGGGCGGCGGCGGCAACGACGGCTAGCCATGGAGGCGGTGGAGTCGCGTCGAAGCGCGGGAAGATGGTCGAGGAGCACGTTATAGTACCTGGATTTGGTGGGAAGCCGACGAGGAGGACCGGCACCATGTACCGGAGGCGGAGAAGAAGGGCGTGCGGTGCTGCAACGGTAGGGACCGGATTACGCATGGAAGGTTGGGGATTAAGCATCCACGGGGCCAATGGAATCCATTTCGAGAGCTCACCGTTGTGGAGGAGGGCCGATGGGAGCTGGCGACGGTCGCCGGAGATGAAGAAGAAGAGGGGCAGCCGCGGTAGTGAATTGGTCGGCGAAATCTGAATTTACGGAAAGGTATAAGTTCTAGGGGTCCTGAGGATGCTTCGGACCGAAATAATTGGAGTTTGGCTTACCTAATCTCTTAATTGGGTTCTTCCTCATTCTCCTGGAGCTTGCGGGCTTGTGGTAATGGTGACGAATGGGGATGCCGGCTCGGTAGTAGAGGGGCAGTAGAGGGCGCGGGGAGCTCGGGCATGCTCAAGGCTTACTTAAGTAGGCGATGGAGGTGGAGGAGCTGTGTGCCAACGCGGGCTCGATTCGGTGCCACGGAGAAAGGACAACGACGGCAGTGGCACTCGGCTGAATTTGTGCACACGCAAGCTGAAGCTAAGCCTTTGGTGCGGCAGAGGACGTAGGAGAGTAGGAGCTAGGAGGGGTGATCATGCCTACAAATTTGATGGCTCAATGGCCGAGTTCCAAGGGCATGGCAGTGAGGAGTCAAGGTCGCGGCAGGGATTTGGCGATGGAGCTCGTCCAGGAGGAAACGGCCAAGGCGACAGAGAAAAGAGGAGGGGATTGGTCGCCATGGCAAGGTCCAGCTGCGACGTGGCGAAGGTCACCTGAGGCGCGGCACAGACGAAGACCGAGCTGCTATCATGGCAAGGAAAACCGGGGGCGAGGCGCTGCCATGGAAGAGAAACAGGGGCGCTGGCTTTCTTCGGTTGCCCACGCGCGAGGAAGCAGAGAAGGAAAGAAGGAAAGAAGGAAAGAAGGAAAGAAGGAAAGAAGGAAGAGAGGAGGAAACTGGCCGGCTGACAGTGGGCCATGGGTCCATACGGCAGTGAGGGTGAGGGAAGAGGGAAAAACGGTGATGCACGGCGCTTCCTTCAGAGTTCAGACATCGGTTCCACTGCACCGTGCCGGGTAAAACTGACAAAAGCTCCCTTGCTCTGGTTGGTTCAGTGAGCTGTCGAGCTCAGGCATTTTATTGGTGCCAAGGAGTTTGAATAATGCTAGGTTTGCTAGCTCTTAGCTCTTGTCATTTCATTTACTCTGGTTGGCATAATGATCCATTAAGCTCCAACAACAGAATTGTCCAATAGGTATTCTTCTGAAGACTTGTGTTGAACGATTTGGAAGTTTTGAAATTCTTTTGATGATAATGCATTTGGCCTTGCTCTGCTGTTTCAAGCATCGGACATAACCAATTAGTTAGAATACTGCTTGAGTTCATAGGTCTTTGAATGATATTTTGGTTGCAATAGATCTCGTTAAAATTGGTGAGGAAATAATTAAGTTTGGAAATGTCTGAATTAGTCACTTGATGGTTGAAGTACTGAGCTATCCAATTCACAAAGTTGGGTAATTCCGAAAACTTTTGAGGTGACAGACTTTTAACCAAAATTTCGAACGTTTTAGATCATGCTCAAATTGGTGACGGGATGCTTAGTCTTGGAATTATCTCAAGTGAGCAACTTCATTAGACTAATGAAGTTTCAAATGCTTTACTGTTTGTCTTGCTCCAATTAGCGATGCAATTGATCATGCTCAGGTTCAGCGACGAAATGCTTAATGAGGAAATAAGTTTTTTGTAAAGACGGATTTTCTAAGTATCCAAAATGACATTGAAACTTTTATCATATTGTCTCATAATTATATCTATTCCAAAATAAAAGTTTAGAGCCAAAATACTTATATTTATTTTATACAATAAATCAAATTGAAGAAGGCTCAAATTAATCAAAACTGTTTTTGACTTTTCCTAAGCAACAAATCATTTTAAATTCTTTTTGAAAATTTATAGAATTGACATAAAGGCAATGTAGGATTATATTTTATTTTTGATCTTGAGCTAAATTTGTTTTTGATAAACAAGGTTAAGATTCCATTTGTAAATAAAATAGAAGGTTTTTCTTGTGCAACAAAGCTCAAAGAAGTTCACAACATACTAAAAATTCAGTTTAAAATAATAAATTAAATTTTTTAATTATTTTACTTTCTTTTATTTTGAGGATGTTACAGTGATTAACTAATACTATCTACAATCGAATTTAGTGCTAAATATATATTAACTTACTTTCGTGTAAAATAATGGTATGTCGAATTTTGCTATTTTGCAGAATGTTTAGACAGGAGATAGAGAGAGAAGGGACACATGATATGGAGAAAAGGATGATGGTTGGTTTTCTGAAATGGTTTAAGAACCATTTGAGCTAGAGGAGAGATGGGATTAGCGATCACCTATGGGCATTATCATGTGGTCCAGATCTTCGAGTCACAATATACTCATCTTGCACTGTTAATGGCGTTCGGTACAACACCGTTGATCGTGAGAAAAACATGAAGACACAGAATAGTTCCATCATGACCTATGGTACTCATAAAGGTAAAGACACAGAATTTTATGGTTCATTGACAAAGATAATAGAGTTGGTATACAACTCAGATCTACAAAATCGTCGGTCAGTTGTTTTATTTTGTTGTGACTGGTACAATCTAGAGGGCAAGACAAGAGGCATTAAAAATGATGGATATTTTAATTCTGTCAATATTGAGAGGTTATGGTACAAGACAAATCCATTTATTTTGCTGTCTCAAGCAAAAAAGGTATTTTACCTACCAGATAATCAGTGGGGCACAAACTGGCGAGTTGTGCAGAAATTTGAGCATAGACATCTATATAATGTGCCTAAAAATGAGAGGCCCCATGATTGTGCATACCAAGAAGAAGATTGTTCGGATACTGAATGTAATGTGCAAGATATTAATCCTCCTTCGAACACTTATCACCGTGACGACGATGACGAAGTCCAACATGTTGATGCTGATGTAGTGCACAACATAGTCAACCAAACAAGAAGAGAGGATAGTTTGAGTGAATCCGATGAAGATGACACTTTCGTGCAGTTTGTTAGTGATAATGAGCATGACGATATTCCAATCGATGACAGCGATGAGGATTAGGTATGTACATGTAGATTTTTTTCTTTATATTGCAATTCCTATGGTTTTATTTATGCTAATTCCCCATAATCAAACTACTACTTACATTTGTTTTTAAAATTACCACACTAAAACTAATTTTTTCCCACATTAAAATTTAGTTGGAGCCAATTTTTACCTCTGCCAATTTTTACCTCTACCAATTTTCCCGCAAATTTCAGTGGAAACCACCCTATACCTCTCCCGATAATATCGACTCCCACTTCCCCCAAATACTAGGTCATCCCGCAACCTCTCCAGCCTCCACTGCTCCACATCCGTGCGAGACGAGGAGGCACCGCCGGTGATTCCCCACCTCCGCTACGAGGGCGCCGGCAAGCAGGTTCTTCTCCTCTACTACCCCTTCTTCTCCATCATCCCTCATCTCGCCTAAGCCATCGCTCCTCCCCCACTTCCAGTCGGCGAGGCTTCCCCACTGCTCCACTGCTCCACATCCGAGACGAGGAGGCGCCGTCGGTGATCTGCTACCTCCGCTACAAGGGCGCCGGCAAGCAGGTTCGTCTCCCTTCTTCTCCTCTACTACCCCTTCTCCATCATCTAGGTCCTCCCGGTGATCCGCTACCTCCGCTATGAGGGCTGCTCAAATCTTTCTTTGTATCTAGATCTGATTAAGCAAACAATCTAGATCCTCTAGGTCTTCCTTTACTGCTAGCATGATTAGGCAAACAATGTCTTTATTTATTCGGTGGATACAATTTGATTTCAGTCGGCATGTATTTATTTGAGTCCAGCCGAGATGTATTATTAGGAGTTATTGGATTAGAGGCCTTAGAGCTAGGAGAAAATTTATTTTGATACATAGAAGTACTATTAAATTTGCAATCTCATAATCCAAGTATATATTATGGTATAGCCATCTTTTATTCCATGTAATGGGAATGAAGCAATTGGATAACTCTATTCTGGTTCCCTTTTCCATACTTGTTCTGATCTAATTGCTCATTAGATCCATTGCCGTGTTTTTGTAGTGATGGGAGTTCAGATGTATTGGATTAGAGGCCTTATAATGATACATACTTAGAGCTAGGAGAAAATTTATTTTGATACATAGAAGTACTATTAAATTGGCAAGCTTATAATGAATAAACTGAGAAAAAAAGAATATCACAGGAACAATCTAATTGGTAACTGGAAGTTAATGTTAGCTTGTCAATTATCTGAGAGAGTGGACATAATTACCTACTATGCGCTATGATCCTTAGATTTGTTGTTCTTATACACTTCTTTTAAATTTCTGATTATGTTGTAAGTAGGTAAAGTATATACTGGTTCCACGTGAATATGCTTCTCTTCCAAAGCTACCATACTTGTTCTGATCAAAATAAATTTTCTCCTAGCTCTAATGCATGTATTTATTTGATACCATTTTCTTGTATCTAATTATATCTAATTTTGAGATGTGTATTATCTATTAAATGCAGATCATATATCCTAGGCCTTCAAAACAACCTATCAGGAGAAGCCAATGAGAACACGATGCACCAAAGGGAAAGGTTATTTCTCTTACTATCTTTTCATATGAAACTACGATTGTGATTGTGCATGTTGCATCATTCCATTGAGTACTTTGCATACCTATGCTCAATTTTTCATGGTTCTTGTACCTCACATGTTGAAGAACTTTCTTTATAGCTACTCTCTCACCAGTTTCTAGACACTTAGCCTTTTAAAGATAATTTCAACAAACCAAATGTCATTAAACTAAACACAATCATTGTTAACACCCCACAGAAGACAACTCCAAACGAACCATGCCCCATAACACGCTCAGCCATGTATCTAATTTTCTGCAATGAAATAAAAGATTCAGAACTATTAACTTGGAGAATTCCTTATTGGGATTAAAAATTGTAAGAATTACTGCAGGACATAATGGTAAAAAAATTTATCAAGTTGAGAACCATTGCCATTGACCACCACAACTTCATCTTCCTGCAATATTTGCATATAAGGGTCAATAAGAAATTCAAGATGAGGATGATATCGTACTGTCATCATAAGGATAGAGTAATATTATTATCAGTTCACAGGTTGTTTCTCTTACTATCTTTTCATATAAAACTACGTTTGAGATTATGCATGTTGCATCATTCCATTAAGTACTTTGCATACCTATGCTCAATTTTACACGTTAAAAAATGCTTACTTTTCCAACAATAATACTTTTTTTCTATAATATAGTACCTGAACTACATCCATATGAAGAGGCACGACGTGCAAACATTGAGCAGATAAAAAAAAGCACAATCCCTTTGTCTCCAACAAATAGCAAAAGATTTACAATCAACTAGCACTATAAAGCCTAGCAACTCAAATGTGCCTATAAATGTGGACTTTGATTATGACCCAGAAGATGATATGGAGGACGAGGAAGGTGTCCCTGCCATCATCGCTACACCCTCTAAGGTGCTTGTCTATCTATCTACCTGGGAACTAAGGATGTTAGATGCATGTACTTTTTTGCATTACTATCTTGTTCATCTAAATTGTAGGTCTTGCTTGCTTTAGGTTATTGTTGTCTTGCTGTATATTTCCTTTAGTTCACACAATTGCATTGATGATTTCTTTGCTTTCAGAAATTATATAAGAGATTGGCCAATAGGAAGCCTTTAAAATGCAAAAGTTCAGACACCGACAACATGCTTCCAGGTGGCACAAGACATTCAAAGAGAGTGAGAGCAGCTACACCAACCGAGCAATCCATTGGAGTCTCAAAAACATTAGACAAAAATTTGGAAGGAGCTCAACAGCAACAAGATACATCCAATCAAGCATTAGAGCCAGAACTTCATGATGATCAAGCTGAGAGAGAAGGACATGAACTGATTTTGGAACCTTAGAGTCCACCTGTAGACTAGTCCTCGGCCACAGAAGATTTGGACCCACAACAGGGCACTGATGATGTTGCGCCTAGTGACAACAACCAGCTACCTAACCAAGGTATGTTTGTTGTGCTATGTTCCTACATTTGTTTTAATTTCTTTTGCACAAACTGCTATCAAATCATCGATGTATAAACAGCAGGACAAATTCCAAAAAAGAGGAGGGGAGCCACAATAGGTAAACAGCTGCATAAGATGAATAAAATGATGGATAATAAGAGGATGCCCATCCAAATTGCTGAAGGTATGAGAAGGCCAACCAAAGCAGTGCAGTCTGCCAAGATTGCATAGGAAGCTGGCATTCAAATTAAGAACCACATGCCTATCCTCCCACACTGGAAACAGTACAAGAATGACAACAAAGTTTTTGAGGACTTCATCGCAAAATTAAATGTAAGTAAAATCGTTCATCATAGTATATGTGAATCAAGTTTTTAACCACCATGTTGTATGTTCAGATTTAGAATTACTAAGCCTGGTTAATACTACTCATGTATTCACTACACATTGATGGAACTTCGAACAATAGAAGTCTGCACATAGTACATGTATCTGATTGAACTGCACATAGTACATTTATCTGATTGCACATAGTACCTTTTTAAATCCTTTGTTTCCAATCCTTTAATCTTGGTAGGTAAATCTAGTCGTTGACGCCAATGATAAGGCCACCCAGGATGCATGTACTGATCTATTAAGGCGTGGCACAAGGCAGAATAGATATTATTTGAAGAAGAAATATTTTGATGGTGTCCCAGCAAATGAAATTCGTACAACATCTCCAGTCCCTAATATGACTGATGAGCAGTGGCAAGCTCAAGTTCTAATTTGGCTAGACCCGAAAAACAAGGTACTATGAGTCAATAATTAGTTTCCTCATATCATATTTTCGAAAACATCTAATTGAATCATGTACTATAGGAAATCTCTGAGAAGAACAAGCAGAACCGTGCTAAAGTGAACTTCCATCAAACGACAGGATCTCTTAGCTACATAGCACATTGCCATTCTTTAGTAAGTACAATTTTGTTGTAGTTATTTATTTTCCATATAGTTATTTATTTCCAATGTACAAGTATTCATCTTCTACAAATACTTACCAACAAAATACTTGCAAATACCCAATTACAGAAGGAGAATGCTGAAAATCGAGACATAGATGCATTGGATATGTTCAAGGCATGCCACTACAGCAAGAAGAAAAAGGCATATTCTGAAACTGTGCAGAAAGCATTGGTATGTTTCTATTCTTCATTCCGGTCTTCAAAGTAAATTCAAAAATATACCATGTACTGCATCTTTTTTCTTGGAGTGTTGGCAAACTTCAACTGTAGGCTTGTTGGTATGTACTACATATAGTACACAATTCAGTACATGTAAAAAAAATTAATTGTCCAGTGCCCTCTGACTATTCCAATGCAAAACTGAAATGTAGCTTTCCATGCTCATGTCATTAATTAATTGATTAGAACTATAATCAAATATGATCAATTGAATTGACTGCTTCATTCTTGAACCAGTAAACATTTATTTTACTATGGTTAGTGCAGCTTTGTTAGTGAGTGCACATTAAGTCATCTTTTCATTACTTCCATTTTGAAGTTTCATTTTCTATGTTCAAACAAGACTGAACATTATTTGTGTTCTATCAACTGCCATCTCATGTAAATAATACTTTTTAACATATGTTCTAAAACCTTTATAAATGCAAGCATATGACGATGGAAGGTTTATAAAACCTTTAGCAAGTGATTTGTTAAAATATTGTTTATTATCTTAGGTTGAGATGGAAGGTTTGGTGCAACATGATGGTGAGGATCAACCCTCATGTACTCCAACAGAGGCTGTCTCCAAGGTATTAACCACTAAAAGTGCAACAAACACATTCCTACAGAATGTTAGCATAAAATCAGCCAATACGAAGACTACAAAGATAGCAAAAGAGCAACAGCTTGAGGAGCAACTTGAAGCAGAGAAAAGAGGAGTAGCTACAATGCAAGGTACCATTGAGTAGCAGCAGCACGAGATTGAGGGCCTGAAGCAAAAATCTCAGGCATCAGATGAAGCCTTGATCAAAACTCAGGAAGAAATGGAGGCTCTCAAAAAGCAGCAAGAAGAAACCAATGTTTTACTGAGGAAGCTCTTGTGCCTTCAGAAACATAACTAGTAATCAACAACTTATGATTTTGGTTACCTGTGGGAAGTAGTACAACAAGATACTTATCAGTTATGTGTCTGGATGCATCTGGACTTATTTTGGTTAATTGTTGGAAGTGGTTCAAACACTTTATAAGGATTTATATATGTGTCTGGATGCATGTGAACTTATTCTTACTATGTGTTGAAGTCACCTTGAGACAATTATGATTTGTGATATTGTATAAAGTACTAGTTTCGGTCAATGTGCCATGTGAACCTATTCTTGCTATGTATTGAAGTCACCTTGAGACAATTATGATTTGTGATATTGTATAAAGTAATAGTTTCTGTCAATGTGCCTGTTCTACAATTTTATGACGATGAATGTGTCAAGAAAATAATCACTAAAAAATTGTCGCATCAGCTGACGTGTACGATGCTGACATGTCATTGACGTGTTAGTGACGAAAATTTTTTCTACGTGGCAGCCATCAATGATGAACAAAATTGTCACAAAATAGTTGGTCAACGGCCCGGTATAGCCGTCGTGACACTCTTTTTATGATGAAATGGATCTTATCAATGACATTTTTATAACCTTGTATGACATACCATATCGTCATAGAATGAGACATTCAATGACGCAAATTGAGACGTCATGGATTATTCTGACCTTCTATGACAAACATTACATGTTTCGTCAGAAAAAACTTTCTATGACACGGATACTATGACGCTTGCTATTTCGTCATGAGTACGTCATAAAAACCTAACTGTGACGATTTTTTGACATATTATGACGCATTTTCTTCATCATAGAAAGTCAAGTTTCTACTAGTGATTATAGAACCAGAGAGGAGTGCATGCAGGAGGCATGATGAATGGGGACATGGGGTTGAGGAAGGCAGAGGGGAGGAGAATAGAAGAGAGAACGTGGGGAAGGAGGCGCGTACACAACTAAGTCGTCCTAAGAAGCATCATGCACCAAAATTTATATGTCGGGATTAGATGTGGGTATCGGGTCAAACTTTTTAGGGTTGGCCCGTGGCATGAAAGGCAGCACGCCTGTGAATGGGGCGTACCGGTATAGAACGGTTGTGAAGACCGTGCCGAATTTGAAAACCGGGCATAGTGGGTGGCATGGCCCACCACAGTGGCAAGCAGGCATAGCTCGACACAACCTGCTCGCGGCATGCCACACGGCACTGGGCACACGGTGGGGAGGGATAGAGGGAGCGAGCATACCTGGCTTTGCCACACTCTCCGCATGCCCGCGGCATGGTCGCCACGTTCACCGCGCCATGCCCGCCACACGCTCCCGTGCCACGCTTCCAGCTTGTGACACTCCCATGCCAAGCCCGCTCACCATGCCCGCGGGTTAGAAGGGGGTGGCCACGCGGAGGAGGCTGAGGGAGGCTTCCATGGCGGAGGAGTCAGGAAGGGGGCGGCCATGGCGGAGGAGGCTGAGAGAGGTGGCAAGGGAGGCGGCCATGGAGGAGGAGGTCGAGGGGGCGAGGGGGGGTGAGTCGACGCTGAGGGGGGAAGGGGTTGTGGGCGAGGAGGCAGAGGGAGCGAGCTGGGGAGAGGCGAACCGGCGAGGGAGACGGCCATGGCGAAGGAGGCTGAGTTGGGTAAGGGCAAGGAGGTGAAGAGGCTCCGTGGGAAGGGGAGGCTAGAGAGAGAGAGAGAGAGTTGGGAGGACAGCACGAGAGAGAGAAAGAGAGACAGAGATTGAGAGAGACGATGACAAATATTGAGAGAGAGATGCTGAAGTATGTATCCATTTAAGGATGAATAAAATTATGTTTATTTTTTCCTAATATTTGTGTCTACTTCTTAGCTTTGTGAGTCTTCAACTTTTTTTCTCTTGTTGAAATAGTGCAAATAGATCGAGTTTAGATTGACACGACTCGCTAATCAGCCGTGTCTGGACTCGCCGATTATAAGTTGGAACAGCACGATACAGTGTAGGCCGACGGCCCATGTACCCGTCTATCAAATGGGAATGCATGATCGAGTATGAGCTTCATTTCGTTTAGACGGGGACGAGCACAAATTAAAGAAACGGCATGCATGCATTCATGGCAAGTTAAGTGCTCTTGACTCTCGTGATTGGAGGCGTCAAGGGAGATGCACGGAGGCTTGGACGATTGACTGACAAATGCATAAATACAGCACCCACAAATGATCCTAAATCGGAAGCATTGGACATGTGGGAAGGAGTTTTGAATATGATAAGAGCAGTGTTTCTATGTTTTTCTTTTAATATAAGTAGCATAAATTTTAAAGTAAACAAAGAGATGAGTAATCATCATCTACTATTTATTTATGTTTTAATATCTCTGCACCTATAAAAAAGAAAAGTATAGAAACACCTCTCGTAAGATAAATTAAATATGACAATCGACCGTGAACAGACTAGATTACTATCTCCAGCAGCTTCCCTTCAGCCTCTAAATCCCTTCACGAACAGATCCCAGATGCTCCAGCGAATTCCCTTCGCGATTCCCTTCGAACGTGATTTGGAGAGAGAATCTGGATAGAAAGGGATTCTCTCTCCAATCCCTTCACAAATTCTCTTGAGGGGAAGCTGTTGGAGATGGTAGGAAATAAAGGGAATGAATATGGGGAAGAGAATAGGGAAGGGAATGGAATGAAGGGAAATTGCTGGAGATAGTCATACCTCGCATGTTGCTGCGGAAATTTGTTGCAAGGAATTCGTTGCGACTGAAGTTAGAACACGGGAGAAAATTCAAGAGCATAAAGTTGGATATTAACATTTATTTGGAAGAAACAGATGCGTAAAGAGTACGAAAGGATAGAACGACAGTGATAGTAATATGTAGATGGCACTAATGGTTAGAATGTAAATGTAGGGGAGCTGAGTTACGAAATATGTAAATGAAGGCTGAACACTGAGTGGTTGGCCATCTCTACCTGAATGTAAATGAAGACTGAACACGACTCCGGCGGCAATAGCATGCAGTTTCCCTAGGATGCCGGCGGCAATAGCTCGATGGCACCACCGTGAGAGAGGAGAGGGCGGCGAGTGGTGCGTTGCTTCAGTGCTGTCACCACCAAGGATCAAAGTCCCGGCGTATCTCATTCTCAGGGAGAAATAACAATTAATGCATGCACCATCGAGAGGATACAATCAGGGAATTAAGAATGCATGGCTGCTGCAAGGAAGGAGTTTCCCTAGGATGCTGGCACGAAGTTAACACATATCAGAAGCCACTAAATCAAGGTCTGAGTGACCGCGAGAGTCTTGTATGATTTATATGGAAATAATACAATTGCGGCAAAAATTCCTGTGATGAAAAAAGAACTGATGTGCGGAGGTTTCTGTAAAATTTCTACGATGCACGTCCGCAACAAATGCACACACCGGCCGGCCGGCTAGAATGTTCACTACAAGAAATGATGTGAGGAGGTTTTTTTAGGCCAACATAAATAGATCGGATTCTGATTCTATGTTGACAGTGTAGCCTGTAGCATGATCGTGAATGTTCTATGTTGTCTCTCTCATGGCGGACAGCGGCCGTCGTCGTCGCCGTCACGGCACAGGTTTCCAATGTGAAAGCACATGTCGGAAGTTAACACATATCAGAAGCCACTAAATCAAGGTCTGAGTGACCGGTGAGAAATGGAGATAGGAAACAATATGATATCAGTATGCTCATTTCGTCTAGTCTTTCTGTTGGTTTTACAACATCTTTAATCTCCGTACCTAGCCAAAATACGTGTTATAAAAGAAACGGAGGGAGTATCATAAATATTTGCAAATGATTCCCCATTTTAGGTGAGAAAGACCTTTTTTTCGAGGAAGCGTGCAAAGCAGGACCTAAGTTTTGTCTCTCTTCTTTGTGAAGTACATAAATATCGGAGTTTTTATTATCTCTGGGAGGTTCTATGCTTTTCTTTTTTAAACTTGTATAGATATTAAAGCATAAATGAAGAGTAGATAGTGATTACTTACCCCTTCGCTTGCTTGAAGATTTGTGTAAGTTGTATTGGAAGGAAAAGTATAGAAACATTGCTTTTTAAAGTTTTGGTACCACTTAGTACTAGCTCAATATATATACACTTTAAAAAGGCATAATGGAAGGGCTGAGCCACTGTAATTAACTTCGCAAAGAGGAAGTGCATGCCTTCCCATCATTGATGTACTTATTTACCGCAAATAGACGGATTGATAGTCAAGGTCTTCGATGTTGAATCCTGCAAAGCATAGCAGTAGTCATAGGTAAGTGGCAAGGAAACAACTTGCATGCAATAGAGAGCTAAAGCCTCGGGCTGTCCCGAAAGCAATACTCTGTTCTCGCCAATGCATCACTCCCCAAACATGGCACTTAGATTTCCATTCACATCCATCATGTTGCTGATCGCCTTGTCCACTGCGGTTGTTGCTTCTTCTCCAGGTCAGAGCAAGCACAACGGCAGCGACACTGACCTCGCCGCGCTACTGGCTTTCAAAGCCCAGCTTTCCGACCCTCTCGGTGTCCTTAGTGGCAACTGGACCACCGGCACGTATTTTTGTCACTGGGTCGGCATCTCATGCAGCCGGCACAGGCAGCGCATCACCGCCGTGGAGCTATCGGACGTGCCCCTCCACGGTTTGCTTGCTCCTCACCTCGGTAACCTCTCTTTCCTCTCCGTCCTCAACCTCACCAACACCACCCTCACGGGTTCAATCCCAGATGATATAGGAAGGCTGCGTCGCCTCAAAGTCCTAGATCTTACGTTCAATGGCCTGTCAGGTGGCATCTCTGCCACCGTAGGAAACCTCACGAAGCTTCAATTTCTTTCCCTAAATTTTAACCATCTATCTGGTCCAATCCCGATAGAGCTGCAGAACTTGCGCAATCTAGACCGCATAAGTCTCATGACGAATTACCTCACTGGCTCGATACCAAACAGTCTATTCAATGATACGCGTTTGCTAACTTATCTGAACATCGGCAACAACAGCTTGTCAGGGCCGATACCAAATTGCATTGGCTCCTTGCCAATGCTCGAGCGCCTTATCCTGCAAGTCAATCATCTCGTCGGCCCGGTGCCTCCAGCCATCTTCAACAAGTCTACGCTACAACTTATCTCGCTCGGTAACAACTACAACTTAACTGGCACTATCCCTGGCAACGAAAGTTTCAATCTCCCGATGCTACAAATATTTGCCATCCAATATAACAGTTTCATAGGTCAGATTCCACCAGGGATCGCATCTTGTCGATACCTCCAAGTTCTTTCCCTATCCGAAAACATGTTTGAGGGTGTTGTGCCAGCATGGCTGGGCAAGTTGGCTCATCTCAATTGGCTTTCGTTGGCTGCGAATGACCTTGCTGGCCCAATAATCCCTGCTGCAATTAGCAACCTCACTTGGCTAGGTATCCTAGACCTGGCATCCTGCAACCTAGGAGGAGCCATTCCAGCAGAATTTGGACAACTAAGCCATCTCAAAAGGTTGCATCTCAACGACAATCAACTAACTGGACCCATCCCTGCTTCTCTTGGCAACCTGTCCGAATTAGCAATCCTAGAATTGGACCAAAACATGTTGGCTGGATCGCTACCAGCAACAATTGGTAACATGATCTCGCTGACGTACCTCGGTATTGAACAAAACCGCCTACGAGGGGATCTCAGCTTCTTGTCCATTCTTTCTAAATGTACAGAACTCTCGTACATTGACATCTCGTTTAATTATTTCACCGGGAACTTCCCTAGATCTGTTGGAAATCTATCAAGTCAGCTGCAAATTTTTCTTGCAGCTGGAAACAAGTTGGTTGGTGAATTTCCTGGTACAATTACAAATTTGACCGGTCTCAATACGCTAGATCTTTCAAGAAACCAACTACGTAGTGCGATTCCAGAGTCTATCATGATGATGCAGAATCTCATGGCGCTTGACCTCCATGGAAATAACTTGTTTGGCCCCATCCCATCTCAGATTGCAATACTCAAGAATCTAGAAAAACTATTCCTTTCAAACAACAAATTCTCTGGTTCTATACCAAAGGACATCAGCAACCTCACCAAGTTAGAAACCCTGAATTTATCCAGCAACCAGTTAGCGTCAACTATACCCCCAAGTCTGTTTCATCTTGATAGCCTCATCCAGCTAGATCTGTCTCAAAACTTCTTGAATGGTGCATTACCCGTTGATATAAGCTACTTGAAACAAATTAACTTCTTGGATCTCTCTACCAACAGCTTAGTTGGTAACCTCCCAGATTCAATTGGACAACTCCAAATGGTAGCCTACTTGAACCTATCACATATTTTGTTCAATGATTCGATTCCAAACTCTTTTGACAAGCTAGCCAGCTTGGAAACTTTGGACCTATCCCATAACGATCTCGTCGACACAATCCCAATGTACCTGGCCAATTTTACCGACCTCACTAGCTTGAACCTGTCTTTCAATAAGCTACGAGGTCAAATACCAGAAGGAGGTGTCTTCTCAAACATCAGCCTGCAATGCTTGGTGGGCAACATGGGGCTATGTGGTGCTTCGCATTTAGGATTTCCACCCTGTCATAGCAAGTATCGCAGAACCAATAGTCACGTGCTGAAATTCTTGCTCCCTGCTATCATCATAGCAGTTGGAGCTGTAGCTTCCTGCATATATGCATTGATTAGAAAGAAGGTTAAGAAGCAGCAAGGGATGACAGTTTCTGCCGGTGTGGTTGACATGATCAGCCATCAGTTAGTCTCCTACCATGAGCTCGCTCGCGCCACTGATAATTTCAGCGATAGCAACCTGCTGGGGTCTGGAAGCTTCGGAAAGGTCTTTAAGGGTCAACTGAGCAACGGTTTGGTGTTTGCATTAAAAGTTCTAGACATGCAGCTGGAACAGGCCTTGAGAAGCTTCGATGCCGAGTGCCGTGTACTTCGCATGGCAAGGCACCGCAACTTGATAAGAATTCTGAACACCTGTTCCAACCTGGACTTCAGAGCATTGGTGCTTGAGTACATGCCCAATGGGAGCTTAGAGACGCTCCTACACTACTCTGAAGGCAGAAGGAACTTGGAGTTTCTCCAGAGGCTGGACATCATGTGTCGGGACCCCGAATTTGCAAATCCGGACCCTCTGTGTATTCAGCACTAGTCCAGGAACGCGCTAGTGCACACAGTCTTAACATTGGTAAATATCACAATCATACCAATCGATATTATCAAAGTACTTTATTTAAATAACTATCCGGTTACTCGACCTTATGGTCAAGTTACAAATGTATGCCTCGCAAGGCGAAACTTATTAAAAAGAAATAATAGCAGCGGAAAATCAAATAAGGTAACATCGTGGCGCCATCCAGTATACCACAGGCAACTGACTGGGCTCGCTTCCCTAAGTAGACGGATCCTCTTGGAGTTCCTCCTCCAAAGCTGGTGCAGTCTCCTCTTCAACTGATATTGTGTTGAGGCAAGGGTGAGTACTTGGTACTCAGCAAGTCATGCACAGAATGCAAGCTAATATACTATATGCATGGCTTGGTACAAAGGAATAGCTCAAGGTATATTTGCAGTAAACAGCATTTGACAAGTAATATAAGTAGATTCAAAGCGATGAGAAATAAGTAAAGCGTAAATAACTTTTCAAGAAGTTTAATAAACATTTTTCCCCATCCTAAACCACATTTCCATCATCTTCGTTATTAAACCAAACCAACCTTTCAAATCCAAGTTATTTTCAGAAAGTCTAACCCTTGTTGTAATTCCCGGCGATGTCGATCACAGTGGACTCGGCTATTTAAATAGATTCTACACTCTGCAGAGGTTATGCACTTTACCCACAAGATACTGATCAAACACCACAAAGGCGAGTTCCCGTAACAAAGCCTTTCGGAAGCTTCAAACAACACAGGTGGTCCTCTCCGGTTCGTGCTCTACACCATCCCTTCCCTTAGCCAAGGCGAAGTATGGGACCAACACACCGTTAGATGGGTATCTGGCCACAGCCACGATACGCTCCCCGCACAATCACACAAGCGGTGTAATTGACACCCTGAGGCTCCACAAGTGAGTCCTTAGCGACTTAGTCAACTAGGGCCGTCCCATTCCAGCCATGTGGTTGCAAGTATGACCAGTTCAAAGGCTTGCAAGGTTAAGTCCTTAGAGTGACCAGGGCAAGACTACCCAAGAACCAAATCAACACTCCCAATGCCACAATCGGCCCACCTGATTACTCTTGCCACATGCCCCTGGCCGAAATCGTTTATCAAACCCCGCTTGATTACCATGCACCACGTGCCATCAACATCACATGATACTTTTCCAAAACAGGTTCAATATATCATTAAGTCAATATTAACATTTGATTGTCCAAAACCATGTCATGAGCACGAAAGTGTCTAAGCGTTATACTACAACGGTCTAAACCCATGTTGGCAATTTAATAATGTCCAACTAGTAATCCACAACTAGGGTGACAAAGGGTCATGGCACATACTTAAGTAATCAAGGTGTCATATAGCAAATTGGTATTTATCTAACCCCATGTTTAAACAAAGTATTTCTCTAATTGAACTAGCATGCAATAGTTTAAATCAAAATAGATTTCAAATAGGATCAACATGGTCAAAGCACAACTTGCCTTCAAAAGTACTTGCTCTTGGTCTTGAGTTGGATCCTCGAGTCAACACTTCTCCTTCGAATCCTTCCCAAGACTTCAACGTCTACTCGTAGCGTGCAAATAGCAATACACAAATAAACAATAGGCAAAAACATCCCAAAACTCCAAATAAAATCCATAAACAGAGAGAACATAATTTTCTGGATTTTTAGAAACTGAATCGTCAATTTTGGAGTTAAAACGCAAAAGTTATGATTTATTAAAGTTTAAATAATCAATTAAATAATATTACAGAGAAAAACTTTAGTCCAAAAATTAAATAAAATTCATATTTAGGTAGATCTCAATTTTATACAAATTTAGAAATTTGAATCACTCAAATCGGAGTTGAAACGCAAAAGTTATAAGCGTTTGAAGTTTGAAACAAAACACAAAATCATTATTTCGAATTAATAAATCATTTTCTTTTTCGGAAATTAATTATTGCGTCAAGATGGACACGTGTCAGCTCGATTGGCTGGTGGCGTCGGTAGCTCATGGGCTCAACCACGGCGTGGTTTGGTCCACAGTGGACTGGTCCACGGCTTCGGGTAAGGTCGACAGTGGGACCCATTGTAGCGTCATTCTTGGCGTCGGCGCTAGACGGCCGACGACATGCGGGCCCGCCATGACGTCAGCGTGACGCCATGGTGCGGTGTGGCCGCGTCGCTGACACGCGGGCCCAACGTGTCAGTGAACCGCGCCCTGTCCACGTGGACGCGACGGTCCAACTTCCTGACACGCGGCAGGATCCGGGCCGTCGATTTGAAAATCAACGGTCCCGATCGGATCGATGACGCACGCGTTTGGGGTGAACGTGGTCAATCTAAACCGTTGGATCTAGATCCAACGGCTAGGATTGATCCGGAAATCGCACGTGGTTCTTACCGTGGAACGACGTGGCGCAATCCGGACGCGTCGGATCTTGATCGGACGGTCCACGAGCTCGCGAGGACGGCGATGGCGTCGGCGGCGGCTTTGCGGCCGGAACCGGAAGACGACGCCCGAACGGGCGTTCCGACGCAGTCCGGCGAGATGAAGTATGAGCCCAGGTTCGTCTCGTCGCGGGGTTCCGACCGCCACGAGCGGCGAGCACTACCGGTGGTTTGCGGCGAAGGTTGAAGAACTCGGCGGCGCTCTTTGGCTCGGCGGCGAGAAATTGCGGCGGCTCTAGGGTTTCCCTGAGGCGTGGACTAGGGCAACGAGCTCGGCATGGAAAAGCGAACCCTGGGGCGACTCCATGCATTAAATAGCCTCGAGTCCGTGTCCGAGACGGCGGCGACGGCGAACGGAGTCCGCGCGAATCCGGGCCGAGACGAAGACGTGGAGCCGTACACGTGGCACGACCAACGGCCACGATCGCGGCGAATCGGTTCGGTGACGCGGCTCGAACCGCAGACGGCGGATCTCGGCCGTTGGATCCCGATCCAACGGCCGGGATCGATTAGGTTGGGAGCTGGTTTGGTCGAGTCAATCGGCTCGGGTCGGGTTAGTCGGACTCGAACTCGAGTCTGACTCGGGCTCGGTCGGATGAACAGTAACCGACTCGGTTTGATTTTCCAGCGATTTAATATTTAAAATAATTCCCAGTAATTCATTTAATTCATTAAAAATAGCAAATGACTCGAAAAATTCGAGAAAAATTCTGGAAAATATTTTGGATTATTTTGGACTCAAATAAAATATTTCCAGCAAAATTTTATTTGCAAAATTAAATTCTTTAATTATTTCAAAATGGAATAAATTCAAATAAATTCCAAATAAATCCAAATAAATTCCAGAAAATTCCAAAAATTCACCAAAGTGCCAAATCACACATGAATTTAAGAGACGCAAAATTTTGGGGTGTTACAACCCTCCCCTTAATAGAATCTCGCCCAGAGATTCAGTGGCTCACTGAGAATAGGTTTGGAAACTCTTTCTTCAAATCCTCTTCAAGGCTCCCAAGTCGCTTCGCTCTCTTCATGGTTGCTCCACTGAACTCTACAGAAACGGGTTGACTTGTTTCTAGTTTCTCGATCCATTGTGTCTAGAATCCTCACGGGATACTCCTTATAAGTCAAGTCCTTTTGCAACTCAATTAACTCTAGCGGTGTCTGTTCCTCAGGAACTCGGAGACACTTCTTCAATCGGGACACATGGAATACATCATGTACTCCTCGCTAACGATCGCGCAACTCTAGTCGGTAAGCAACTTCGCCTCTGCGACTCAAAATCTTAAATGGTCCAACATAACGGGGTGCGAGTTTCCCTTTGGCATGGAACCTCTTAACTCCCCGAGAGGCGTAACTCGAGGTATACAAAGTCTTACGGTTCAAAACTCAAGTCTCGGCGACGATTGTCAAGATAACTCTTTTGTCGTGATTGGGCTACCTTCAACCTTTCCCTAATCATGGCGACCGCTTCTTCACCTCTTGAAGAATATCAGGCCCAAAGACACGGCGCGCGGTCTCATTCCAATTCAATGGCGTCCGACAGTGGTCGACTCATACAAAGGCCTCAAAAGGTGACATCGTAGAACTAGCTTGATAACTATTGTTGTAACTAAACTCGGCATACGGCAAACTCTTATCCCAAGAGGTAGCATAAGCCAATGCACAAGCTCTCAACATATCTTCGAGAATCTGGTTGACTCTTTCGGTCTGTCCGTCTGTGCGTGGATGATAAGTCATCTTGAAGTTCAAACGGGTTCCCATGGCTTCATGCAACTTATTCAGAACCTTGAGGTAAATTGGGTACCTCTGTCTGATACAATCCTCTTTGGCACTCCGTGCAAGCAGACAATCCCGATCATGTATAATTCTCGCTAATTTATCTCCCGAGTAAGTGGTCTTCACGGGGATAAAATGGCCTACTTTAGTCAAGCGATCCACTATAACCCATATGGAGTCATAACCCCTTGAGTCTTCAAAGAAACCGTAATGAAATCCATTCCGATTTCCTCCCACTTCCACTCAGGTATTTTCATTGTTTGTAGCAATCCCGCTGGTCTCTCGATGCATTGCCTTGACTCTACGGCATACGCCGCACAATGCAACATGCTCGGCAACTTCACGTTTCATACTCGGCCACCAATCTCTCCTTGAGATCCTGATACATCTTGGCGCTTCAGGATGAATCGAGTACTTGAGTCATGGGCTTCTTCCAAAATCACCGCTTTAACTCCTTTTTGTTAGGCACACAAATGCGATCCTTCATCCACAACGTGCTCGCTCATCCAACTTGAAGTCCTCTGCCTTGCCTTCCTCCTTGATGGACTTAATCCTCGCGGATCTTGTCATCATCCTTCCGTCCTTCTCGGATCTGATCCTCTAGGGTAGGCTTTACTTCTAATGCGGCCAAGAATCCGCTAGGTACTACCTCAATCTTCGAAAATCCTCACATAACTCATCCCGACTTGTGGCTAGCAACGTACTCACGGTATGGCTTTTCCGACTCAGGGCATCGGCTACTACGTTGGCCTTCCCGGATGGTAATGGATTCCAACATTGTAGTCCTTGATTAACTCTAACCATCTCTCTCGCCTCATATTCAGATCCGATTGGGTGAATATGTACTTAAGGCTCTTATGATCCGTATACACTTCACATCTGTTTCCAATCGATAGTGACGCCATATCTTCAAGGCATGCACTACGGCAGCCTAACTCTAAGTCATGTGTTGGATAATTTTCCTCATGCGGCCTCAATCGCTTTGATGCATACGCGATTTACCTTTCCATTCTGCGTGACAAGACACATCCAAGTCCTTGGCGCGATCGTCACAAAAAATATCGAAGCTTTGAGCAACATCGGTAGAACTAACACCGGTCGACGCCAATCGCTTCTTCAGCTCTGAAATCCTTACTCACTTTGTTGCGTACATGCAAAGTTCTTTTCCTTATTCAGCTGGTGTGTAAGTGGTTTCGCAATTGTCGAAAAGCCTTCGATGAAACGGCGGTAGTATCCTGCCATTCCAAGGAAACTCCGAATCTGGAGTCACGATCTTGGTGCTCCCAATGTAACACAGCTTCTACTTTACTTGGATCTACGGCGACTCCTTCATGCGGTCATTACATGTCCAAGAAACTCCACCTTGTCCCTCCAAAAATCACACTTGCCGAACTTGGCGAAAAGTTGCTGTTCCTCGCCTTTTCCAAAACTCGCCTTAAGTGTTCGGCATGTTCATCCTCTGTCTTGGAGTAGATTAGGATATCGTCTATGAACACGCATTTACAAACTTGTCCAAATATTCCATGAACACCTTATTCATCATATTCATGAAATAATTTGGCGCATTAAATCGTCACCAAAGGACATAATTGTAAACTCGTAATGCCCATATCTTGACGAGAATGCGATCTTGAATATCTTACGATCGGATCTTCAATCGATGGTATCCCGATCTCGAGATCAATCTTGGAGAAAACTCCGGCTCCTCTTAACTGATCAAACAAATCATCAATCCTGGGTAGCGGATACTTATTCTTCACGGTGACTTCGTTGAGTGCACGGTAGTCAATGCACATCCCGAAACTCCCGCCCTTCTTCTTGACAAATAAAGCGGTGCTCCCCACGGCGACGAACTCGGCCTCGATAAATCCTTTCTCCATTAACTCTTCTAGCTGTTTCTTCATCTCTACCAACTCCTCGGTGGACATCCGATAGGGTCTCTTTGCTATCGGTCTTTGTGCAGGTACAAGCTCTATCACAAACTCTATGTCCTCGTCTCAAGCGGCATACCGAGGTAGATCTTCGGGAAAAACATCGGGTTACTCATTCACTCTTGGGACATCCTCTATGCTGATTGCCTTGGTACTGTTAACCATCAACTGTCCTTCTCTAACTACAGAGCTTGAAATTCCACTTTCTTCCCACACTGCTCTCAATCGAGATAGTCCTTCGTCCACAATCCAATACGGCCTTGTGCTTGGATAACCAATCCATTCCCAATATAACGTCTAGGTGCAGGTTTCCAAAATTATAAGGTTTGCTAGGAACTCTATTCCATCTATCAAGATTCTCACCGGAACATCCTACTTTCGCTCGGAGTTCTGGAACTGTGGGTTTGAACTAAAAGCATGCACTTAAGTCTTGCAATCCTCAATTCATTTTTAGTAGCAAAGCCTTGCGAAACAAACGAATGCTAAGCTCGAGTCAAACAAAATCAAGCAGGTGTATCGAGTTAACAAGTAACTTACCCAAGATGACGTCCGTAGCATTCTGCAAGTGCATCTGCGGTGACATGGTTGACTTGGCCTCTCACCACGGCCTGGGTGTGGCTCGTGATCGGGCGTCCTAGCCGGGTGGTTCCTAGGTTGAAGCGAATCGGGTCACTCCTGCTGTCTTCTTTGGACAGCTGTTGGCAAAGTGTCCTGGCTCATTGTTGTAGCAGCTGCCTCACTTGTTCCTTCTTGTTGCTCGAGGCCGCTTTCTAGCGGGGCTGGGGTTTGGTAGTTTTGATTGACGGGTCTTGGTGCCGTGACGGTGTCCTTGTTGCATTCTCGTGGTTGGAATCAAGAATTGATTTGGTGCAACTCTCGGTATTTGCTGCGTTCCTGGCGTGATCCTTGCCGTTGCATCCTGCGCTCTCGTTCTCATCCAGTTCCTTGCGCTTGTCCTCAAGAATAAGCGCCTTATTCACCAACTCTGGAAATCTGGAAAGGTGTGGGTGATCAACCCTACTTGCAATCCCGAGTTAAGTCCCTTCATAAAACGAGATGCCTGGATTTATCTCGTCGCTACATCCTCAAATGCATCGTGCTAGCCGTGGTGAACTTGTTCGGTAGTCGCCACTGGTGATTACCTTGCTTGAGTGCTCTGAACTCCTCTTTCTTAAGGTCCATGATTCCTTCAGGCACGTGATACTTTGTCGGAATGCACGGTGTGAACTCTTCCCAAGTGATATCTTGAGGGTTCTCTTGCGTGGCACGAAGTTCTCCCACCATTCTGGCAATGTTTCCTTCCAGTTGATGAGAAGCGTAGAGTACCTTCTCATTTCCTATGCATTGAGCTATGTGTAGCTTCCTCTCAATTGATCTTAACCAATCATCGGCCTCCAATGGATTGGCATTCCTAGAGAAAGTGGGTGGGTGAGTTCTCATGAACTCGACAGCCTTTGTATTCAGCGTGGTCCCCGATTAACTTGATTAGCAAAGTGGCCTCGAGCAAAGGACGTGCTGCATTTGTTGCATCATAGCATGCATCAATCGAGTCCGGGCAGCAAGAAAAGCTCCAAATTCTGCACATCCGATGGCGGTGCCGGTGCTCCATCATTGGGGTTTTCTGGCGGCGAGAACCACTCCCATTGCTTCCAAAGTTTCCACGGGTATTCACCATCTGTCGATTTGCTCTAGGTTTAGAGATGAGAGGGAAACAAGAATAGACAAGTAATATGGAACTTATTCGGGGCGAAAGGTGTAACTTTAAGGTCCAACTTTATTAACTAATGATATCAATAACTTGGTATGGTTGCTTACAATGCCTAAGGGCCTTGCAACACATACTGCACACTCAGCAAGCAATGAAAATCCAAATCGAATTAACATTGGAGTCTAACGCCTAAAGGGTGACTCTTTATTCTATGACGCGACTCAGCGAAGGAGTCTCACTATAGAACCTATGCTCACTCATCGAGAAAACCTCCACGGCCTGGGTACGGGTGCTGTGGCATAGGCGCGAAACGATTGCCATGTCCAAAGAATCGTGTCCTCTGTGGTAGTCGAAGAAGCAAGTGTCCTCATCAAGATCGACTCCTCCGGATCGGGCTCGTGTAGCCTAAATCGCTCTGGGTCCGTCCGCATAAGGTCATCTCCAACTCGTCAATCCTTCGTAGAAGGTGTGCCACATACTCTTGAGCTTCCGCCATCTGTCACAAGAGTGCTTTACGTAAGAACTCGGAATTTTTAAATTGTGACAAGGTAAGGAAAAATTTCAGCAAGAGACAAGAAAAGAGGGAAGGGGATAAGTCGAGATGTCATTTCTTATCTTGACAAATTTTTAGCTTTAGAAAATAGGTTTTATCCTCACTACGACCATTCTAGCTAGGGTTGAGCCTACAGTCAAGTATGGCTCTGATACCACCTCTGTCTGACCCCGAATTTGCAAATCCGGACCCTCTGTGTATTCAAAGCACTAGTCCAGGAACGCGCTTAGTGCACACAGTCTTAACATTGGTAAATATCACAATCATACCAATCGATATTATCAAAGTACTTTATTTAAATAACCAAATCGGTTACTCGACCTTATGGTCAAGTTACAAATGTATGCCTCGCAAGGCTAAACTTATTAAAAGAAATAATAGCAGCGGAAAATCAAATAAGGTAACATCGTGGCGCCATCCAAGTATACCACAGTAACCGATCGGGCTCGCTTCCCTAAGTAGAGCGGATCCTCTTGGAGTTCCTCCTCCAAAGCCGTGCATCTCCTCTTCAAGCGATATTGTGTTGAGGCAAGGGTGAGTACTTGGTACTCAAGAAGTCATGCAGAATGCAAGCTAATATACTATATGCATGGCTTGGTACAAAGGAATAGCTCAAGGTATATTTGCAAGAAACAAAGATTTGACAAGTAATATAAGTAGATTAGAAATCAGTAGATATAAGTAAAGCGTAAATAACTTTTCAAGTAGTTTTATTAAGATTTTTCACCATCCTAAACCTCATTTGCATCATCTTTATTATTATACCAATCCAACCTTTCAAATCCAAGTTATTTTCGTAAAGTCTAACCCTTGATCTGTAATTCCCGAGCGATGTCCATGCATCGTGGACTCGGCTTATTTAAATAGATTCTACACTCTGCAGAGGTTATGCACTTTACCCACAAGATACAGTCAAACACCACAAAGGCGAGTTCAGTAACAAAGCCTTCCGGAAGCTTCAAACAACACAGGTGGTCCTCTCCGGTCGTGCTCTACACCATCCCTTCCCTTAGCCAACGCGAAGTATGGGACCAACACACCGTTAGATGGGTATCTGGCCACACCACGACACGCCCCGCACAATCACACAAACGGTGTAATTGACACCCCGAGGCTCCACAAGTGAGTCCTTAGCGACTTAGTCAACTAGGGCCGTCCCATTCGACCATGTGGTTGCAAGTATGACCAGTTCAAAGGCTTGCAAGGTTAAGTCCTTAGAGTGACCAGGCAAGACTACCCAAGAACCAAATCAACACTCCCAATGCCACAATGGCCCACTGATTACTCTTGCCACATGCCCCTGGCCGAAATCAGCTGTTTATCAAACCCCAGTTGATTACCATGCACCACATGCCATCAACATCACATGATACTTTTCCAAAACAGGTTCAATATATCATTAAGTCAATATTAACATTTGATTGTCCAAAACCATGTCATGAGCACGAAAGGTGTCTAAGCAAAGATACTACAACGGTCTAAAACCCATGTTGGCAATTTAATAATGTCCAACTAGTAATCCACAACTAGGGTGACAAAGGGTCATGGCACATACTTAAGTAATCAAGGTGTCATACAGCAAATTGGTATTTATCTAACCCCCATGTTTAAACAAAGTATTTCTCTAATTGAACTAGCATGCAATAGTTTAAATCAAAATAGATTTCGAAATAGGATCAACATGGTCAAAGCACAACTTGCCTTCAAAAAGTACTTGCTCTTGGTCTTGAGTTGGATCCTGAGTCAACACTTCTCCTTCGAATCCTTCCGGCACTTCAACGTCTACTCGTAAAGCGTGCAAATAGCAATACACAAATAAACAATAGGCAAAAATATCCCAAAACTCCAAATAAAATCCATAAACAGAGAGAACATAATTTTCTGGATTTTTAGAAACTGGAATCGTCAATTTTGGAGTTAAAACGCAAAAGTTATGATTTATTAAAGTTTAAATAATCAATTAAATAATATTACAGAGAAAAACTTTAGTCCAAAAATTAAATAAAATTCATATTTAGGTAGATCTCAATTTTATACAAATTTAGAAATTTGAATCACTCAAATCGGAGTTGAAACGCAAAAGTTATAAGCGTTTGAAGTTTGAAACAAAACCTGAAATCATTATTTCGAATTAATAAATCATTTTCTTTTTCGGAAATTAATTATTGCGTCAGCATGGACACGTGTCAGCTCCTGATTGGCTGGCTGACGTCAGCCGGCTCATGGGCTCAGCCCACGGCGTGGTTTGGTCCACGGTGGACCCGGTCCACAGCTCGGGTAAAGGCGGCGGTGGGACCCGGCTGTAGCGTCATTCTTGACGTCGGCGCTCGGCGAGACGGCCCGACATGCGAGCCCGCCATGGCGTCAGCGTGGACGCCATGGTGCGGTGTGGCGCGTCGGCCGACACGCGGCCCAACGTGTCGATGAACCGCGCTCGCCCACGTGACGCCGACGGCCCAACTTCCCGACACGTGGCAGGATCCGGGCCGTCGATTTGAAAATCAACGGTCCCGATCGGATCTGATGACGCACGTTTGGGGTGAACGTGGTCAATCTAAACCGTTGGATCTAGATCCAACGGCTAGGATTGGATCTGGAAATCGCACGTGGTTCTTACCGTGGAACGACGTGGCGCAATCCGGGACGTCGGATCTTGATCGGACGGTCCACGGAGCTCGCGAGGACGGCGATGGCGTGCGGCGGCTTGCTGCGGCCGGAACCGGGGAAGACGACGTCCCGAACGGCGTTCCGACGCAGTCCCGGCGAGATGAAGTATGAGCCCAGGTTCGTCTCGTCGCGGGGGTTCCGACCGCCACGGCGGCGAGCACTACCGGTAGTTTGCGGCGAAGGTTGAAGAACTTCGCGGCGCGCTTTGGCTCCGGCGAAATTGCGGCGGCTCTAGGTTTCCTCAGAGGCGTGGACTAGGCAACGAGCTCAGCTTGGATAGGCGAACATCGGTGGCAGCTCCATGCATTAAATAGCCTCGAGTCCGTGGTCCGAGACGGCGGCGACGCGAACGGAGTCCGCGCGAATCCGGGCCGAGACGAAGACGTGGAGCCGTGACACGTGGCACGCACTAACGGCCACGATCGCGCGGCGTAACGGGTTCGGTCGGACGCGGCTCGAATCTGACGGCGGATCTCGGCCGTTGGATCCCGATCCAACGGCCGGGATCGATTAGGTTGGGAGCCGGTTTGGTCGAGTCAATCGGCTCGGTCGGGTTCGGTCGGACTCGAACTCGAGTCGACTTCGGGCTCGGTCGGATGAAACGAATCGACTTCGGTTTGATTTTCCAGCGATTTAATATTTAAAATAATTCGAGAATTCATTTAATTCATTAAAAATAGCAAATGACTCAGAAAAATTCCAGAAAAATTCTGGAAAATATTTTGGATCATTTTGGACTCAAATAAAATATTTCCAACAAAATTTTATTTGCAAAATTTAATTCTTTAATTATTTCAAAATAGAATAAATTCAAATAAATTCCAAATAAATCCAAATAAATTCCAGAAAATTCCAAAAATTCACCAAAGTGCCAAATCACACATGAATTTAAGAGAAGCAAAATTTTGGGGTGTTACATCATGCTAGGCGTATCACTGGCAATGGAGTATCTGCACCATGAGCACTACGAGGTGATCTTGCACTGTGACTTGAAGCCTAGCAACGTGTTATTCAACCAAGACATGACGGCACATGTGGCAGACTTCGGCATTGCAAAGTTGCTGTTAACTGATGACAACTCTATGATCTCTGCGAGCATGCCCGGAACGATTGGGTACATGGCACCAGGTACTAGCTAGCACTTGTACTATTGTTCATTCTAGCACTTTTTAAAATCATTGGTTGATCAATCATGCTCTAATTTCATTATTGTTTGTGAATTTCTTGAGCAGAGTACGGTTCAATTGGAAAAGCATCACGGAAGAGTGACGTGTTCAGCTACGGGATCATGTTCCTTGAAGTCTTCACCAGAAGGAGACCCACAGATGCTATGTTTGTTGGACAACTGAGCCTTAGGCAATGGATTCTTCAGGCGTTTCCTGCAGAGCTTTGCCATGTTGTGGATGGCCAGCTACTGCACAGCTCTTCTTCTTCTAGCTGCAACTTGGATGGCTTTCTTATGCTAGTATTCGAGATCGGTTTGCTCTGCTCGAGTGACTCGCCTGAGCAAAGGATCAGCATGAGTGATGTGGTAGTGAGGCTGAAGAAAATCAAAAAGGAGTACACTAACTCGATAGTAGCGATGCAGGGTGCTGGTCAGTAAGTTGATTACCCTTGCTATATATCTCTGTTTACTGCTGCACTAAGAATTAATAGAGCAGCATTAGGTGCCTTTTACCTAGTTTTCCCTAAGTTGTACTGTACGGCGACCTCGTTGGTCCATGGGTGTATTGAGAGGATGCCGGTGGATTGTTAATTTGCTATGCTAGAAAAAAAAAACTACTAGTACTAGTATCCATCCTACACGAATATCAGTTTGATGCAAGCTCAATAAACTTGCTTTTTATCGTGATGAAGTTTTTAATTTCAGAAATACCTGAAAAATAGAAACAAAAAGTGCAAATTTTATTTTTTTTTAAAAAAATTTGGATTCTTTTTTGGCAATACCTAGAAAAAAAAGAAAACAAAAAAGTGTTAGTTTTCTTTTAAAAACATTTCTTTGAATTTTTTTTAGAAACATTCCTTTAAAAAGTTTTTAAAATTAAAAAAATGTAATTTTGGGAATACCTCCAGAAAAAGGAAACAAAAGTAAAATTTTGTTTTAAAATATTCCGGTAAAAAAGTTTTAAATTTTTTTTAATTTTTTTTTTAAAAAAGAAATCGCTGTAGACGTCATGGTAGAAACTACGTACACTGATCTAAAAAAGGTTTAGAAATTAAAAAAATTCAAAAAAGTCACTGTTTATCATGTACCCAGTCAGTATGGAAATTACAGTGAAAGAAATAATGATTTTATTTTAAAAAAAATCAGAAATAAAACATAATTAAAAATATGATGCGTTGTAGCTTGAAGGAACAGAAAAAAGAAAGATCTTGCTGCTGTTGGGATTCAATTGAAAAAATGCTTATCTTTTTGCAAAATCACTGTAGTTTCTAAAGTACATACCAAGAACAGAAAAAAAGTATGAAGCCTTTTTCATACTCTTAGGAGTACGTACTCCTACCTCTAATATACCATTTAAACGAATGTGTTATACTCATTTATCACTTTCAATATACTTCAATAATAATTCTAACATACTACAATACAATATTGTTGAAAAAAATTCATCGGAGCCTTTATTTTTTTACTATATACCCTTATTTATACTTAAAAAGAGTATATAAATAAATTATGTTATAAAGGGTTTTCCCTGTCACACAGAGATTTCAGTGTTTGCATATGCAGCGATCATGGTAACAGAACTGAGCACACAAGAGGATTAAATAGGAAACGTACTCACGGTTGATCGTACAAACGTTATTTTCTGTAGATAGTTGGGACAATATAGATTCCTGTGGACACACCTGCCATTTGTGACGTGAATGTTTCGAATTGGTTTGGGAATTCCTTTGACAGCAACTGTCTCTATGTGTGTCACAGTTGTGATAATTCCTATAGAATCTGTGTGTCGACGATCGTTAGTTTAAAATATATAATGACAAAACAAATAGTATCCTGTTATGTAATGTGGGAGAAGGGAAAGAAATAGGCTGATAGTAAACAATACCAAACAACAGCAACCTATCGTTTGCTCTGCTCCTGAGAACATCAAATGAAACAAGTGTGCATGCATATGTAGGGAACCTTTCTGAAATCTGTGCATCCATGGCAGTACCCTGAAACCGAAAATAGGATATCATGAGACCGATGCTGACGATTGGTTGAGATGAGATAATGAAGTGAAGAATGAACTATACCTGTTCGTCAAGGAAAACCAAATCAAGGCACAGAACCCTGACAGGTTTAATTGTTCTCATCGACATGCTGTGAGAATCGAGTAGTTCTCACATGGACGCGAACGATGTGACTCCTGGCTGATATCCTTCAACCAAGTGTAATACATCTGCACACAGGAATAAACAAGATGAGTGTTCTGAATGAAGTAAGGGCCTGTTTTGAATGAAGTAATGTGGGAGAAGAACCACCGGTGGAGTAGGCGACGGGGCGCGAGAGGAAAGGGGGACCGCACTGGAAGGAGCGACGGCCTCGAAGAAGAACCACCGGCGGAGCACGCGAGGTCGTGAGGCAAGGTGTCGGGGCCCGGGAGGAAATGGGGAGCACACCGGGAGGAGGGCTTAACGCGGGGGCAATGGCGATGTCCTCGGGCGGCGGTGGCGTGGCCTCGAAGGATCCGGAAGAAAGGATCCTATGACGCGCAGAGATCCATCGCCTCGATCGGAGGTCCATCGCCTCGATCAGAGGGGCGGCGAGGCAGCGATTGGCCGACGGACAGGGATAAACAAGATGAGTGTTCTGAATGAAGTAAGGGCCTGTTCTGAATGAAGTAATGTGGGAGAAGAACCGCCGGCGGAGTAGGCGAGGCCGCGAACCAAGGCGACGGGGCGCGAGAGGAAAGGGGGATTGCACCGGAAGGAGCGACGGCCTCGAAGAAGAACCACCGGCTGAGCACGCGAGGTCGTGAGGCAAGGTGTCGGGGCCCGGGAGGAAATGGGGAGCACACCGGAAGGAGGGCTTAAAGCGGGGGCAATGGCGAGGTCCTCGGGCGGCGGCGCCGTGGCCTCGAAGGATCCGGAAGCAAGGATCCCATGACGCGCAAAGATCCATTGCCTCGATCGGAGGGCGCCAGCGCTGCGAGGCTGCGATCGGCCGACGGACAGGGATACAACTTGTCCGTGATTTCGAAATTGTTGGGGGCGTTTTTGCAAATAACGTGACGTGACATGGCTAAGCTCCGCGAAATCTTTCCAGCGTATTAGCAATAGTATTAGCAGCTAACAGAATTAAATTAAATAATACATATATTAAACCTTTTAGGTTTCCGGTTATTTTTAAATACAGAAATTTAAAGTGTAAAATTTATTCTAACAACCATCATAACTGCTATATCGTAACAGTTATATTTTTTGGGGCGTATGTACATAGCCATTTGCACTTTCAAGTTTTGCCCATTTTTGAATGTTCATAGTTTAGCATATCTCAATGAGTCGTTGTAATTTAGTCCAACATTTTCTCTCAGAAGATTCATCATCGAATGACGATGATGAATCTTTTTTTACAGTAGCATACCTAGCACAGGAGCAAAATGAGTGTGTGCCATGGTGTGAGCACCCCCTCTTCCTATACCGTACTGTACGCCGTCTACTGTAGCGTATAGCACCGTATAGCAACAGGAAGCCTCGACACCGAAAATCCGAATCTAAAAATTCGATCGACGGGATCGAACCCTTAGCTTCGGACCCGGTGCCTGTACGCATCTGATACTGGATCCCTGGATCAGTAGCCCAGTATCGCGTACCCACAACCCGAGTATCAATGCACGAAAAGATAAGCTAATTTAATTTACATAACTGGGTGTAAACCTTGAACAAGAGTATTACAGAAACCAAAAGAAGTAAAGCGACAGCGGAAACAAAAGAAAGGCAACCAGCGCAGCTGGCCTGACCACCCCACAAAGCTCTTGATGGAGGGAGGGACTACGAAGCCGCAACACTCGCAGAAAAGGGGCTCGCCATCATCCGGGACATCATCATTACCTTCCTCTGTGGAAAAAGGGTTAGCAGCAACGGTGAGTACACGTATGTACTCGCAAGACTTTAGTGTATGCAATTATAATTAATATGCAGGCTGATACAATTGAAATGGCTACTACACTAAGTCTATTATGAAAGCGGATTTGAAACAGATTCATCGAAATGTAATACATAATTTGAAAGACAGCAGCTTGAATAAAACATATTTCTGATATAAGTAACAATCGAGCTCCACAATGCCACCATCCATGGTCGCGGTGGGATACGAATCGACATCCATACATGTTCATAAATCCTCCAAGTATCATATCCACATATCCACAAATCCATCAAGTACCGTATTCAACCACATACTTTATATCGACTCCGAAATAACTTTTCATTTTCAAAACCAAACCAAATTTCTATACTTGATATGATTAAAGAAGATTTGCTCATAACCGTGAGCACGGCTAATCGATTAGAATTATTTGATACTCTGCAGAGTTTGCGCACTTTACCCAAACACAACTCAGACTTGCATCCTCGCTATCCAGGGTACACGCGATACACGAGGTATCCGATATACAAGAATGATCTATTCTTTCCCATCATTGAGGTTATAGCCACACCCCAGCACCGGTGACGGAAAACCCACTGCTATGGCGATAAGAGGCCAACCACCACTCAGGCGGCCACGGAATGCCCATCGTGACGACGGCGAATTGTTAGCCGCGGCATTATCCCATAGCAAGGCGTACACCGTTGTATCAACAAACATGAACTGGAGCGATTCCCCGCTGCAAAAGTACAAGCGCACTCACGAAGGTGCATACGGCGGGTCGTGAGGACACACACACCGCGCTTGACTGCTCAACACGGGAGAAAAGGTCCACACTTCGGCCTACCAACAGGCATGGCTATCCCCTCACACTTCAAGTACTAGAATAGGCTGCCCCATCCCAGCATTGCGCGGTTGCACGGTGTTCATTCAAAAACCGTCACAAGTTCGGTCCTTATATTTTTGCCTAGTGACTCAAGCGGGGAACTCCACTTAACTCGCCAACCAATCGCCACCATGTTTAACTAGCACATATTATACCTCCCGCCAAGTCTAATTACCAACTAGACACTGCACATTTTTATCAAATTACCTTTACAAGTCACATTTCCAAAACATTTCCAAAACCAGTTACAATTATCATAAGTTTTGAGCAATTGGTAAATGACTGACTTTGCTCCTCTCTATTGCAGTGTCTAAGCATATGCATTTACTAAGTCGTTTATACCCAAGTGACATTTTATTAATTGTCCAACCCTACTAAGGCTATCAATGAACTCTGGGAATTTAATTGAGGAAAAACCACCAAATCAGGGTATATCTACCATTCCCACAAACTAGCACTTTACTGAATGTAAACAATGCATATATTTTGAGAAATCAAAGTAAACATCGTGAAATATAGGTTTCAAGATGGTCAAAGGAGGTGCTTGCCTTGTTGTTGCACTTCGGTGATGTCCGGGATGATGTTCGGGTCGTTCGAGGCGAAGCCCGACTCGCTAGCCTCTAATCGATCAAAGCAACAAAACGACAGAAAGAAATACAACTTAGCAAAAGAAAGATTTAAATGCACAATGAAATGCATGCCATGCGAAAGAAACAACAAAAATACCGCAATTCGCAAAACCCTCAACCGAACAGACCAGGGGGACCTGGACATTCCGGATATTTCATCCGGACAGTCCGGCTAACCCGTACACTCCGGCCACACATGCCGGATACTCCGGACTGGGGCGGACACTCCGGACTGGGGTCCGGACACTCCGGCCCAGGCGCAACTCACCTAACTAACACGAGGGATCGAGGTACCACCAAGCTCTACGGCACTACGAGACCCCGATCTACGACTTTCCTACACGCGGCAAAACCGAAGAAGCTCCTACTAGCTTAATCCACGAGAAAAGACACTAATCCAAGGAACCACTAACCAACCCTAATCAACCCTTGGATCAGCATTACCACTACCCGATCTACCCCACTAGTACCCACATTCCTCAATCCAAGCCCCAAATCAATCCCTAGAACCACTACACCCAAAACCCTAGAGCTTAAGATCCAACTCCAAACTTCAAATCTAAACCTAAGCTCTAACTCCCACCATTGACGACCCTAGAACCCAAGAATCCCACAAATCAACCCTCGAGAGAGAGACCTACCTCCAAGGAAGATGGAGGAGAAGCAATGTCGGGTGGAGGAAGGAGGATGCCGGCGTGAGGACGAGCTAGAGGACACCGGGGAGGAGCCACGGAGGTCGCCGGCCGGTGGGGATCGCCGGAGTGGAGCTAGGATGTGATGGAGATGCACGGGAGAGGTGGGAGAATGACCAAGTGAGGTGGGGTGAATGGGGGACCACGAAATGGGACTTTTATACAAAACCCCGCAAATACCGGACACTCCGGCCACTAACCCGGAGACTCCGGGTTGGGGTCTTCGGTATAGCCAACCCGGACACTCCGGCATTTGGTCCGGACTCTCCGGGTTGGGGTGTTCTGTCAGCATAACCCGGATACTCCGGACTTTTATCCGAACATTCCGGGTTGAATCCGGACATTCCGGATGTGGATCCGGATACTCCGGATGTCCCAAAAACTTTTGAACTTAGGGCCATGACACCTACCTCACTAGAACTCCGACAAACCGAAGATTTAGCAAGAGCATGCTCGATTCTGAAGATGGCTAAAAGCTAGATCAACAATAGGGTTAAACGGACCTAACGATGACCTGAGTCTAAATTCTAAAGCACACGTGCCATGCATTGCTCCGAACACCTGGCTTTTAGGTCAATTAAACACTTTTCCAACTCAATTTTGCAACTAATTAAGTCGGGCGGTTAAACGTGACCACGATCAAAGTTCACGAGCTCCGATTAAATAGATCCCTAACTCCTTTTGAAGATCTTTAAGTTCCCCAGTAAACTAGGTAATTTGTATTTCAAAAGGACAGAGGAGTGAGTATTTGGATCAAAGGCTAAGACATTACGGCAAGAGCTCGAAAACTGAATTCAATCACCGAAATCACTTGTCGGCGATTAAATGGGAAATTGATTTTGGGCGAAGTTAATTAAGTTGAAGGGTTCTTTTTGATCCCATTTAAGTACATATAGCTCAAAATGCAGAAATACACAAGAACAGTGTATTATTGAACAGTGTTTGAGTACAAATGTACAGTGACTCGAGTATAGAAATACTCGGGATATTACAGTCTACCCCCCTTACAAAAATCTCGTCCTCGAGATTGCTAATCCTCTCGAAGAAAGTCGGGGTATTCTGCCTGAATATGGTCTTCACGCTCCCACGTGGCTTCATCTTCTGAATGGTTGCTCCACTGGACCTTGAGCATCTTGATAACATTTGCGAGTGTGACGCCAATTGCCTCGAGAATACTGATTTGGATACTCGATACGAAAGATCAGGCTGCAAATCAAGATGGTCCAATTGGGTAACTTCCAATGGAACCCGAAGACTCTTCTTCAATTGGGACACGTGGAACACATCGTGAATGTCCGAAAGATGTGGCGGTAGCTCAAGCCGATAAGCCACAACACCAACCTTCTCAAGAATCCGGAATGGACCGATGTAGCGCGGGGCTAACTTCCTGCGGACTTGGAATCTACGAGTACCGCGGAGTGGTGAGACCTTGAGGTAAACAAAGTCACCCACCTCAAAACTCAACTCGCGGCGTCGACGATCAGCATAGCTCTTCTGACGAGACTGAGCTTCTCTCAGCCGGTCCCGAATCAAGCCGACTTGCCTTTCGGCCTCTTCAATCATGGCTGGCCGAAGAATTGCCTCTCACCAACCTCGGACCAAAAGCAGTGGCGTTCTGCACGTCTGGCCATAAAGAGCCTCGAAGGCGACATCTCAAGACCGACTTGATGATGTTGTTGTAGGAGAACTCGGCAAATGGCAAGCATTTCTCCCACGATTCTTTGTCAGCCTGACACACAAGCCCTTAGCATGTCTTCTAGGATTTGGTTTGCCCTTTCCGCCTGGGTCTGGCCGCTTTGGGGATGGTAAGCGATCAAGGATAGCTTAGTGCCAAGAATGGACTGCAAACTCTCCCAAAATCTGGAGGTGAACTGCGAACCACGGTCAGAGACTATGACTTTTGGAACTCCATGAAGACTTTGTTCATCAGATTCATGAAGGTGGCTGGTGCATTGGTGAGGCCAAATGAAACAACTGTGTACTCGTACAGACCGTAGCGAGTAGTGAATGCGGTCTTCACAATATCCTCCGGACGGATCTTGAGCTGAAAATAGCCGGATCTCAAGTCTATTTTGGAGAAGACTCGAGCTCCGCCTAATTGGTCAAACAAATCGTCGATCCGAGGGAGAGGATACTTGTTCTTAACAGTGACCTCATTCAAAGACCGGTAATCAACGCACATGCGAAGAGTGCCGTCTTTCTTCTTCACAAACAGAACTGGATCGCCCAGGAGAAGAACTGGGACGAATGAACCCTTCTCTAATCGCTCCTTGAGTGAGTCTTCAACTCAATCGGCTCATCGGCCAGGCATCCTGCACGGACGCTTAGAAATTGGAGAAGTGCTGTAAGAGATCGATGATGAACTCCAAATCACGATCAGGTGGCAAACCTGGCAACTCATCGTGGAACACATCGGGTACTCACATATCACCGCACTGATCGGTCCTCGAATGTAAAGAGCACTGAGCAAAGGCTGCTGCACTGCTGGAATAGAAGAAAAGGTGACAGCAACGCCATCAGGGTTGACTAATGAAATGGATCTCCTGGCACAATCAATATGCCCCTGATGCTTGGACAGCCAGTCCATACCCAGAATCACATCAAGACCCGATGTCTCAATGTTGATAAGATCACCCCGAAAACCTACCCCGTTGATCTCAATTCTAACCCCTGGACTCATGAGCTCGGCAGTCAAAACAGATCCAGGCGAGCGGATCAACAAGTACTTCTCGAGGTACAAAGAACAGACCTCATGTTGAACAACAAACTTTGAAGAAATAAAGGAATGCGATGCTCCAGAGTCAAATAATACCAAGGCGGGTACGGAATGAACAGACAACGTACCCAACACCACATCTGGAGCTGCTGTTGCCTCCTCTGCGGTGGCCACATTCAGGTGGCCATGGCCCGGAGTCAAGCTGCTCGAGGCAGGGCGTCTGATCGCCACTCCCACGCCCAGGCCGACCACGGGGCGTCTTTGGTGCCGGTGCACCCGTTGTCTGCTTCTTCGCTGCTCGGACAAGCATCGAAGTGGCCCTTCCGCCGCAGCGGCAAGTGATATGGCCAAATGGGTTCTGGGACCCCAACTGCTGCACTGGGCGGCTAGGTGACTGCACCGAACTCTGGGCAGGGCGAGGAGGCAAGCCCTGGGACCTCTGAACTGGCGGCGCTGAAGGCTGGAAGCCAGACTGAGTGAAGGTGCGAGTCCTGGAAGGTCCGCCACTGACTGGCCGCTGAGCTGCCCACTTGCGCTTGCGGCTCTCCATAAGCGCCTTGGTGCCATCCTCAATGCTAATGGCCTTGCTCACCAAGACCTGCAGGCTAGGAATGTCATGACCGGCGAGCTGGAAACGGATCTCCTCGGTGAGGTGCTCCTTGAACAATGTCACTCTCCTAGCCTCAGTGGTCACCTCATCAGCAACATAGCGTGACAAATGGTTGAAGCGGTGGAGGTAGTCCATCACTGTCATAGATCCCTGGCGAAGGTCGTAGAACTCCCGCTTCTTGATCTCGATCAAGCCCGCTGGAACATGGAAGGAGCGAAAGGCAGTCTTGAACTCTGCCCATGTGGTGACCTGATCTGCAGGGCGAACAGCCTTGAAGCTGCTCCACCACGAAGCTGCCGGTCCCTGGAGGTAGTAGGCGGTGTACTGAACCTTCTCCGCATCGGTGCAACCGACTAACTCCAACTTCCCCTCCATGTCGCTAAGCCAATCCTCTGCCTCCATCGGATCTGTAGCTGAAGAAAAGCTCGGCGGTCGAGTTCGCTGGAACTCCGACAACCGAGACTGCTGCTGCTGCTGCTGCTGCCCCTGAACAGCCTGGACCATCAGCTCCATGAGCTGAGTCTGCCGCAACATGAGTGCAGCCATGTCAGGAGCAGGAGGAGGTGGAGGGAGCTCCTCGCTCTGGGCATGTAGCTGAGACTGAGCCCCAGCTGACCCACCAGTAGGGACCTGCGACTGCTGGGCCCCCGCACCCATCAGATCGCCACGCTCCTCAAAGATCATCAATTTCTTTGGAAGCGCACGAACTGCTCTCCTCCGGGGAGGCATCCTGAAATGCGCAGTTGAGTCGATTAACTGTGCAAAACAAGTGCCGAATGATTGATCCCAAAGGATGCACTCATAAACACAAACATACTAAAAGCATTCATTCGAAGAAGCATAAGAACCAATTCAAAAACCATCTCAGGGAAACGACAAAATAATCCCTAATTACAATCACAGACATCTAACCTTAACCCATTCTGAGCTAAACCCGCGTCCCTCCTAATTCTTTTGAACAAGATAGAAGAAGGAAACAATTTTTTTGAAATTTGGATTAAGATCAGATTCATTTTGAAGAGTAGATAAGTGAAAAGCTATAGAATGGACAAGAATAGCATTCTACACTTTCAAAATAGAGTTTTGTACTTCAAAATAAATTTTGAGAAGAAAAATCTGTTCCTAAGTCTAACGACCAGGCTAACTAAGTCCTCCTGCAGTCAACCTGGCTCTGATACCAACGCTGTGAGCACCCCCTCTTCCTATACCATACTGTACGCCGTCTACTGTAGCGTATAGCACCGTATAGCAACAGGAAGCCTCGACACCGAAAATCCGAATCTAAAAATTCGATCGACGGGATCGAACCCTTAGCTTCGGACCGGTGCTCAGATGCATCCGACATCGGATCCCTGGATCGGTAGCCCGATATCGCTGCACTCCACAACCCGAGTATCAATGCACGAAAAGATAAGCTAATTTAATTTACATAACTGGGTGTAAACCTTGAACAAGAGTATTACAGAAACCAAAAGAAGTAAAGCGGCAATGAAACAAAAGAAAGACAACCCGCACCGGCCCTGACCACCCCACGTGCCATCGACCGAGGGAGGGACTACGAAGCCGCAACACTCGCAGAAAAGGGGCTCGCCATCATCCGGGACATCATCATTACCTTCCTCTGTGGAAAAAGGGTTAGCAGCAACGGTGAGTACACGTATGTACTCGCAAGACTTTAGTGTATGCAATTATAATTAATATGCAGGCTGATACAATTGAAATGGCTACTACACTAAGTCTATTGCGGAAAGCAGGATTTGAAACAGTTCATCGAAATGTAATACATAATTTGAAAGACAGCAGTTTGAATAAAACATATTTACAGTATAAGTAACAACTGAGCTCCACAGCTGCCACCATCCATGGTCGCGGCTGGGATACGAATCGACATCCATACATATTCATAAATCCTCCAAGTATCATATCCACATATCCACAAATCCATCAAGTACCGTATTCAACCACATACTTTATATCGACTCCGAAATAACTTTTCATTTTCAAAACCAAACCAAATTTCTATACTTGATATGATTAAAGAAGATTTGCTCATAACCGTGAGCACGGCTAATCGATTAGAATTATTTGATACTCTGCAGAGTTTGCGCACTTTACCCAAACACAACTCAGACTTGCATCCCTGTCATCCAGGGTACACGCGATACACGAGGTATCCGATATACAAGAATGATCTATTCTTTCCCATCGTTGAGGTTATAGCCACACCCCAGCACCGGTGACGGAAAACCCACTGCTATGGCGATAAGAGGCCAACCACCACTCAGGCGGCCACGGAATGCCCATCGTGACGACGGCGAATTGTTAGTCGCGGCATTATCCCATAGCAAGGCGTACACCGTTGTATCAACAAACATGAACTGGAGCGATTCCCCGCTGCAAAAGTACAAGCGCACTCACGAAGGTGCATACGGCGGGTCGTGAGGACACACACACCGCGCTTGATCGCTCAACACGGAGAAAAGGTCCACACTTCGCCTACCAACAGGCATGGCTATCCTCACACTTCAAGTACTAGAATAGGCTGCCCCATCCCAAAGCATTGCGCGGTTGCACGGTGTTCATTCAAAAACCGTCACAAGTTCGGTCCTTATATTTTTGCCTAGTGACTCAAGCGGGGAACTCCACTTAACTCGCCAACCAATCGCCACCATGTTTAACTAGCACATATTATACCTCCCGCCAAGTCTAATTACCAACTAGACACTGCACATTTTTATCAAATTACCTTTACAAGTCACATTTCCAAAACATTTCCAAAACCAGTTACAATTATCATAAGTTTTGAGCAATTGGTAAATGACTGACTTTGCTCCTCTCTATTGAATTGTCTAAGCATATTCATTTACTAAGTCGTTTATACCCAATTGACTTTTTATTAATTGTCCAACCCTACTAAGGCTATCAATGAACTCGGGAATTTAATTGAGGAAAAACCACCAAATCGGGGTATATCTACCATTGCCACAAACTAGCACTTTACTGAATGTAAACAATGCATATATTTTGAGAAATCAAAGTAAACATCGTGAAATATAGGTTTCAAGATGGTCAAAGGAGGTGCTTGCCTTGTTGTTGCACTTCGGTGATGTCCGGATGATGTTCGGTCGCTCGAGGCGAAGCCCGACTCGCTAGCCTCTAATCGATCAAAGCAACAAAACGATGTAAAGAAATACAACTTAGCAAAAGAAAGATTTAAATGCACAATGAAATGCATGCCATGCGAAAAGAAACAACAAAAATACCGCACTGCAAAACCCTCAACCGAACAGACTGTGGGGACTGGACATTCCGGATATTTCATCCTGACAACCGGCTTAACCCGCACACTCCGGCCACACATGCCGGATACTCGGATCGGGCGGACACTCGGATCGGGTCCGACACTCCGACAGGCGCAACTCACCTAACTAACACGAGGGATCGAGGTACCACCAAGCTCTACTAAGACTACGAGACCCCGATCTACGACTTTCCTACACGCGGCAAAACCGAAGAAGCTCCTACTAGCTTAATCCACGAGAAAAGACACTAATCCAAGGAACCACTAACCAACCCTAATCAACCCTTGGATCAGCATTACCACTACCCGATCTACCCCACTAGTACCCACATTCCTCAATCCAAGCCCCAAATCAATCCCTAGAACCACTACACCCAAAACCCTAGAGCTTAAGATCCAACTCCAAACTTCAAATCTAAACCTAAGCTCTAACTCCCACCATTGACGACCCTAGAACCCAAGAATCCCACAAATCAACCCTCGAGAGAGAGACCTACCTCCAAGGAAGATGGAGGAGAAGCAATGTCGGGTGGAGGAAGGAGGATGCCGGCGTGAGGACGAGCTAGAGGACACCGGGGAGGAGCCACGGAGGTCGCCGGCCGGTGGGGATCGCCGGAGTGGAGCTAGGATGTGATGGAGATGCACGGGAGAGGTGGGAGAATGACCAAGTGAGGTGGGGTGAATGGGGGACCACGAAATGGGACTTTTATACAAAACCCCAAGAATACCGGACACTCCGGCCACTAACCCGGAGACTCCGGGTTGGGGTCTTCGGTATAGCCAACCCGGACACTCCGGCATTTGGTCCGGACTCTCCGGGTTGGGGTGTTCTGTCAGCATAACCCGGATACTCCGGACTTTTATACGGACATTCCGGGTTGAATCCGGACATTCCGGATGTGGATCCGGATACTCCGGATGTCCCAAAAACTTTTGAACTTAGGGCCATGACACCTACCTCACTAGAACTCCGACAAACCGAAGATCTAGCAAGAGCATGCTCGATTCTGAAGATGGCTAAAAGCTAGATCAACAGTAGAGTTAAACGGACCTAACGATGACCTGAGTCTAAATTCTAAAGCACAAGTGCCATGCATTGCTCCGAACACATGGCTTTTAGGTCAATTAAACATTTTTCCAACTCAATTTTGCAACTAATTAAGTCGGGCGGTTAAACGTGACCACGATCAAAGTTCACGAGTTCCGATTAAATAGATCCCTAACTCCTTTTGAAGATCTTTAAGTTCCCCGGTAAACTAGGTAATTTGTAATTTCAAAAGGACAGAGGAGTGAGTATTTGGATCAAAGGCTGAGACATTATGGCAAGAGCTCGAAAACTGAATTCAATCACCGATACTATTTGCCGGCGATTAAATGGGAAATTGATTTTGGGCGAAGTTAATTAAATTGAAGGGTTCTTTTTGATCCCATTTAAGTATATACAGCTCAAATTGCAGAAGTACACAAGTACAGTGTATTATCGAACAGTGTTTGAGTACAAATGTCTGATGACTCAGTATAGAAATACTCGGGATATTACTGATCTACCCCCTTACAAAAATCTCGCCCTCGAGATTGCTAATCCTCTCGAAGAAAGTCGGGGTATTCTCGCTGAATATGGTCTTCACGCTCCCACGTGGCTTCATCTTCTGAATGGTTGCTCCATCGACCTTGAGCATCTTGATAACCCGATCGCGAGTGTGACGCCAAATTGCCTCGAGAATACGGATCGATACTCGATACGAAAGATCAGGCTGCAAATCAAGATGGTCCAATTGGGTAACTTCCAATGGAACCCGAAGACTCTTCTTCAATTGGGACACGTGGAACACATCGTGAATGTCCGAAAGATGTGGCGGTAGCTCAAGCCGATAAGCCACAACACCAACCTTCTCAAGAATCCGGAACGGACCGATGTAGCGCGGGTATAGAAATACTCGGGATATTACACATGGGGTTCTGTTTTTTGCTTCATGTTGAGGACCTTGCCCCAAAGCTTCATGTTGAGGACGCTGCCCTTGCGGATGCGCTTCCACGACAGCGCCACGAGCATGCGGATCTTCACCGCGAGCTGCCTCACCCACCCTAGCTCCTCCACATCGAACGTCGGCCGACGAATCCTGGGTCTTGCCGATGGTTCGGAGAGGATCCTGCTTGGTGGGCTCGGGGGAGGACTCGATGGCGTGGACCGGGTCAAGGACAAAGCTGGGGTGACTGAGCGGTGAATGGAGCCTATTCTAGAGCGCAGGCCTCCACAAGGGTCCTCACGGGCGCGGGAGCGGCAGCCGTTGCCTCCAAGCATATGCCAAATGGGATGGGGAAGGGAGAGAGAATCTCATGGGATTTGGGGATTCTCTCTCCTATCCCTAAAGATAGGGAATGAAATGGGGAATTTGTTGGAGCATGAATCGCAAGCACTATAGTAGCTGGTTACTCAATTTTTGAATTGGGAACGAGATGAGGACTCTATTGGAGTTGCTCTTAATTCAGTCGACACGTTCGTTTTTCCTGAGGCCACGTCGCCTGCTCGATTCGCCGCTCAGTCCGGCTTAAATAAATTGTGCCCTCTCTTAGCACGAAGCGGTGCCGTAGCGCAATGATGACATCCTCACCTCGCGTGTTTGACCCCCGCGTGCGCCCCCCCCCCCCCCCGCTTCGCTCAGCGCAATTTTTGCCCGCACGACGAGTGGCGTGGGCATCCGAGCAAGATGCATTGAACATGTTTTTTTGCGGAAAACCCCCTAGAATGCTCTAAAATTACATATAAGTACCTTTTTTTGCTGTAAGACCCCAGAGTTTCCAACTTGTTTTTTTGCAGAAAGGCCCCTGGAATGCTCCCAAATTACATCCAAGCCCTTTCCTTGCTACAAGGCCCTCCAAAAATCCCCCTTTTTTCGCAAAGCCCCCCCCCCAAAAAAAAAAAAGAAAAGAAAACACGACTAGAGGTCTGTCCCAAAATTCTAAAATTATTTTTTTTCCCAAAGTACCCAAAAAAAGAAATTACATCTGGGTCTATTTTTTATAATAGGAACCTCTCAGTAATTCTGGAATTTATTTTTTTCCCAAAGGTTTCAAAAAAAAAAGAAATTACATCAAAACCCATTTTTTGACCCAAAAAATGAAATTACACTTAGGTCCATTTTCCCCAAGAAATCCACGAAAAAAATGAGCTCAACCCTAGGGCATATCTTTTTGCAGAAAAAAACTATGGGATTCCGAAAAAACACCCTCGCGGTACCACCCAAAACTACATTGAAATCCACGAAAAAATGCGCTCAAGCCTAGGGCATATCTTTTTACAGAAAAAAGTTCGGGATTCTGAAAAGACCCTCGCACAGCACCACCCAAAACTACATTTTAGTCCATTTTTTGGCGAACGACTCCGAAGGTCTTGAAAAATTGTTTTTTTGCATGTTTTTCGTGAAAAATCGCCACTTTTTTTTTTTTGAGAAAATGCCCCCAAAACCTTTTTAAATTATGTATAGATCCTTAATTTTTTTGCAAAAAAGACGCCAATTTTTTCCAAAAAAGATGCCTGATTTTTAAAAATACTTAAAAACACAAAAAGAAACCAAAATTAGCCTCTTTTTTTTAGCCGCACAATTTCTACCATCGGACATGTGCACGCCGCGCCCACGCTGGCTAGTTCCTCCGAAACAAAAAAATTAAGGTATGAATACCTAAATTCATACCTTAAATGATGGAGTATCTTATCTTTGCTCCTGCTGTCCGTGGATATATAAAAAAAACAGAGCAGAATGAGAAAACTCATAGAAAAAGTGCTATAAAAAATAGGAGAAAAAAATTAGCAGCCAGCTAGGAGAAAAAACCATGGCATTTGTCAACACCGGCGGATCCAGAGGGTGGGCCGGGTGGGCCCCGGCCCACCCAAAAATCCCTCAAGCCTCAGCCCAAAAATTGCACCCAAGGAGTACAGGACCTCCAGGCGTGAGGCAACCATGCCGTAAGCCTGTAAAAATATACGACGCCGTGACGGCTGCACTGCACCTCTCGTATTCCATATTTCCATGCAAGCTCGAAGTTCCGATCTGATCAATACGGGATTCCTATCGCCTGTCCGTTCGGCGCTTCGGCTGATCGGCTCTCGCCGCATTGCACGGGTGCGATCGCAGCCGGCAGACGCAGAGGCGGCATCGCCAGACGCTTGGCCAAGATCGGCTGCCGGAGATCGGCTACATGCGCGCTGGCGCCGACGGCCGGCATGCGATGCGGCGTGCCAGCCTTTGCTTCCGAAGTTCGATCTATCGTGCACGTATACGTATGAATCGTATATTTGTATGATTAGCGCGCTTGTATGTATACCAACTTATTTATTTAATTTATCCGTTTCCGGTAATTGTACATTGTACTATTGTATTGCAGAATTGGTGAAACATGAAGAGGGATGGAGATATTGCATCTCTTTTTCGAAAACATGCAGCAAAGAAGATTGCTTCTCCATCGTCTCCTTCCCCGGTTGTGGCAGAAGAGCGCACTCAAGAACAAGATCCAGGGGAAGATGTCTCACCACCACCGCCACCGCCACAACCACAGCCACCGGTTTATGATATTGATCGTCTTCCACATGATCCAGGGGAAAGACTGCCCATTGTAAGTTATCCTGTCAATGATCAAGATGCAGTTCGGAGAGCATATATTCTTAAAGGTCCATTCCAACCTTATGCACATGATTTTAAGAAAAGGAAAATTGGAACTAGAGATCGGCAATTCAATGTTTTATGGTTTCATAGATATCAATGGCTTGAATATAGTATCAAGAATGAATCTGCATTTTGCTTTGTATGCTACTTGTTCAAAAAGGGAAAAGGCAAGGGCAGTAGGATTGATGCATTTACTAAAGGTGGTTGGAGAAACTGGAATAGAGATGATGCACTTGATAAACATGTGGGTGGTGTAGGGAGTGTGCACAATGCAGCTCAAGATAGATACAATTTATATTTGAATCCTACTGCAGCAATTGATGATCAAATCGTGAAGGTCAATAGTGAGGAATTACGTCTTTACAAGATCAGGTTGACTTATTCACTTAGATGTTTGAAGTTTCTTTTGCATCAAGGATTGGCATTTCGTGGACATGATGAAAGTGAAGAGTCTAGCAATAGAGGGAACTTCATTGAACTTTTGAAATGGCTTGCATCAAATAGTGAAGAGGTGGATAAATTTGTTTTGAAGAATGCTCCAGGTAATTGCACCTTGACTTGCCCAAAGATACAAAAGCAAATTATTCAATGTTGTGCCATAGAAACCAGAAATCAAATTATTAAAGAACTTGGTGATGAGCACTACGCAATTCTAGCTGATGAGTCTAGTGATGTATCACATAAAGAACAACTAGCTCTTTGCTTGCGTTATATTGATAAATTGGGAAGGCCATGCGAGCACTTTCTTGGAGTTGTGCATGTAGATAATACCACTTCTTTGTCACTTAAGGAAGCAATTCAAGCTTTACTTGTTAGTCACCATTTGACTATAAGTCAAATTCGTGGTCAAGGTTATGATGGGGCTAGCAACATGAAAGGAGAGATTAAAGGGCTGAAAACATTGATAATGAAAGAGTCTCCTTCTGCTTATTATGTCCACTGTTTTGCACATCAACTCCAGCTAGTTCTTGTTGCTGTTGCCAAGGGAAATGATGATTGTGTGTGGTTTTTTGATCAAGTATCTCTCTTGTTGAATATTGTTGGGGTTTCTTGTAAGCGACATGAAATGCTTCGAAATGCTAGACTTCAGAATGTCGTGAAAGCAATTGAAAGTGGTGTACTAGAAACTGGGAGTGGACTAAATCAAGAGATGGGGTTACCTAGGCCCGGTGAGACTCGATGGGGTTCTCATTACAAAACTATTGTCAACATTATTGCTATGTATCCAACAATCCGTGATGTACTCATAAGTCTTGGACAAGATACTTCACAAAGGGCTGATTGGCCAAAAATACATACTATGGTTGGAGTGTTTGAGTCATTTGATTTTATTTTCAGTGCACACTTGATGCTTGTCATTCTTGGATACACAAATGATTTGTCCGAGTGTTTGCAAAGAAGAGACCAAGATATTCTCAATGCAATGTCACTTGTTAGTTTGTCAAAGAGTAGAATGCAACAATTGAGGTCTGATGGGTGGGTTGCATTCCTTCAAAGGGTCACTTTGTTTTGCAATAAACATGATGTTGAAGTTCCTGCAATGGAAGGTAATTATGTACCTTATGGAAGATCAGTACGGTTTGCTCGAAACCAAACAAATGATGACCACTTTAGAAGAGAAGTATATATAGGTATCATTGATCAAATTAGTCAAGAGCTTGACAATCGCTTTGATGAGGTTAATATGGAGTTGCTTTCTTGTATGGCAGCCTTGAATCCCGCTGACTCATTTGCTTCTTTTGATGCACACAAGGTACGTAGACTTGTTGATTTCTACTCTAATGATATTTCTTGTATGGTAGTCTTGAATCATGTTGGCTTATTTGTTTCTTTTGATGCACACAAGGTACGTCGACTTGCCGATTTCTACCCTGATGACATTTCGTGTTCAATTATTAAGACTTGAAATGCAACTTGAGAACTATATTGATGACATGAGAAACGAAGATAGCTTCAAAGGCCTAAACAATCTTGTTGAGCTCTCAGTAAAGCTTGTTCAAACAAAGAGGCATAAAGTTCATGATTTGGTGTACTTGCTTCTCAAATTGGCATTGATTCTACCGGTGGCGACGGCAAGTGTTGAAAGAGCATTTTCTGCTATGAATTTCATCAAGAATAAGTTGAGAAATAGGATGGGTGATAGTCTTTTGGACGATTGTCTAGTCACATTCATTGAGCGAGATATTTTCTTTAAAGTGAATGAAGAAGATATAATAGACACTTTCATGGCCATTAGAAAGCGTAGACCCAACAAAAAGTAGTATTGTAATCTTCTTCAAACTATTGCAGCTGTGTAAGCTTCTTTAAGTCAAATTTCATACTTTGTTGTTGATTTTAAGATGTTCGGAAGACATCTTATTAATATATCATGATGCACTTTCGGTAAATTCTATACTTGTATTGTATATTGGCATGTTACATTTGCAGTATTTAAAAAATTTATGCCAAGTTGGACCACCCATACCCAAAATCCTGGATACGCCACTGTTTGTCAACAAGGATAAAGGGTTGTCTTCTTGGTGGCTCTTGTGGCCATGGCCTTCCCAACCTGCAACGCAGAAAGTAAGAACAGGAACAGCTAGCCTAGTCATCATGCATGCCCCCATGCATGGATCGATCCATATACAGTACACTACTAGCACTTGCTCCTTATATTGATTTACTTTCTACCATATATGTGCAGCTTGATTAGTTGAATTGTACCAATATTTTTGCGATCTCCAAATGAAACGGTATTATTAGTTAATTATTATTATGTAGATATATCCAACAAGTTAAGTGATTTAAAAAAAATCAAGATTGTCACATTGTTGTCCACACGTGTATATTTTGGAGAAAACATTGTTGTCGTCATGGATGGACCGTAGTAGTACGTAATAGTATGTGGCCTTGGTGCCCACATATGGGCCCACGGTTCTTTGTCCAAGCCCAGTTGCAATCCAGCCCAACCCCCCAGGACGAATACACCAAACTTTTAATTTAACTAGCAGCCAATTGATGACATCTATCCTCTCACAAAGTTATCAATGACATCCAAAGATACGACCTGGTTTAAAGTAGTATAATTGAAAACAAGATTGTCGTCTAGTTTTAATTCACTGTTCCAGCCGGGACAATGTATCAAGCAAATTAAGAAGACATCATATGGATGCATTAGATAGTAGTACATATTAAATGTGGGAGAATAAACCTGATCTCCAAGATGTTTGCCAATGCTAGCTCCTACCTTCTGCCTCTGTATATAACAAGGTTCATCATGTTTCAGAGAGTTTTAAAACTAAAACATTAATATTCAAATTTCAATTTCAAAGTTTAAACTCGAGTTTCAACATGTTTCATATAGTTTTAGCATATCTCATATAGTTTCAAAACCACATCATGGAGAGTTCCAAAAACTAAATGCTCAATTTTCAATTTCAAAATTGAAACTTCAAGCTTCATCGCGTTTCAAACAATTTCATTACCTTTAGAAGAGTCTTGAAACTAAAACATCAAGTTTCAATGTAGTTCCTCTGGAGACGTGTTTCTGCACTGCCTACTGCTGCAGACTGAAAATGCATTCATTCCATAATATTTTTTTAAAAATAATATTATTAAAAAATAATTCCCATGTTGCTCCCAACTCGCAACCACTACGAGGTGGTCTCAAACATCGGATCTGCCAGCGACGGTAGCGCAGCAGCCGATGGACATGGAATCAGATAGAGAGATGGGGGAATGGAGAGCTGGCTCATGTGGTCGCAAATCTGAGATCTAATTAATCTGTATCGTTATAACCTAGCTTCCCTATCTAAGTAAGCACTCTAGACCACTCTCTTTTTCTCACGGTTAATAAGAGAATTTTCCAGACTTTCAGCACAACATATTTGGCCACAGGTCCAAATGTTTACATTAAAAAAATAGAGTTGTATTTTTTATACAAGTTGTACTTATGATTTCAAATATAATTGCATTTCTTACATAAATAGTAGTAATAACTTCAATGTATATCCGATTAATGTGCACATATAATATTGACCCCACCAAAATAGTTTTTCCTCCAAACACGGGGGCATTTATTAGTCGGAGTGATCCGGAAGCAATAAATCCCCATATAAAAAAAAATCAATAAATAGTTAAATACCACACTCAAAAAAAGAAGAAATAAAAGAGTATACATGGAACTATGTGCGAAATCGTACAGTGTCATTTATTTGCAATCTAACACGATATCAAATCTTGGCACTGTGATATGAAATCATTAACGTAAGAGAACATAAATGTAGGAATCGATGGATGACTAAGATTTGGTTGTGCCCTATATTAAGGCCTGCAAAGGCCGGAGCTGTTGTTTTCATGGCTCTTGTGATCGTGATGTCAACTGGCTTCTCACCCTGCCAAGCATCAGGTACGTAGGAACATCTCTCTTCTATTTTTTTTACTTTGCATTTTTTTCAGATATGCCGACGATCAAATTAATTAACCTATCAGCAAATCTTACTTACGTGTTTCAATGACGCAAGCTGAACTCTCTTCACCTGCATGCTGAAATGCGAAAGCTATCACATTCCTTTCATAAATTCCTATTGCAAGCTCCAAGATCCACTGCAGTGCTGCTGCGTACATTTTGCGGATTCTTTATTTCTTTTTGTCTAAAGTACTCCAAATAAAATAGTACAACCCTAAAGTCTGTCCAAGATTTGATGCATAATGTAACATCCCGGTATTTAATATGCCCGAATGCTATCAAACATAGAGTAAGTAACCTCTAAATACCACACTTACAAGTAAATTACAGCAAAGGAACAAATGCTAATACCGAAAATTTCGGCAGCATCTCCTTTGTTTTTCTATGATTCGGAGCATCAACAAAGTATCACAAGTTATATCATAATGGAAAGCCTCTAAAACAGCAATAACATGTGGCATAGCAACAATATAAGTCCAGGATAAAGCATTCAACCACTTCATGAGCTAAACGAATCAAATAGTAAGACCGAGCACACAGTTAAGCAATTCTCCAAGTTCCATGGCAATACTTTCATTATCATGACACCAAATGAAGACACTGTCTAATTTGTGTGGAGCTACGTGTAGGTGTGTAGCTAAACCCTTTTTTCCCGCATGCTGGTTTCATGGTACCTAAGAAAAACAACATAAACACAAGCGTGAGTTCATCACTCAACAAGTATATTGCAATGGAACAAGAAAACACATTGCAATACCTTCATCACCACTTTTCACATACAACATCATACACATCTCATATTCATAGTGTAAACATATCATTGACATCATAATAAATCATCCTCATATAACATCCTCATATAATGCAATGCAATGTAATGCAATGCGATGCACATGTCTCCTGGAAACTCATAACGGTATGGTTGAGTACACACCCGTCGGTGTGCAACTTCTCCCCCCTTCCATCCCAAAGATGGAGGGTGCCTACTCCTCGCTTCCCCACACCGCGGTGGATGGAATCACGATGTAGGACTTACTCATTGGCTTTCCGGATTAGTCATAACTTTCTCACCGACCTTCCCCGGACTAGCTATGACTTTCTCACTGCCCGAGCCATGTAACATGCCATGCATGCATTTATGCCAACATCATATTTAACTTGTACATTAACACATGGCATCATCATGGATAACTTGTACATTAACACATGACATCATCACATACTAAACATACTCATCCTATCAATGGCAAACATTAAAGCATGGCATATGAACATAGCATATATTCAAACTTCAATCTCAATCAATCAAACAACCTACAATCGCTATCCATTACAATATACTTGCCTCAACCACGGGCAACGGATTGGCGGGAAGTAGAAGGCACTCTCGGGGTCGCACCACCTGCACATAGGCATCACACACTCACAAATATGTCCACAAAACAGTACGCAAACCCTCATCTACCCCGACATTGCCAACTACTCGCAAAACCTAAAAACAGAGGTTTTGTTCCGTCGGGACAGCAGCCTTCCAAAAGGCATAACTTGAGTTCTGGGACTCCGAATCAATTAAACGAGTACATCCTCGCGTAGCTTAGGAAATTTCCAAACTTTTTTTAGTGATAGGGAAAGACTGATTCGGACTCTAAAGTTGTTTAATCTACAGATTACCGTGATATGTTCCAATCGCGTCACAGATTTTAATACGCTCGGTAAAACAGTCATAACTTTCAAACGGCTGATCGGAATTTAACGTTCTTTATGTCCACTGAAAGATAATGAAATTATCTACAACTTCTTCAACATCTGTACAGACAGATTCGGATTCTAAATTGACGAAAAACGTAACCCTAGGTTGACTGCTCATGCTGTCCCAAAACAGAAACGTGGCAACATCTAGATCTAATCCAATTTACTCAATTCCAGCACCACCAATTGATCTAAAAACTTGATAAACACCCTTATAACAGTACCTAGATCAACCCCAAGGAATACCATGATCATACCTTCGCCCGACGACCGAAATCCCAACGAAACTCCTCCCGGATCACTCCTCGCTCCTCGCTCCTCGCTCCTCGCTCCAATGGATGGATCCACGAGGTGCAGGGGTGGGGGGGCCACCCTAGGGCAGCAAGGGGGGTGGAGGAGAGGTGGGGAGGCAAGGGAAGCAATGGGGGAGGTGGAGGCGCCACAAGGAGGAGGTGGAGAAGTGTGGGGGCGGCTAGGGCCTCATGGGGGCGCAAGGGGCAGTATGGGGGGCGCAAGGGGGCTGGTGGAGGACTCCAACCAGGACTCCTCCCCTCAATTGGACTCAAACTCCATCCCACCAAAGCCCACGACCCCCTCTCTTAGGCCCAAACTCCCCCGTAAAGGCCCAAAACCCCGGAAACGGCCCGGAAACGCGATTAAACCTCATAGCGTATGGTTTTAACCTCCAATACCATATTTCATAATGTTTTTGACCTTATCAAGCACATTAAATAAGGTTACGACACTCCGTGGTGACACAACACTTCAAAAGGCCCAAAAACGCGAGTAAACCTCAAGCCGAAAGGTTTTATTCTCTAATTTCACATTTTATAATGTCACACCATACCGTAGTGTCACATTCTTCCCCCCCTTCAACAGGATTCGACCTCGAATCCGAAGGACGCCAAAATCAACAACAAAGTCCCCAAGGGACAAAAGGCTTCTCTGCCGCACAAAACAATCGCACAACGACTAAAACCGGAACAAACGACAAACGAGTTCCCAAAACCAACACTTAGCGAAAAAGTGTTGATCTAGCTCAACTAAGGGCAACCGCTCACAGATCGACCTTCACTTCAATTCCCAAACAGAATCTGCTTCTCAACCACAAAGGGCTCCATCAACCCAAAACGCTCGAATCCTCACGACAAACACTTCACACTTCTATCACAACCAACTTGACTACCACACTCCATTAAACTCAACATGACATAATCAAAGGAAATCACAATTCCTTTAACGACCTTTCTACATTCCCGAAAATTTCCATCGAGGGGAATAACTCATTAAGGCACACTTGCCCTTCCAATACACGATCATACTAACATTTCATTCCATCCTTTCCCAGAAAAGACTCAAATCCAAGAACAACTAGTGACGACAATTGCTCACAGCAGGACAAATATCACCGAACTACCGTCAACTTCACTTCCACCCATCGCTACTCTTAATAATGGTTAAACCCATACATCATCAACCTCCATCACAAACCACCCCTATACCACTAAGGTTCGACACCTAGCCCCAAGCTAGGATCGTAAAACTTTACCAAACCACATTTGGTTCCTTTCTTAAGAGGGTCTCGCCCTCACACAAAAACACTTAGCTATCAAGCCCAAGTGTACACACGACAACTCAAACCCAAAGCGTTAACAACCATTTTGGAAAGAATTCGGCAACATCCAAGCCAAATCACAAAGGAAGCATAAATCCCCTACACCACAACCAAAATACCATAATTTCTTCACTCTTTCTTTTCATACTAGAAAGAAATGGACATCTCGATTCATGGCATGCATGCACACTTTTCAAGAGCACTCCGGATTAGTCATATATCCTTATATGACTTTCTCACCGACCTGGTTCAACGACTCTTTTATCATTTAACATGTAAAAGCGATGTCATGTTTACTTTTCACCATTCCTTCATCATGTAACCACACTACCGAAAAGTCATTCACATGACGACTTCTTCCTCGGTATCACATGAATAAATCTCGAATAACATCGAGAATTGCGCTAATTCATATAAACTATGACGACAGCATAGTTAACAGTAAGGCACCACATCATATCAGGACCCACCAACGATAGATAGCTAAACTTTGCAAAACATCGCATTTTAACCAAAATCAATATTTTGGAAAAGAACATTGACTCCAAAGTTAGACATCTGCACAAACGACTGCCATAAATTTTATCAAAAGAGAGGGAAAATCAATCCCAAAAGAAAACTCTTCACTAACCAAATTTACTTATGAAACATTCATAAAAAATCCAGACTTGTGAAACACCCAAGACACCGCATACACATTTTCCAAATGACTCAACTCTAGCCAAATAGAGTTACACATTAAGGGCTTAACTCAAAAGTTTCCAACACAACCCTTTATGACCATCTGCTTCCCTTTAAAATTAATTCCAAAGATAATTCGGTTAACGCGAAAAGGCGCGATCGACTCAAAACTTTTGGGGGTAAATCCATACTCATAGCACCAACTAAAACAAATTAGCCAAAACAAATATTTGCACCAATTTCTACGAGTTTTAGGAAACTCAAACACAAAGATATGGAACACCTTGACCGAAAACCCTTCAACCAAAATGGCAAACAACCGACCCAGTCCAAAAGCTTTTGAACACAAGCTCAGCATAAAAAGAACCATCTCTAGTACTCCACTACGCGTTCCATTAAAGACTTCAATAATCACTATTTACTCCCTGAGAAGCCCCAACACAATTAAACCAAAAGCTTCGCAACAAATTCTTCCTCTAGTTACCATTCCCAACACTTTTAATTAGGGTTTATGATGCTTATCAAAAAAGGCACCGAACCAAAACTATATTGACAGGATCCCAACGGATCACCGAATCATAATACTTCTTATTCTAAATTTGAAACATAGTACTTCAACAAATCTTTCAGCAAGGTCAACATATAAATTTCATACCTCCTATATATTGACGTCTCAACAACCGAACATTATTCAGTTAAACAATGACTTCAACATGTAAATATTATCTCCACAGGGAAGAGTTCGTAAGTGAAACTCTAAGTTATACTTTCATTAAGGATAAGATCATTTATCATGTTAATTATCCAAAGCTCACTCCATCGCAACATGTTAAAATTTTCCTCTATTTAACCAAGGTTTTCAACAAGTAATCTAAACAATTACCACCACTACTACGTTATTAATACAACAAACGGCATAATCATCAACCAACAACATTACTTTTAGCTACCCTATACATAGGTGATAACAAAATTACCATCACACAACATACTCCAATTATTTAAAAGAGATTGAATACTAGCATTAACACTGCCCTTAACAACAACATTAACAATAAGTCTTATGTCTTTTCAATTGATATCAATACTAGCATTGAAGGGACACAACTGCATACTTCCGAATATACTAGTAGTTTGCAACAACATAAATAACAACTCTAATCAACTTCCAAATTAAAGTTACTAGTCAACACGATTAAATTTCTCTATTAATCCACTAGATTAGAACAATCTTTAAACAACCAGTAAAGTTTCCTTAACAATAACGGCAGTCTACATCATCTTAATATTTTAACTATGCATCAGGGTTTAAAACTTTAAACATTATCAAGGGTCATAAGCACTTTTAAAGCAAAGCAGCAGATTCTAAGCATGTATTTTAACACATTCAGTCATTCTCGCTAAGAGTAAACTATAACACTAGTAGTCTATTTATTCTCAAGCTAGAGATAACAACCGCATTGAATGGTTTCAACTCACAAATTAACTTAACAATGCATCATCCCATAAACCACATTGGTACATGCTACATAACATGCTAAACAGCAATTCTTACTAGGGACAAACGATTTCAGTCAAAAGACTACTTGCTTTGTTTGCAGCATTTTAGTTTTAAAGCTCACCCCAGATTCATAAGGAAACTTGACTCTCAAAATTGCAATGAGACAAACCCAAACTTGGTCATGCAAAAGGAATTCTCCAAAACACATTTAAACCTCAAAGGCTCCCACAAGAGGGGACCACGCGATCAAATAACCTTTGCAAATAAGACCTTAACACCAAACCCCAAATTTTCATGAAACAAGAAGGGTTTTTCAACGATGATTTCTTAAACCAGTAAAATAACGAAATCAAACACCACTTACTCCTACAAAGCCACAGAACTTCAGCCCTGATAGCCAGGTCTGGCACAACTCCGCAATAACTCATTTAACCTCGGAGAAAGACAAACACAGGAATAAATTTGAATGCTTCTTACCCATAAAGCAATCAACAACCTAGGCATCAAAACTGGAAAGGCGCCAAGAAGAAATGCAACACTAGACTCCTCTTCTTCGCCTTCAACCAAGGAAGACAAAACCACACACCGCATACGGAACAATCCGCGAAAATCCAATACCAAACACTTTTCTTTTGGTTTCCATCAACTAAAATCAAGAAAACCAACCAAGACCGACCACAGTACGATAAAGAACATCCGAAGGAATTCACCACCAAACTTTTCTATTTGACTCCAGTCAACTACCCGATTTACGACAGAAAAGGGTAAGCACTCTTCTCCTACAGGGGTTAATAGTTCTTCGGTGATGGCGCTAACCGGCCATACCGTCAAACCTCACCCTTACTATGAACAAAAAGAGGTGACCGAAATCCTTCGGCACCACAACCCACTATATCACAAATAACAAGAACAATTCAATCATTTATGTCATAGACATAACAACATGCATTAACATATGAAGCATTCAACATCAAAGCTTAAATACAATATTTAAGCGTAAAGAAACGATTCCCATACCCTTTCCTACTGTGCATCCATTGTGTGTCAAATTTTAGATTAGTTATACCACTTTTGCAAGTTTTAATGTTGCTATCCTATAACAATATTTTAGTTAATACCTAAGCCATGTTTCTAAGTTATTCCACATCATATTTTAGTTGTACCCTATTGCATGACACTAAAATACGCATTCCAAGGACCTACAGCCCGCTCTGATACCAACTGTAACACCCCGGCATTTAATATGCCCGAATGCTACCAAACATAGACTAAGCAACCTCTAAATACCAAACTTACAAGTAAATTACAGCAAAGGAACAAATGCTAATACCGAAAATTTCGGCAGCATCTCCTTTGTTTTTCCATGATTCGGAGCATCAACAAAGTATCACAAGTTATATCATAATGGAAAGCCTCTAAAACAGCAATAACATGTGGCATAGCAACAATATAAGTCCAGGATAAAGCATTCAACCACTTCATGAGCTAAACGAATCAAATAGTAAGACCGAGCACACAGTTAAGCAATTCTCCAAGTTCCATGGCAATACTTTCATTATCATGACTCCAAATGATGACACTGTCTAATTTGTGTGGAGCTACATGTAGGTGTGTAGCTAAACCCTTTTTTCCCGCATGCTGGTTTCATGGTACCTAAGAAAAACAACATAAACACAAGCGTGAGTTCATCACTCAAAAAGTATATTGCAATGGAACAAGAAAACACATTCCAATACCTTCATCACCACTTTTCACATACAACATCATACACATCTCATATTCCTAGTGTAAACATATCATTGACATCATAATAAATCATCCTCATATAACATCCTCATATAATGCAATGCGATGTAATGCAATGCGATGCACATGTCTCCTGGAAACTCATACCGGTATGGTTGAGTACACACCCGTCGGTGTGCACCCTCTCCCCCCTTCCATCCCGAAGATGGAGGGTGCCTACTCCTCGCTTCCCCACACCGCGTTGGATGGAATCACGATGTAGGACTTACTCATTGGCTTTCCGAATTAGTCATAACTTTCTCACCGACCTTCCCCGGACTAGCTATGACTTTCTCACTGCCCGAGCCATGTAACATGCCATGCATGCATTTATGCCAACATCATATTTAACTTGTACATTAACACATGGCATCATCATGGATAACTTGTACATTAACACAAGACATCATCACATACTAAACATACTCATCCTATCAATGACAAAGATTAAAGCATGGCATATGAACATAGCATATATTCAAACTTCAATCTCAATCAATCAAACAACCTACAATCGCTATCCATTACAATACACTTGTCTCAACCACGGGCAACGGATTGGTAGGAAGTAGAAGGCACTCCCGGGGTCGCACCACCTGCACATAGGCATCACACACTCACAAACATGTCCACAAAACAGTTTGCAAACCCTCATCTACCCTGACATTGCCAACTACTCGCAAAACCTAAAAACAGAGGTTCTGTCCCGTCGGGACAGCAGCCTTCCAAAAGGCATAACTTGAGTTCTGGGACTCCGAATCAATTAAACGAGTAAATCCTCGTGTAGCTTAGGAAATTTCCCAACATTTTCTAGTTATAGGGAAAGACTGATTCGGATTCTAAAGTTGTTTAATCTACAGATTACCGTGATCTGTTCCAATCGCGTCACAGATTTTAATACGCTCGGTAAAACAGTCATAACTTTCAAACGGCTGATCGGAATTTAACGTTCTTTATGTCCACTGAAATATAATGAAATTATCTACAACTTCTTCAACATCCGTATAGACAGATTCGGATTCTAAATTGACGAAAAACGTAACCCTAGGTCGACTGCTCATGCTGTCCCAAAACAGAAACGTGGCAACATCTTGATCTAATCCAATTTACTCAATTCCAGTACCACCAATTGATCTAAAAACTTGATAAACACCCTTATAACAGTACCTAGTCAACCCCATGGAATCCCATGGTATACCTTCGCCCGACGACCGAAATCCCAACGAAACTCCTCCCGGATCGCTCCTCGCTCCAATGGATGGATCCACGAGGTGCAGGGGTGGGGGGGCCACCCTAGGGCAGCAAGGGGGGTGGAGGAGAGGTGATGGAGAGGTGGGGAGGCAAGGGAAGCAATGGGGGAGGTGGAGGTGCCACAAGGAGGAGGTGGAGATGTGTGGGGGCGGCTAGGGCCTCATGGGGGCGCAAGGGGCAGTATGGGGGGCGCAAGGGGGCTAGTGGAGGACTCCAACCAGGACTCCTCCCCTCAATTGGACTCAAACTCCATCCCACCAAAGCCCACGACCCCCTCTCTTAGGCCCAAACTCCCCCGTAAAGGCCCAAAACCCCGGAAACGGCCCGGAAACGCGATTAAACCTCATAGCGTATGGTTTTAACCTCCAATACCATATTTCATAATGTTTTTGACCTTATCAAGCACATTAAATAAGGTTACGACACTCCGTGGTGACACAACACTTCAAAAGGCCCAAAAACGCGAGTAAACCTCAAGCCGAAAGGTTTTATTCTCTAATTTCACAATTTATAATGTCACACCATATCGTAGTGTCACACATAAACAGGAGGCGTGTAACACCCCAAAATTTTGCTTTTATTAAATTCATGTGTGATTTGGCACTTTGGTGAATTTTTGGAATTTTCTGGAATTTATTTGGATTTATTTGGAATTTATTTGAATTTATTCCATTTTGAAATAATTAAAGAATTTAACTTTGCAAATAAAATTTTGTTGGAAATATTTTATTTAAGTCCAAAATGTTCCAAAATATTTTCCAGAATTTTTCTGGAATTTTTCTGAGTCTTTTGCTATTTTTAATGAATTAAATGAATTTCTGGGAATTAATTTGAATATTTAATCGCTGGAAAATCAACTCGGGTCGAGTACTATTCATCCGACCGAGTCGGAACCCGAGTCGGACTCGAGCCCTAAACCTAATCGATCCCGACCGTTGGATCGAGATCCAACGGTCAGGATTGGGCCGCACCGTTTCGATCGGATCCGGCTCGGATCCGTGCGCGCCAGGCAATCGTGGCCGCCGATCGCGCCACGTGGACGGCTGCCTGCCTTCGTCTCCACCCGAGTCCGGATCGGACTGCGCCGCCGCGTTCTCCGCCGCATCCGTTAGGGTTACGGATTGAGCGCGGAAGCCGAGGCTATTTAAAGCCCGGGTCCTGCCCCGAGGACCGCCTTGACCCCGCGCTGCTTTTGCCCTAGCTCGCTAAACCCTAGCCGCCGCCGCTTGCCCGGGATTGCTCGCCGTAGTTGCTTAGGGCCTTGCTTTGGTTTTCCTCACCTTCCGCCGCCGTCCGCCGTCGCCCGAGAAGAAGGAGGCCAGATCCGGGATCCCCGAGCCAAGGCGATTCGAACGTGACCACGCACGTCGCCGGAGGAGCCCCGTAGCGCCGCGCCCTTGGTGCATAAGCGACGACCTTTCCATTCTGCATCAGCACACATCCAAGTCCTTGGCGCGATGCGTCACAATAAATATCGAAGCTTTGAGCAACATCCGGTAGAACTAACACCGGTGCTGATGTCAATCGCTTTTTCAGCTCCTGAAATCCTTTCTCACATTCTGGCGTCCATGCAACCTTCTTTTCCTTCTTCAGCAATTGCGTAAGAGGTTTCGCAATTGTCGAAAAGCCTTCGATGAAACGGCGGTAGTATCCTGCCATTCCAAGGAAACTCCGACCGGGTCACCGTCTTGGTTGCTCCCAATGTAACACGCCTTCTACTTTGCTTGGATCTACTGGCGACTCCTCTCTGCGGTCATTACATGTCCAAGAAACTCCACCTTGTCCTTCCAAAAATCACACTTGCTGAACTTGGCGAAAAGTTGCTTGTTCCTCGCCTTTTCCAAAACTCGCCTTAAGTGTTCGGCATGTTCATCCTCCTGCCTTGGAGTAGATTAGGATATCGTCTATGAACACGACGACAAACTTGTCCAAATATTCCATGAACACCTTATTCATCATATTCATGAAATAATTGGCGCATTCGTCAGACCAAAGGACATAATCAGAACTTCGTAATGTCCATATCTTGACGAATGCGGTCTTGAATATCTTACGATCGGATCTTCAATCGATGGTATCCCGATCTCAGATCAATCTTGGAGAAAACTCCGGCTCCTCTTAACTGATCAAACAAATCATCAATCCTGGGTAGCGGATACTTATTCTTCACGGTGACTTCATTGAGTGCACGGTAGTCAATGCACATCCTGAAACTCCCGTCCTTCTTCTTGACAAACAAAGCGGTGCTCCCCACGGCGACTAACTCTGGCCTGATAAATCCTTTCTCCATTAACTCCTCTAGTTGTTTCTTCATTTCTACCAACTCCTCGGTAGACATCCGATAGGGTCTCTTTGCTATCGGTGCTGTACCCGGTACAAGCTCTATCACAAACTCTATGTCCCTGTCCAGCGGCATACCAGGTAGATCCTCGGGGAAAACATCGGGGTACTCACTCACTACCGGAACATCCTCTATGCTGATTGCCTTGGTACTTTGTTAACCATCAATCTGTCCATCTCTAAGCTGCGGTGGCTTGAAATTCCACTTTCTTCCCACACGGGCTCTCAATCGAGATAGTCCTTCGTCCACAATCCAATACGGCCTTGTGCTTGGATAACCAATCCATTCCCAATATAACATCTAAGGTGCAGGTTTCCAAAATTATAAGGTTTGCTAGGAACTCTATTCCATCTATTAGTATTCTCACCCGGAACATCCTACTTCCGTTCGGAGTTCGGAACCAGGGTTTGAACTAAAAGCATGCACTTAAGTCTTGCAATCCTTAAATCATTTCAGTAGCAAAGCCTTGAAAACAAACGAATGCGAAGCTCGAGTCAAACAAAATGTTGCAGGTGTATCGAGTTAACAAGTAACTTACCCAAGACGACGTCCGTAGCATTCTGCAGTGCATCTGCGGTGACATGGTTGACTCGGCCTCTCACCACGGTCCTGGGGTATGGCTCTGGTCTTTGGCGTCCCTAGCTGGGGTGGTTCCTAGGTTGAAGCGAATCGGGTCGCTCTCGCTGTCTTCTTCGGACAAGCTGTTGGCAAAGTGTCCTGGCTCGTTGCGGTTGTAATGACGCCTCCGTTCCTTCTTTGCCGATCGCTCGAGTAGCGTTTCTAAGCGGGGCCGGGTGCAGTAGTTACGGTTGGCAGGTCTTGGTCTTTGAGGATGGTGTCCTTGTTGCATTCTCGTGGTTGGAATCAAGAATTGATTTGGTGCAACTCTCAAGCGCCATGCGTTCCACTGGCGTGATCCTTCTTTGTTGCATCCTGCGCTTCCTGTTCTCATCCAGATTCCTTGCGCTTGTCCTCAAGAATAAGCGCCTTATTCACCAACTCTTGGAAATCTGGAAAGGTGTGGGTGATCAACCCTACTTGCAATCCCGAGTTGAGTCCCTTCATGAAACGAGACTGTCTAGATTTATCTGTCGCTACATCCTCAAAGCGTAGCGTGCTAGCTGTGTGAACTTGTTCGGTAGCTCGGCCACTGGCTGATTACCTTGCTTGATGCCCTGAACTCCTCCTTCTTAAGGTCCATGATTCCTTCAGCACGTGATCTTGCCGAATGCTGGTGTGAACTCTTCCCAAGTGATATCTTGAGGGTTCTCTGCGTGGCACGTGAAGTTCTCCCACCATTCGGTTTGTTCCTTCCAACCGATGAGAAGCGAGAGTACCTTCTCATTCCCTATGCATTGAGCTATGTGTAGCTTCCTCTCGATTGATCTTAACCAATCATCGGCCTCCAATGGATTGGCATTCCCAGAGAAAGTGGGTGGGTGAGTCCTCATGAACTCGACGACCTTGTATTACGGCGTGGTCCCCGATTAACTTGATTAGCAGTGGTCGGAGCAGTTGACGTGCTGCATTTGTTGCATCATAGCATGCATCAATCGAGTCCGGGCAGCAAGAAACGCTCCAAATTCTGCATATCCAGTGGCGATGGCCGGTGCTCCATCATTGGGGTTTTCTGGCGAGATCCACTCCCATTGCTTCCAAAGTTCCCACGGGTGTTCACCATCTGCCGATTTGCTCTAGGTTTAGAGATGAGAGGGAAACAAGAATAGACAAGTAATATGGAACTTATGCGGGCGAAAGGTGTAGCCTTAAGGTCCAACTTTATTATTAATAACTTGGTATGGCTGCTTACAATGCCTAAGGGCCTTGCAACACATACTGCACACTCAGCAAACAAAGCAAATCCAAATCGAACTAACTTCTGGAGTCTAACGCCTAAAGGGTGACTCTTTACTCTATGACTCGACTCGTGAAGGAGTCTCACTATAGAACCTATGCTCACTCATCAAGAAAACCTCCATCTGTCACAAGAGTGCTTTACGTAAGAATTGAATTTTTAAATTGTGACAAGGTAAGGGAAAATTTCAGCAAGAGACGAAAAGAGAGAAGGGGATAAGTCGAGATGTCATTTCTTGTCTTCACAAATTTTCAGATTTAGAAAATAGGTTTTATCCTCACTCACGACCATTCTAGCTTAGGGTTGAGCCTACAGTCAAGTATGGCTCGATACCACCTCTGTCGGGACCCGAATTTGCAAATCCGGACCCTACGTGTATTCAAGACTAGTCCAGAACGCGCTAGTGCACACAGTCTTAACATCGGTATATATCACAATCATACCAAACGATACTATCAAAGTACTTTATTTAAATAATCAAAGGGGTTACTCGACCTTATGGCCGAAGTTACAAATATATGTGCCTTGCAAGGCGAAACTTATTAAAAGAGAAATAACAAAGAATGAAATTCAAATAAACTGTGGGCGCCATCCAAAGATACCACAGTGCAACCGACCGGGCTCGCATCCCTAAGTAGACGGGTCCTCTTGGAGTTCCTCCTCCAAAGTGGCGTAATCTCCTCTTCAACTGATATTGTGTTGGGGCAAGGGTGAGTACTTGGTACTCGGCAAGTCATGCCGAGAATGCAAGCTAATATACTATATGCATGGCTTGGTACAAAGGAATAGCTCAAGGTATATTTGGTAAAGAAACTTTTTGACAAGTAATATAAGTAGATTTGAAAGCAAGAGAAATAAGTAAAGCATAAATAACTTTTCAAGAAGTTTAACAAACATTTTTCCCATCCTACACCATAGTTCCATCATCTTCCTTGTTAAACCAACCCATCTTTTCAAAACCAAGTTATTTTCGTAAAATCTAACCCTTGATCTGTAATTCCCGAGCAATGTCCAAAGATCTGTGGACTCGGCTATTCAAATAGATTCTACACTCTGCAGAGGTTATGCACTTTACCCACAAGATACAATCCACTCACCACGTCACCGTGAATCGCCATACAAGAGTATGCGAATGAGCGATCATAACAAAGCCTTCGAAGCCTCAAACAACACAGGTGGTCCTCTCAGACGTGCTCTACACCATCCCTTCCCTTAGCCAAGGCGAAGTATGGGACCAACACACCGTTAGATGGGTACCTGGCCACGCCCACGATACGCCCCCCGCATAAATCACACAAACGGTGTAATCGACACCACGAGGCTCCACAAGTGAGTCCTTAGCGACTTAGTCAACTAGGGCCGTCCCATTCCAGCCCATGTGGTTGCAAGTATGACCCAGTTCAAAGGCTTGCAAGGTTAAGTCCTTAGAGTGACCAGGGCAAGACTACCCGAAAACCAAATCAACACTCCCAATGCCACAACTGGCCCACTGATTACTCTTGCCACATGCCCCTGGCCGAAATCGCTTATCAAACCCCGCTTGATTACCATGCACCACGTGCCATCAACATCACATGATACTTTTCCAAAACAGGTTCAATATATCATTAATTCAATATTAGCATTTGATTATCCAAAATCATGTCATGAGCACGAAAGTGTGTCTAAGCAGTATACTACAACGATCTAAACCCATGTTGGCAATTTAATAATGTCCAACTAATAAACTACAACTAGGGTGACAAAGGGTCATGGCACATACTTAAGTAGTCAAGGTGTCATATAGCAAATTGGTATTTATCTAACCCCCATGTTTAAACCAAAGTATCTTTCTAATTAAACTAGCATGCAATAGTTTAAATCAAAATAGATTTCGAAATGGGATCAACATGGTCAAAGCACAACTTGCCTTCAAAAAGCACTTGCTCTTGGTCTTGAGTTGGATCCTGAGTCAACACTTCTCCTTCGAATCCTTCCGGCACTTCAACGTCTACTCGTAAAGCGTGCAAATAGCAAATACACAAATAAACACTAAGCAAAAAGATCCCAAAACTCCAAATAAAATCCATAAACAGTGAGAACATAATTTTCTTGATTTTTAGAAACTGGAATCTTCATATTTTGAGTTAAAACGAATAAGTTATTATTATTTAAAGTTTAAATAATCAATTAAATAATTTTACAGAGAAAAACTTTAGTCCAAAAATTAAATAAAATTTATATTTAGGTAGATCTTAATTTTATACAAATTTAGAAATTTGAATCGCTCAAATCGGAGTTGAAACGCAAAAGTTATAAAGCGTTTGAAGTTTGAATCTAAATTTGAAATCATTATTCGAATTAATAAATCATTTTCTTTTTCGAAATTAATTATTGCGTCGGCATGGACACGTGGCAGCTCCCGATTGGCCTCTTGGCGTCGGCCGTCCATGGGCTTGGTCCACGCTCGGCTCGGGTCCACGGTGGACTCGGTCCACGGCTCACGTGGATCGACATGTGGGCCCACTCGGTGACGCTATCGGGCGGCGTCGGCACGAGCTCACCACGGCGCGAGGTGGGACCTTTGTGACGTCATGGGTGACGTCGGCGCTGGCTGGGTTAGCCACCGACATGCGGCCCTCGACACGCGGCCTCGCTGCGTGTCGGCGCTACACGCACGCTGCTGCGGAGCGGGCCGACCGCCGCTTCGGTCCAACTTCCCGACACGTGGCGCAATCTCGTCTGGCTGGTTTGAAAATCAACGGCGCGGATTAGATCCAGGGTTAACACGTTGAAACTACTCGATGCTCGTGGGCCGCTCGATCTAGATCGGACGGTCCAGATCTAATCCTATAATCGCCTTCAAGCATAAAGACGTGGCGATTGTGAACTGCTGGATCTTGATCCAACGGTCCAGATCTAATCGGGCTTCTAGGGTTTGGGAAACACGTGAACTCACCGCTGCCGTCCGATCTGGATCCAACGGTGCACGGCTTCGAGGACGGTGATGGCACGCGCGGCGCCGGCTTGACCGAGACGGGACGGCGACCTTGCCGTCGGCGCTTTCCGGCGCGCCCGGCCAAGTGAGGGTACTCCCGAACGCGCCTCGTCTTGGGGAATCCGGATCTGGGCTTGATGACGGCGGAGGACGACGGACGGCAAAGAATATCGGCGTTAATCGCGCGGAACAAACTTCCAACTCCGGCGAGCAATAACGGCGAGACGGTGGGGATCCTAGCGGCGCGAGCTAGGTTTCGAACCGGGCGTGGGATGGCGATCCTCGGGTATGCCGGGCATTAAATAGCCTCGGCGTCGTGCGTAAAACGGAGACCTAGCTCTCCACGGCATGACACGCGGGCGAGTCCAGCTTCGACTTCGGCGGAGACGATGAAATCGTGGCCGTCCACGTGGCACAACCAACGGCCACGATCGCGGGCGCGACCGGTCCGTCCGGACCGCGGCTTCGGAGTGCAGGTCGGACGGATCTCACCGTTGGATCTTGATCCAACGGTTGGGATTGATTAGGGTTAGGAGTGGGTTCGGTCGAGTCAAGCTGCTCGGTCGGACTCGAGTCCGACTTCGGTCGGATGAACAGTACTTGACCGAGTTGGATTTTCCAGTAATTAATATTTAAAATAATTCCCGATAATTCATTTAATTCATTAAAAATAGCAAATGATTTCGAGAAAAATTCCGTAAAAATTCGAAAATATTTTGGATCATTTTGGACTCAAATAAAATACTTCCAACAAAAATTTATTTGCAAAATTAAATTCTTTAATTATTTCAAAATGGAATAAATTCAAATAAATTCCAAATAAATCCAAATAAATTCCAGAAAATTCGAAAAATTCACCAAGGTGCCAAATCACATGAATTTAAGAAAAGCAAAATTTTGGGATGTTACAAACCTCCCCTTAATAGAATCTCGCCCCGAGATTCAGGGCTCACTAAAGGAATAGGTTTGGAAATTCTTCCTTCAAATCCTCTTCGCGCTCCCAAGACGCTTCGCTTTCTTCATGGGTGCTCCACTGAACTCTACAGAAACGGGTTGACGTGTTTCTAGGTTCTCGAGCCATTGTGTCTAGAATCCTCCCAGGATGTTCCGTATAAGTCAAATCCTCATGCAACTCAATTGTCTCTAGCGGTGTACGTTTCTCGGGGAACTCGGAGACATTTCTTCAACTGGGACACATGGAATACATCATGTACCCTCGCTAACGATCGTGGCAACTCCGGTGATAAGCAACTTCGCCTCTGCGGCTCAAAATCTTAAATGGTCCAACATAACGGGTGCAAGTTTCCCTTTGGCATGGAACCTCTTAACTCCCCGAGAGGCGTAACTCTGAGGTATACAAAGTCTTACGGTTCAAAACTCAAGTCTCGGCGACGATTGTCAAGATAACTCTTTTGTCGAGATTGGGCTATCTTCAACCTTTCCCTAATCATGGCGATCCGCTCTTGACCTCTTGAAGAATATCAGGCCCAAAGACACGGCGCCGCGGTCTCATTCCAATTCAATGGCGTCCGACAGGAGTCGACCATCTGATGCCTCAAAAGGTGACATCTGTAAACTAGCCTGATAACTATTGTTGTAATCGAACTCGGCATACGGCAAACTCTTATCCCAAGAGGTAGCATAAGCTAATGCACAAGCTCTTAGCATATCCTCCAAAATCTGGTTGACTCTTTCGGCCTGTCCATCCGTCTCATGGATGATAAGGCATCTTGAAGTTTAAACGGGTTCCCATGGCCTCATGCAACTTATTCCGTAACCTTGAGGTAAATTGGGTACCTCTGTCCGATACAATCCTCTTTGGCACTCCGTGCAAGCACAATCCCGATCATGTACAACTCGCTAACTTATCTCCGAGTAAGTGGTCTTCACGGGATAAAATGGGCTACTTTAGTCAGGCGATCCACTATAACCCATATGGAGTCATAACCTCCTTGAGTCTTGACAAACCGGTAATGAAATCCATTCCGATTTCCTCCCACTTCCACTGTATTTTCAGGTAATGTAGCAATCCTGCTGGTTTCGATGCATCGCCTTGACTCTCGGCATACGTCGCACAATGCAACATGCTCGGCAACTTCACGTTTCATACTTGGCCACGAGAATCTCTCCTTGAGATCCCGATACATCTTGGCGCTTCCAGGATGAATTGAGTACTTGGAGTCATGGGCTTCCTCCAAAATCGCTTGCTTTAACTCCTTTTGTTAGGCACACAAATGCGATCCTTCATCCATAACGTGCCTTGCTCGCCTAGCTTGAAATCCTTTGCCTTGCCTTCCTCCATTTTGGACTTAATCCTCACGGATCTTGTCATCATCCTTTTGTCCTTCTCGGATCCGATCCTCTAGGGTAGGCTTTACTTCCAATGCGCCAAGAATCCGCTAGGTACAACCTCAATCTTCATCTTTGAAAATCCTCACATAACTCATCCTCGACTTGTGGCTAGCAACGCACTCACGGTATGGCTTTTCCGACTCAGAGCATCGGCTACTACGTTGGCCTTCCCGAGGATGGTAATGGATTCCAACATTATAGTCCTTGATTAACTCCAACCATCTCCTCGCCTCATATTCAGATCATCGGGTGAATATGTACTTAAGGCTCTTATGATCCGTATATACTTCACATCTGTTTCCAATCAGATAGTGACGCCATATTTTCAAAGCATGCACTACGGCTAACTCTAGGTCATGTGTCGGATAATTTTCCTCATGCGGCCTCAAGCGCCTTGATGCATGTTTACGACCTTTCCATTCTGCATCAAGACACATCCAAGTCCTTGGCGCGATGCGTCACAATAAATATCGAAGCTTTGAGCAACATCAGGTAGAACTAACACGGTCGATGTCAATCGCTTTTCAGCTCCTGAAATCCTTTCTCACGATTCTGGCGTCCATGCAACCTTCGTTTCCTTCTTGACAATTGCGTAAGAGGTTTCGCAATTGTCGAAAAGCCTTCGATGAAACGGCGGTAGTATCCTGCCATTCCAAGGAAACTCGAATCTGGGTCACCGTCTTCGGTTGCTCCCAATGTAACACGCCTTCTACTTTGCTTGGATCTACGGCGACTCCTCTCTGCGGTCATTACATGTCCAAGAAACTCCACCTTGTCCTTCCAAAAATCACACTTGCTGAACTTGGCGAAAAGTTCTTTGTTCCTCGACTTTTCCAAAACTCGCCTTAAGTGTTCGGCATGTTCATCCTACGTCTTGGAGTAGATTAGGATATCGATCTATGAACACGACGACAAACTTGTCCAAATATTCCATGAACACCTTATTCATCATATTCATGAAATAAGCCGGCGCATTCGAGCACCAAAGGACATAATCAGAACTCGTAATGTCCATATCTTGACGAGAATGCAGTCTTGAATATCTTACGATCGGATCTTCAATCGATGGTATCCCGATCTCAGATCAATCTTGGAGAAAACTCCGGCTCCTCTTAATCGATCAAACAAATCATCAATCCTGGGTAGCGGATATTTATTCTTCACGGTGACTTCATTGAGTGCACGGTAGTCAATGCACATCCACGAAACTCCCGCCCTTCTTCTTGACAAACAAAACCGGTGCTCCCCACGGCGACGAACTCGGTCTCGATAAATCCTTTCTCCATTAACTCCTCTAGTTGTTTCTTCATTTCTACCAACTCCTCGGTAGACATCCGATAGGGTCTCTTTGCTATCGGTCTTTGTGCCGGTACAAGCTCTATCACAAACTCTATGTCCTCGTCTGGCGGCATACCAGGTAGATCTTCGGAAAAACATCGGGTACTCACTCACTACCGAACATCCTCTATGCTGATTGCCTTGGTACTGTTAACCATCAAGCTGTCCCATCTCTAGCTGCGGTGGCTTGAAATTCCACTTTCTTCCCACACGGGCTCTCAATCGAGATAGTCCTTCGTCCACAATCCAATACGGCCTTGTGCTTGGATAACCAATCCATTCCCAATATAACATCTAAGGTGCAGGTTTCCAAAATTATAAGGTTTGCCAGGAACTCTATTCCATCTATTAGTATTCTCACCCCGGAACATCCTACTTCCGTTCGGAGTTCGGAACCAGGGGTTTGAACTAAAAGCATGCACTTAAGTCTTGCAATCCTTAAATCATTTCTGGTAGCAAAGCCTTGCGAAACAAACGAATGCGAAGCTCGAGTCAAACAAATCACAGGTGTAATCGAGTTAACAAGTAACTTACCCAAGACGACGTCCTCAGTAGCATTCTCGGCAAAGGCATCTGCGGTGACATGGTTGACTCGGCCTCTCACCACGTGCCTGGGGTATGGCTCCTGGTCTTGGCGTCCTAGCCGGGTGGTTCCTAGGTTGAAGCGGCTGGGAGTCGCTCCTGGCATCTTCTTCGGACAAGCTGTTGGCAAAGTGTCCTGGCTTGCGTTGATTATGCAGCGCCTCACTTGTTCCTTCTTGTTGATTGCTCGAGTAAGCGTTTCTAGCGAAGTGAAGTGCAGTAGTTACGGTTGGCAGGTCTTGGTGCTGAGGATGGTGTCCTTGTTGCATTCCTCAGTGGTTGGAATCGAAGAATTGATTTGGTGCAACTCTCAAGCGCCATTTGTATGCGTTCTGGCGTGATCCTTGCCGTTGCATCCTGCGCTTCTGTTCTCATCCGGTTCCTTGCGCTTGTCCTCAAGAATAAGCGCCTTATTCACCAACTCTTGGAAATCGGAAAGGTGTGGGTGATCAACCCTACTTGCAATCCCGAGTTGAGTCCCTTCATGAAACGAGACTGTCTAGATTTATACGTCGCTACATCCTCAGTGCGTAGCGTGCTAGCTGTGTGAACTTGTTCAGGTAGTCGGCCATCGGTGATTACCTTGCTTGATGCCCTGAACTCCTCCTTCTTAAGGTCCATGATTCCTTCAGGCACGTGATACTTGTCGAATGCGGTGTGAACTCTTCCCAAGTGATATCTTGAGGGTTCTCTGCGTGGCACGAAGTTCTCCCACCATTCGGCAATGTTTCCTTCCAACCGATGAGAAGCGTAGAGTACCTTCTCATTCCCTATGCATTGAGCTATGTGTAGCTTCCTCTCGATTGATCTTAACCAATCATCGGCCTCCAATGGATTGGCATTCCCAGAGAAAGTGGGTGGGTGAGTCCTCATGAACTCGACGGCCTTTGTATTCTCGGCGTGGTCCCCGATTAACTTGATTAGCAAAGTGGTCCGGCAAAGGACGTGCTGCATTTGTTGCATCATAGCATGCATCAATCGAGTGCAGGCAGCAAGAAACGCTCCAAATTCTGCATATCGATGGCGGTCTTTGGTGCTCCATCATTGGGGTTTTCTGGGCGAGATCCACTCCCATTGCTTCCAAAGTTCCCACGGGTGTTCACCATCTGTCGATTTGCTCTAGGTTTAGAGATGAGAGGGAAACAAGAATAGACAAGTAATATGGAACTTATGCGGGCGAAAGGTGTAGCCTTAAGGTCCAACTTTATTATTAATAACTTGGTATGGCTGCTTACAATGCCTAAGGGCCTTGCAACACATACTGCACACTCAGCAAACAAAGCAAATCCAAATCGAACTAACTCTGGAGTCTAACGCCTAAAGGGTGACTCTTTACTCTATGACTCGACTCGGCGAAGGAGTCTCACTATAGAACCTATGCTCACTCATCAAGAAAACCTCCATCTGTCACAAGAGTGCTTTACGTAAGAATTCGGAATTTTTAAATTGTGACAAGGTAAGGGAAAATTTCAGCAAGAGACGAGAAAAGAGAGAAGGGGATAAGTCGAGATGTCATTTCTTGTCTTCACAAATTTTCAGATTTAGAAAATAGGTTTTATCCTCACTACGACCATTCTAGCTTAGGGTTGAGCCTACAGTCAAGTATGGCTCTGATACCACCTCTGTCGGGACCCCGAATTTGCAAATCAGGACCCTACATGTATTCAGCACTAGTCCAGGAACGCGCTAGTGCACACAGTCTTAACATCGGTATATATCACAATCATACCAAACGATACTATCAAAGTACTTTATTTAAATAATCAAAGGGTTACTCGACCTTATGGCCGAGTTACAAATATATGTGCCTTGCAAGGCGAAACTTATTAAAAGAGAAATAACAAAGAATGAAATTCAAATAAACTTCGTGGGCGCCATCCAAAGATACCACAGTAACCGATCGGGCTCGCATCCCTAAGTAGACGGGTCCTCTTGGAGTTCCTCCTCCAAAGCTGGCGTAATCTCCTCTTCAACTGATATTGTGTTGGGGCAAGGGTGAGTACTTGGTACTCAGCAAGTCATGCACAGAATGCAAGCTAATATACTATATGCATGGCTTGGTACAAAGGAATAGCTCAAGGTATATTTGCAGTAAACAGCTTTTGACAAGTAATATAAGTAGATTTGAAAGCAGTAGAAATAAGTAAAGCATAAATAACTTTTCAAGAAGTTTAACAAACATTTTTCCCATCCTACACCATAGTTCCATCATCTTCCTTGTTAAACCAACCCATCTTTTCAAAACCAAGTTATTTTCAGAAAATCTAACCCTTGACTGTAATTCCCGAGCAATGTCCAGTACCGTGGACTCGGCTATTCAAATAGATTCTACACTCTGCAGAGGTTATGCACTTTACCCACAAGATACAATCCACTCACCACGTCAGCCGTGAATCGCCATACAAGAGTATGCGAATGAGCGATCATAACAAAGCCTTCGGAAGCCTCAAACAACACAGGTGGTCCTCTCAGACGTGCTCTTACACCATCCCTTCCCTTAGCCAAGGCGAAGTATGGGACCAACACACCGTTAGATGGGTACCTGGCCACAGCCACGATACGCTCCCCGTACAATCACACAAACGGTGTAATCGACACCACGAGGCTCCACAAGTGAGTCCTTAGCGACTTAGTCAACTAGGGCCGTCCCATTCCACCCATGTGGTTGCAAGTATGACCCAGTTCAAAGGCTTGCAAGGTTAAGTCCTTAGAGTGACCAGGGCAAGACTACAGAAAAACCAAATCAACACTCCCAATGCCACAACTGGCCCACTGATTACTCTTGCCACATGCCCGGCCGAAATCGTTTATCAAACCCCAGTTGATTACCATGCACCACGTGCCATCAACATCACATGATACTTTTCCAAAACAGGTTCAATATATCATTAATTCAATATTAGCATTTGATTATCCAAAATCATGTCATGAGCACGTAGCAGGTCTAAGCAGTATACTACAACGATCTAAACCCATGTTGGCAATTTAATAATGTCCAACTAATAAACTACAACTAGGGTGACAAAGGGTCATGGCACATACTTAAGTAGTCAAGGTGTCATATAGCAAATTGGTATTTATCTAACCCCCATGTTTAAACCAAAGTATCTTTCTAATTAAACTAGCATGCAATAGTTTAAATCAAAATAGATTTCGAAATGGGATCAACATGGTCAAAGCACAACTTGCCTTCAAAAAGCACTTGCTCTTGGTCTTGAGTTGGATCCTGAGTCAACACTTCTCCTTCGAATCCTTCCGGCACTTCAACGTCTACTCGTAAAGCGTGCAAATAGCAAATACACAAATAAACACTATGCAAAAAGATCCCAAAACTCCAAATAAAATCCATAAACAGAGAGAACATAATTTTCTGGATTTTTAGAAACTGGAATCGTCAAATTTGGAGTTAAAACGCAAAAGTTATGATTATTTAAAGTTTAAATAATCAATTAAATAATTTTACAGAGAAAAACTTTAGTCCAAAAATTAAATAAAATTTATATTTAGGTAGATCTTAATTTTATACAAATTTAGAAATTTGAATCGCTCAAATCGGAGTTGAAACGCAAAAGTTATAAGCGTTTGAAGTTTGAATCTAAATTTGAAATCATTATTCGAATTAATAAATCATTTTCTTTTTCGAAATTAATTATTGCGTCAAAGCATGGACACGTGGCAGCTCCTCGATTGGCCTGCGACGTCAGCCGGTCCATGGGCTTGGTCCACGCCGGCTCGGGTCCACGGTGGACTCGGTCCACGGCTCACGCGTGGATCGACATGTGGGCCCACTCGGGTGACGCTATCATCGGCCGGCGTCCCGAGCTCACCACGGCGCGCCGAGTGGGACTCCATCGTGACGTCATGGGTGACGTCGGCGCTGGCTGGGTTAGCCAGCGACATGCGGCCCTTCGACACGCGGCCCGCGTGTCGGCGTCTACACGCGACGCGTGCGGACGGCAGCGTCGGTCCAACTTCCCGACACGTGGCGCAATCTCGTCCGTTGGTTTGAAAATCAGCGGCGGATTAGATCCAGGGTTAACACGTTGAAACTACTCGATGCTCGTGGGCCGCTCGATCTAGATCGGACGGTCCAGATCTAATCCTATAATCGCATCGCTACAAAGACGTGGCGATTGTGAACCGCTGATCTTGATCCAGCGGCCCGCATCTAATCGGGTTTCTAGGGTTTGGGAAACACGTGAACTCACCGCTGCCGCCCGACCTGGATCCAACGGTGCACGAAGCTTCGTGGACGGTGATGGCACGCGCGGCGCTGGGCTTGACCGGAGACGGGACGGCGACCTTGCCGTCGGCGTTCGGCGCGCTCCGCCGGCGAGGGGTACTCCGAACGCGTCTCGCCTTGGGGAATCGGACCAGGCTTGATGACGGCGGAGGACGACGGACGGCAAAGAATATCGGCGTTAATCGCGGCGGAACAAACTTCCAACTCCGGCGAGCAATAACGGCGAGACGGTGGGATCCTAGCGGCGCGAGCTAGGTTTCTGAACCGGCGTGGGATGGCGATCCTCGGGGTATGCCGGGCATTAAATAGCCTCGGCGTCGGCGAGAAAACGGAGACCTAGCTCTCCAGCGGCGACACGGCGGGCGGAGTCCAGCTTCGGACTTCGGGCGGAGACGATGAAATCGTGGCGTCCACGTGGCAGCTAACCAGCGGCCATTTATCGCGCTGGCGCTTGGCCGGTCCGGTCGGACCGCGGCTTCAGTGCAGGTCGACGGATCTCGGTAGTTGGATCTTGATCCAACGGTTGGGATTGATTAGGGTTAGGAGTGGGTTGGCCGAGTCAATCGCTCGGTCGGACTCGAGTCCGACTTCGGTCGGATGAACAAGATTTGACCCGAGTTGGATTTTCCGGTAATTAATATTTAAAATAATTCCCAAGAATTCATTTAATTCATTAAAAATAGCAAATGACTCGAGAAAAATTCGGAAAAATTCTGGAAAATATTTTGGATCATTTTGGACTCAAATAAAATACTTCCAACAAAAATTTATTTGCAAAATTAAATTCTTTAATTATTTCAAAATGGAATAAATTCAAATAAATTCCAAATAAATCCAAATAAATTCCAGAAAATTCCAAAAATTCACCAAGGTGCCAAATCACACATGAATTTAAGAAAAGCAAAATTTTGGGATGTTACACCCAGCCACCGCACCATGCGCGTGTAAGCGCCATCGACACGGCCCAGATATCACGGGCCAAACACAACCGGCATCGTAACGCCAAGACGGGCCCACTGTCGACACGGCCACCTCAGCTGCGTGGCGTGACGCTGACGATGACGTCACCAGCGGTCCCACTTGTACCAAGAACAGTGAGTCCCCGCCGACGCCAAGAACGACGCTACCCCCAGTGGGTCCCACTGTCACCAAGACGTGAGCCGTGGGCCAGGGTCCACAGAGACCCGAGCCAAACAATGGACCACGTCCATGCACCTACCGTGACGCCAGACCAATCAGGCTGCCACGTGTCCTCGCCGACGCAATAATTAATTTCAGAAAAGAAAATGATTTATTAATTCGAAATAATGATTTGATTTTGTTTCAAACTTCAAACGCTTATAACTTTTGCGTTTCAACTCCGATTTGAGTGATTCAAATTTCTAAATTTGTATAAAATTGAGATCTACCTAATGATGAATTTTATTTAATTTTTGGACTAAAGTTTTCCTCTGTAATATTATTTAATTGATTATTTAAACTTCAAAATGCTATAACTTTTGCATTTAAACTCCGAATTTGACGATTCCAGTTTCTAAAAATTCATAAAATTATGTTCTCTCTGTTTATGAACTTTATTTTGATGTTTGGATACTTTTTGTCTACTGTTCTATTCATTTGTTGCTATTTGCACGCGTTACGAGTAGACGTTGAAGTGCCGGAAGGATTCGAAGGAGAAGTATTGACCTAGGAGCCAGCTCAGGACCAAGAGCAAGTACTTTTTGAAGGCAAGTTGTGCTTTGACCATGTTGATCCTATTTTGAAACCTATTTTGATTTAATCTATTGCATGCTAGTTTAATTAGAAAATACTTTATTTAATTACGGGAAGTAGATAAATGCCTAATTGCCGTATGACACCGTGGTTAAGTAATTAAGTGCCATGATCCCTTGTCACCCTAGTTGTGGTTTACTAGTTGGACATTATTAAATTGACAACATGGGATTTTAGACCGTTGTAGTATATGGCTTAGACCTGCTACGTGCTCATGACATGATTTTGGACAATCAAATGTTAATATTGACTTAATGATATATTGAACATGATTTGGAAAGGTATCATGTGATGTTGATGGCACGTGGTGCATGGTAATCAACTGGGGCTTGATAAATAGTTTTCGACCGGGGCATGTGGCAAGAATGATCGGGTGGGCCAGTTATGGCACCGGGAACGTTGTGTTGGTTCTTCGGGTAGTCTTGCCCTGGTCACCCTAAGGACTTAACCTTGCAAGCCTTTGAACTGGGTCTAACGTGCAACCACATGTCCGTAATGGGACGGACCTAGTTGATTAAGTTGCTAATAACGTACCTGTGGGACCTCAGGAGGTCAACTACACCCTTTGTGTAAGTTGTACGGGGGAGCGTACCGGGGCTACGGCCAGGTACCCATCTAACGGTTGGTTGACCTAAACTTCGCCTTAGCTAAGGGAAGGGTTAGTGTGCAACAACCGGGGAGGACCACTTGTATTGTTAGAAGTTTCCGAAAGACTTTATTCTGAGGAACTTCGCCTTTGTGGTGTTTGACTGTATCTTGTGGGTAAAGTGCATAACCTCTGCAGGGTGTAAAATCTATTCGAATAGCCGTGTCCGCGGTATTGGACATCGCTCGGGAATTACAGTCAAGGGCTAGACTTTCTCAAAAATAACTTGGACTTGAAAGGTTGGTTTGGATTAATAATGATGTTGATGGAAATGTGGATTAGGATGGGAAAGATGTTTACTAAACTCCTTGAAAAGTTATTTATGCTTTACTTGTTTCTACTGCTTTCAAATCTACTTATGATACTTGTTAAATGCTCTTACTGCAAATATACCTTGAGCCACTCCTTTGTATTAAGCCATGCATGTAGTATATTAGCTGCATTCTGTGCATGACTTGCTGAGTACCAAGTACTCACCCTTGCCGCAATACAACACCAGTTGAGGAGGAGACTACACCAGCTTTGGAGGAGGAGCTCCAAGAGGAACCGTCTACCTAGGGAGCGAGCCCAGTCAGTTGCCTGTGGTATACTGGATGGCGCTACGATGTTATCTTATTTTTCCGCTGCTACTATTTCTCCCTTAATAAATTTCGCCCTGCGTGGCGAATATTTGTAACTTGACCATAAGGTCGAGCAACCAGTTTGACTATTTAATTAAAGTACTTTATTAGTATCGAGTGGTATGATTGTGATATTTACCGATGTTAAGACTGTGTGCACTAGCGCGTTCCTGGACTAGTGCTGGATACACAGAGGGTCCGGATTTGCAGATTCGGGTCCCGACAAGGCGCCTCCCCCTATTTATACAGAGCAAACACATAGAGTCCTGAATACAATTCCTACTCCTAATCCTAGAAGGAGTCCCACTCCTAATCCTAGAAGGAGTCTGTATTCAACACAACTCCACTTGGCCCAACTTGACCAAATACAGCTCTTGCACGCGTATGACAACCCAGCCATACTCACGTGACTAACACTTTGCACGCGCATGGCCACCTGCCATACTTACGTGACTAACCATTCTTCATGTGCACCATTCTCTAGCCCGAACGTCCCGCATGACATCCTTGACCACCAAGACCTTGATTCCTCCAGAACCTAGTCCCAAACCTCAGTTCCTCCATGAACCTTCCGATCCCGTCATCGACCACGTTCGCCCTTGAGCAACACCTGCACATGAACAAACACACAACCGTGTACGAGCACAAGTCCACGACTTGACTCAAGATCAATCCATGCAACCACTCACACGAGCGCATTGCATCAAGCAAAACCATTACCAAGCTATCACAAGCATACCAATTAATCTTCTAAAATAACACATGCAAATGCACCACACATGCCATGAGCACAACCACTTTGCAGTACAAAATTCATCACTAAGCCAATTTTTCAGCACATGATTTCACAGTTTATATAGAGTTCCGGGAAAATCTTAGAAGAACAAATTCTTAATTTCTTGCATTAATGTTTTACTCCTTGGTTGATAAACACACTAACTAGTTCAACCTTAAGAGAAGTGCTCAATCAATTAATAGGTTGCTCTTTTGTTTCTATATTTTGCACTACTGTTTTTCTTTTCGGTTCATAAATACACTAGCTGCGCCTTTAAAACGATACACGTCAATTAATGGTACATCTCTTTAGCACCAGGGTAAGCATGGATTGAGATCCTTTGTTTTATGCTACCTTTTGCTTGTTGCAATTTTTTCATGACCGATTTGTTTCATTATTTAAATAGCTGTTGATTGTATCTATGTAATAATGATTTGGCTGTGTGTATCTCACGATGTAGAAACCGAAGGATTCATCTTCCATTATCTATAAAAAAAATGTAAACACGAGTAACGTAGTGTTGGAATAAAGTGGGCTTGGCTCAGATCAACTAATTCCTAGAGAACATCTCAAAGGCCCATGTGGGAGCAAGAGGATGGTGAAATCCTTTAGTCCCACCTTGCTAGTGAAAGGGGAGGACCACCTGTGGCTCTATATAAACTACCTATCGGTCGCCACCAGGAGTGGGCTTAAGGGTTGAGAGGGGTTAGAGTTTTGCCACCTCTCGCTATTGCGCTACCGCCGTAGCCTTCTCCATTCCGAGCGCCGGCGTGCACCTACGATCGGCAGAGCAGGTCTCTGGAACCCTTCGCCTTCGAGATCCTGCACCGAGAGAGGGCGAATAAGGTTTTTGGGAAGCGCTTCGCGTGACTGCTCAAGATCTTCACCACGGGTCGCCTTCCTATTCTTGCTGCTAAGCGTCGCAGTGAGCGGCTCCTGCGACGTGCCATCAATAATGTCATCCACGTCAACGTCGCGACTGTACCAGCCGCGGCATCTACATCTTCTTCTGCTCAGTACGTTCGATCTGTCCTAATCTCGTGGTTAATCATGTTTAACAAGATGGTCATGTTGTTCGTGTGTCTAGTATGGTAGAGAAATACATGCTAGTTTCTATGATGTTGTTCATGATTTATATTCGGAATTTAATCTGGAAATTGTCTAATTGCTCAACAATCCAAAAACCTTACTGTAGACAACTTCCTGGATTAACAATGGTTGGTTTTGCCGACGCACTGAGGCTGGAGATTAAATTCTCTGGTGTGCACTTTAAGAGGTGGCAAGTCAAGGTCACGCTCTGGCTTACGGCTATGAATGTATTCTGGGTTAGTAAAGGCAAGCCTGAAGGTGATCTCTCTGCTGAGCAGCAGAAAAGTTTCACGGATACTAATACTATCTTCATGGGGTGCATTCTTAGTGTTCTTGCCGACCGTCTGTGTGATGTGTACATGCACATAACACATGCGAAGGTGCTGTGGGATACACTGAACGCCAAGTTCGGTGCATCGAATGCGGGTAGTGAATTGTATGTCATGGAAAACTTTCATGACTATAAAATGGTTGATAATTGCTCTGTTGTAGAGCAAGCCCATGAGATACAGTGCATTATCAAGGAACTCTAACTCCTGGAATGTGTCTTACCTGATCCTTTTGTGGCCGGTTGCATCATTGCAAAACTGCCTCCCTCGTGGAGGAGTTTCGGCACTACTCTAAAACATAAGAGGACAAAGATATCAGTCAAAAATCTGATAGTGTCCTTGATGTTGAAGAGAAGGCTCGGGCTAAGGACTTCAGTGGTAAGGGAGTAGAGGGCCAGTCCAGCGCCAATATGGTTCAGAAGAACTACGGTAAAAACAAAGGGAAGAACAAGCCTAACAAGACTACCAACTTCTAGAAGAAGAAGATGAACAAGGCTAAGATGCCCTGCTTTGCATGTGGTGAAGTCGGGCATTTTTCCAAGGACTGCCCAGATCGTGCAGACCGTCGAGGGAAAAAGGTCAACAATGGACAGGCGTCCAAGGCTATCAACACAGTGACCGCTAGCAACACTGGGGACAGAGGGTATGGTAATTTACCTTCTGTGTTTTCAGTATTTTAGTCTTCTAGTTGGTGGATTGATACGGGTGTTAATGTTCATGTATGTTAAGATATTAATATGTTCTCTTCTTATCAGGTCACTCGGGATTCCTCCATCCTAATGGGGAATGGGTCACATGTTTTTGTTCATGGAACTGGCACAGTGGATCTGAAGTTTACTTCGGGAAAGATCATGCAGCTCAAGAACGTGCAGCATGTCCCTTCTATAAGCAAGAATCTCGTTAGTGGCTCCCTTCTATGCAGAGATGGGTTTAAGGTAGTGTTAGAGTCCAATAAAGTAGTTGTGTTGAAGCATGGACTATTTATTGGTAAAGGCTTTGAGTGCGGAGGCTTGTTCTGCTTTTCCCTTCAGATTTTAGTAATAAGTATGTGAACCACATTTGTGGTAGTGTTAATGATGATGCGAGTATGTGGCACTCTCGTTTATGCCACATTAATTTTGGTCTTATGAATCGGCTTTCCAGCATGAGTTTAATTCCGAATTTCACTATTGCCAATGGTTCTAAGTGCCATAGTTGTGTGCAATCGAAGCAACCTCGGAAGCCTCACAAGGCGGCTGAGGAGAGGAACTTGGCACCTCTAGAACTCATACATTCTGATCTGTGCGAGATGAATGGTGTGTTAACAAAGGGTGGAAAGAGATACTTCATGACATTGATTGATGACGCGATTAGATTTTGCTATGTTTACTTGTTGAAAGCTAAGGATGAGACGCTTCACTACTTTAAAATCTATAAAGCTGAAGTTGAAAATCAACTGGAGAGAAAGATCAAATGCCTTAGGTCGGATCGTGGTGGCGAATATTTTCCCAAAATCTTTGATGATTTCTATGCGGAACATGGTATTATTCATGAGAGGACACCTCCCTACTCACCGAATCAAACAGGATTGCCGAGAGGAAAAACCGCACGCTGACTGACTTGGTGAACGCCATGTTAGACACGGCTGGTTTATCTAAAGCATGGTGGGGGGAAGCTATGTTGACTTCATGTCATGTCCTGAATAGAGTTCCTAACAGAAACATGGAGAAGACCCCTTACGAGAAGTGGGTTGGGAGAAAACCGTCGCTTTCTTAGTTGCGCACGTGGGGATGCTTGGCGAAAGTCAATGTACCGATTAACAAAAAGCGTAAGCTCGGGCCTAAGACAGTGGATTGTGTCTTTCTGGGATATGCTCAGCGGAGCATCGCTTATAGATTTTTAGTAGTTAAATCTGATGTGCCTGATATGTATGTTGATACTATTATGGAGTCTCGCGATGCTACATTTTTTGAGAATATGTTTCCGGTGAAAGATATGCATAGCACTTCTAGATTTTCTTCTAAGATAATTCCTAAAACTATTATACCTATTGAGTCTTCTGAGTAACCATCTGAGAAAGTCCCAGTGGAGGATGACAATGAAGCTCTTTGAAAGAGCAAGAGACAGAGGATTGAAAAATCCTATGGCAATGATTTCATTGTGTACCTCGTGGATGATACTCCCACGTCCATTGCAGAGGCATATGCATCTCAAGATGCAGACAATTGGAAAGAAGCTGTCTAGAATGAGATGGAGTCAATTCTCACCAATGGGGCTTGGGAGGTAACTGAACGGGCCTATGGTTGTAAACCTGTTGGTTTTAAGTGGGTGTTCAAGAAGAAACTTAGGCCTTATGGTACTATAGAGAAGTACAAGGCTCGGCTTGTGGCTAAGGGTTACACCCAAAAGGAAGACGAAGATTTCTTTGATACTTATTCACCTGTTGCTAGAATGACCACCATTCGAGTATTACTTTCCCTGGCTGCCTCGTATGGTCTTCTCATTCATCAGATGGACGTGAAGACAACTTTCCTTAATGGAGAGTTAGATGAGGAAATTTACATGGAACAGCCTGATGGGTTTGTAGTAAAGGGTCAAGAGAGCAAGGTGTGCAAATTATTGAAATCTTTGTATGGCCTGAAACAAGCACCTAAGCAATGCATGAGAAGTTTGACACCACTTTGACTTATGCGAGCTTTGCCATTAATGAGGCTGATAGATGTGTATACTATCGCTATGGTGGGGGTGAAGGAGTTATATTGTACCTTTATGTGGACGATATACTGATCTTTGTGTGACACCACGGAGTGACGTAACCTTATATATTGTGACTGTTGAGGTCAAAAACATTATGAAATGTGAAATTAAGGTTAAAACCATAAGGTATGGAGGTTAATAGCGTTTCCGGACTATTTCCGGGAGTTTGGGCCTTTCCGGGGAGTTTTGGGCCTAAGAGAAGGGGTCGTGGGCTTTGGTGGGATGGAGTTTGAGTCCAATTGGGAGTAGGAGTCCAGGTTGGGGGCCTCCCCCTGCCCCTTATTGCGCCCCCACCCCTGCCCCTTGCGCCCCCAAGTGCCCTAGCCGCCCCCACACCTCTCCACCTCCTCCTTGTGGCGCCTCCACCTCCCCCATTGCTCGACCACCTCTCCACCTCCCTTGCTGCACCTAGGGGAGTTCTCCACCTCAAAACCTCGAAGATCCATCCGTTGGAGCGCTCCGCGATGAGGAGATCCGGCGGAATTGGAGCGAGGAAGGAGATCGCGCGAACCGGGAGGAGATCCGTTGGGTTTTTGGTCGTCGGGCGAAGGTATGGCCACGGGGATCCATGGGGTTGGTCTAGGATCTGTTCTAAGGGGTATTATCATGTTTTTAGATCAATTGGTGGTGCTGGAATTGAGTAGATTAGATGGAATCTTGAGTTTGCCACGTTCTCTGTTTCGGGCAGCATGAGCAGTCAACCTAGGGTTTTGGTTTTCGCCAATTTAGAGTCGGAATTTGGTCGTACGACTGTTGAAGAAATTTTAGGTAATTTCAATACCTTTCAGTGGGTATAAAGAACGTCCAATTCCGCCCAGCCGTTTGAAAGTTATGATCGTTTTACCGAACGTATTAAAATCTGTGACGTGATTGGAGCAGATCACGGTATTTTGTAGATTAAACAACTTTAGAGTCCGAATCAGTCTTTCTGTATACTTAGAAAAAGTTAGGAAATTTCCTAAGCTATGCGAGGATGTACTCGTTTATTCGATTCGGAGTTTTAGAACCCGGGTTATGCCTTTTGTAAGGCTGCTGTCCCGATGGGACAGAACCTCTATTTTTGGGTTTAGCGAGTAGTTTGCGATGTCGGTTTAGAAGAGGGTTTGCCTACTGTTTTGTGGACATGTTTGTGAGTGTGTGGTACCTATGTGCAGGTGGTGTGCCCCCGGGAGTGCCTTCTACTTCTCGCCAATCCGACGCCCGTGGTTGAGGCAAGTGTATTGGAATGGGTAGCGGGTTATAGTTGCTAGATTGGTTGAGATTGAATTTGAATACATGATATGTCCACATGCCATGCCTTAATGATTGCCAATGATATGATGAATATGTTTATTATGTTATGATGCCATGTGTTAGTGTACAAGCTATTTATGATGTTGGCATGTTTGCATATATGGCATGTTACATGGCCCGGGCGGTGAGAAAGTCATAACTAGTCCGGGGAAGGTCGGTGAGAAAGTTATGACTATTCCGGAGAGCCACTGAGTAAGTCCTACATCGTGATTCCATTCACCGCGGTGAACGGAAGCGAGGAATAGGCACCCTCCATCTTCGGGATGGAAGGGGGAGAGGGTGCATACCGACGGGTGTGTACTCAACCATACCTGTATGAGTTTCCAAGGAGACATGAGCATCGCATCGCATTGCATACATAATGATGATGATATTGATATGTGATCATGAATGAGATGATAGACATGATATGAGTTGTTGAAGCCGTATAATTGTTTTTGTGTACCATTGCAATATGCTTGCTGAGTGTTGAACTCACGCTTGTGCTTTCTTGTTGTTTTAGGTACCTTGAGATCGGCATGCGGGGAAGGGAAATAGTCACACTTCTACACGTAGCTTCACTCAATTGTCCCACAATTCGTTCAATTGGGTTTTGACAATAAACTAGTGTGATGCTTAATGCTTTATGGTTTAGCTTTGCGTTATGAGAGTCTTTTTATTCGTTTGGCTCATGGAGGCATTGAATGTTTGGAATTAGACCTATTTGGTCATCATACCTTTAATTATTGCTATTTTAGATGTCACTCATATTGCCTTATATTGCTATGCTATTGTGTTCCCTTCAATTCTTGTTAAAACAATGGAGATGCTGCCGAAATTTCGGTTTTTAGCATTGTGCCTTTGCTGTAATTTACTTGTAATTGTGGTATTTAGAGGTTGCTTAGTCTATGTTTGGTAGCATTCGGGCATATTAAATGCCAGGGTGTTACAGTTGGTATCAGAGCGGGCTGTAGGTCCTTGGAATGTGTATTTTTAGTGTCATGCTATAGGGTACAACTAAAATGTGATGTGGAATAACTTAGAAACATGGCTTAGGTCTTAACTAAAATTTTGTCATAGGATAGCAACATTAAAACTTGCAAAAGTGGTATAACTAATCTAAAATTTGACACACATGGATGCACAGCAGGAAGGGTATGGGTATCGTTGTTTACGCTTAAATGTTGTATTTAAGCCTTGTTTCTAAATGCTATATTTGATAGAGTATGCTGCTATGTGTATGAGAGAATTGAATTGAATTGTTCGTGTTATTGTGTTAAAATGGGGTTGTGGTGCCGAAGGGTTTCGGCCACCTCTCTTTATTCATAGTAAGGGTGAGGTTTGACGGTGTGGCCAGTTAGCGCCATCACCGAAGAACTATTAAGCCCTGTAGGAGAAGAGTGCTTACCCTTTCTGTCGTAAATCGGGTAGTTGACTGGAGTCAAATAGAAGAGTTTGGTGGTGGATTCCTTTGTATGTTCTTTACCGTTCTGACGGTCGGTTTTGGTTGTTTTTCTTGATTTTAGTTGATTGAAATCAAAAGAAAAGTGTTTGGTATGGGATTTTCGCGGATTTTTCCGTATGTGGTTTGTGGTTGTCTTCCTTGGTTGAAGACGTAGAAGAAAGGTTTGTGTTGCGCATCTGTTGGTCGCTATTTTTGCTTTGACACCGTTTTTGTTGGTTGCCTTGCAAAGAAAAGTATAGTTTTGGTTCTTGTGTGTCTTACTATGAGTTTAAAAGAAGTTATTGAAGCATGTGCAAAAAATTAAGTTGTGTCGATTTATGTTTTGTGCCTTTGTCCACAAAGGTTTATTTGATCGCTTGGTTCCCTCCTGTGGGAGTCTTTGAGATTGAAAAGTGTTTTGGAGGATTCCTTTTGCATGACCAAGTTTGGGTTTGTTTCATTGCAACTTTGAGAGTCAAGCTTCTTTGTGAGTTTTGGTTGAATATTAAAAGAAAATGCTGTAAATAAAGTAAGTATTCGTTTGACTGAAATTACTTGTCAAAAGTGAAAACTGTTGTTTAGCATGTTATGTAGTATGTAACAATGTTGTTTATGGAAATGATGTACACCTTAGTTAATTTGCGAGTTGAATCAATTAAATGTAATTGTTACCTTTAGCTTAAGATTAAATGAACCTCTAGTGATGTAGAGTACCCCATAGTGGGAATGATTAAATGTGTTAATGTACATGCTTAGAATCTGTTGCCATTTTGGTTGAATGCCTTCGGTCAAGGTATTCCTTGTGTTGTGTTTCCGAGTTTCCCTAAAACCTGTAGCTATTGTTGCCAATATTTGGTTTTGGCTATTTTGTTTAATTTGTGCTATGTGTATGGTTTTACACCCAAAAGTCTTTGAGTGGATCGCGCTCCTTCGCGTTCGCACTGAATCATCTTTGGAGTAAATTTTAAAGGAAGCAGAAGGTCTTAGTGGGTTGTGTTGAAGATTCTTGAGATTTAATTTGTAACTCTTTTTGACTGGAGATGGATTTCTTTTCATAATGTGTGTGATGTTTGCGAGTGCTTCAAAAAGGTGGAATTTATGAATGTTTTATAAAGTGATTTTGTTAGTGAGGTGTTCCCTTTTTGAAATGAGTTTCCCTCTCCTTGAGAAAATTTGTGACGGTTGTGGGAGCAGATGCTCGACTTGAAATTTTGATGCTCTCTTCCAAAATGTTGTATTTGGATGAAATGCAATGTTTTGAAAGTTTATTTTTCAATTGATGTGGGATGTGATGCGACGTGGTGTTTTACTGTCAACTATGCTGCCGTCATAGTCCATATGAATTTCCGCAACATTCGATGTTAATTGTGTTTCCATTATTTGATACCGAGGAAGAAGTCATTTGGTGAATGACTATTCGGTACCGTTGTTACATGATGAATGAAGGGTGAAAAAGGAAAATGAGACATTGTTTATGCATAATTAATCATAAAGGAGTCGATGAGCCAGGTCGGTGAGAAAGTCATAAATGGATATATGACTAATCCGGAGTGCTCTTGAAAAGTGTGCATGCATGTCATGAATCGAGATGTCCATTTCTTTCTAGTATGAAAAGAAAGAATGAAGAAATTCTGGTATTTTGGTTGTGGTGTAAGGGATTTATGCTTCCTTTGTGATTTGGCTTGGATGTTGCCGAATTCTTTCCAAAATGGTTGTTAACGCTTTGGGTTTGAGTTGTCATGTGTACCCTTAGGCTTGATAACTAAGTGTTTTTGTGTGAGGGCGAGACCCTCTTAAGAAAGGAACCAATTGTGGTTTGGTAAGGTTTTATGATCCTAGCTTGGGGCTAGGTGTGGTAAGGTTTTTTGGCTTGAGTCTTGACTGGGAGAGGATGGAATGAAATGTTAGTATGATCGTGTATCGGAAGGGCAAGTGTGCCTTAATGAGTTATTCCCCTCTATGGAAATTTTCGAGAATGTAGAGAGGTCGTTAAAGGAATTGTGACTCGTTTTGATTGTGTCATGTTGAGTTTAATGAAGTATGGTAGTCAGGTTGGTTGTGATAGTAGTGTGAAGTATTTTTCGTGAGGCGTTTTGGATTGATGGAACCCTTTTTGGTTGAAACGCAGTTTCTGTTTGGGAATTGAAGTGAAGATGGAACCGTGAGAGGTTGCACTCTGTTGAGCTAAATCAACATTTTCTCGCCAAGTGTTGGTTTTGAGAACTCGCTTGTCGTTTGTTCCGGTTTGAGTTTTCGTGCGGATGTTTTGTGCTGCAGAGAAGTCTTTTGTCCCTTGGGGATTTTGTTGTTGACTTTGGCGTTCCTCGGATTCGAGGTCGAATCCTGTTTAAGGGGGGTAGAATGTGACACCACGGAGTGACGTAACCTTATATATTGTGACTGTTGAGGTCAAAAACATTATGAAATGTGAAATTAAGATTAAAACCGTAAGGTATGGAGGTTAATAGCGTTTCCGGGCCGTTTCCGGGAGCTTGGGCCTTTCCGGGGAGTTTTGGGCCTAAGAGAAGGGGTCGTGGGCTTTGGTGGGATGGAGTTTGAGTCCAATTGGGAGTAGGAGTCCTGGTTGGGGGCCTCCCCCTTCCCCTTATTGCGCCCCCACCCCTGCCCCTTGCGCTCCCAAGTGCCCTAGCCGCCGCCCACACCTCTCCACCTCCTCCTTGTGGCGCCTCCACCTCCCCCATTGCTCCACCACCTCTCCACCACCTCTCCAGCTCCCTTGCTGCCCCTAGGGGAGTTCTTCACCTCAACACCTCGAAGATCCATCCGTTGGAGCGCTCCGTGACGAGGAGATCCGGCGGAATTGGAGCGAGGAAGGAGATCGCGCGAACCGGGAGGAGATCCGTTGGGTTTTCGATCGTCGGGCGAAGGTATGGCCACGGGGATCCTTGGGGTTGGTCTAGGATCTGTTCTAAGGGGTATTATCATGTTTTTAGATCAATTGGTGGTGCTGGAATTGAGTAGATTAGATGGAATCTTGAGTTTGCCACGTTCTCTGTTTCGGGCAGCATGAGCAGTCGACCTAGGGTTTGGGTTTTCGCCAATTTAGAGTCAGAATTTGGTCGTACGGCTGTTGAAGAAGTTTTAGGTAATTTCAATACCTTTCAGTGGGTATAAAGAACGTCCAATTTTGCCCATCCGTTTGAATGTTATGATCGTTTTACCGAACGTATTAAAATCTGTGACGTGATTGAAACAGATCACGGTATTTTGTAGATTAAACAACTTTAGATTCCGAATCAGTCTTTCTGTATACTTAGAAAAAGTTAGGAAATTTCCTAAGCTATGCGAGGATGTACTCGTTTATTCGATTCGGAGTCTTAGAACCCGAGTTATGCCTTTTGGAAGGTTGCTGTCCCGATGGGACAGAACCTCTGTTTTTGGGTTTAGCGAGTAGTTTGCGATGTCGGGTTAGAAGAGGATTTGCCTACTGTTTTGTGGACATGTTTGTTAGTGTGTGGTACCTATGTGCAGGTGGTGTGCCCCCGGGAGTGCCTTCTACTTCTCGCCAATCCGACGCCCGTGGTTGAGGCAAGTGTATTGGAATGGGTAGCGGGTTATAGTTGCTAGATTGGTTGAGATTGAATTTGAATACATGATATGTCCACATGCCATGCCTTAATGATTGCCAATGATATGATGAATATGTTTATTATGTTATGATGCCATGTGTTAGTGTACAAGCTATTTATGATGTTGGCATGTTTGCATATATGGCATGTTACATGGCCCGGGCGGTGAGAAAGTCATAACTAGTCCGGGGAAGGTCGGTGAGAAAGTTATGACTATTCCGGAGAGCCACTGAGTAAGTCCTACATCGTGATTCCATTCACCGCGGTGAACGTAATCTAGGAGTATGCACACTCCATCTTCGGGATGGAAGGGGGGAGAGGGTGCATACCGACGGGTGTGTACTCAACCATACCGGTATGAGTTTCCAAGGAGACATGAGCATCGCATCGCATTGCATACATAATGATGATGATATTGATGTGTGATCATGAATGAGATGATAGACATGATATGAGTTGTTGAAGCCATGTAATTGTTTTTGTGTACCATTACAATATGCTTGCTGAGTGTTGAACTCACGCTTGTGCTTTCTTGTTGTTTTAGGTACCTTGAGATCGGCATGCGGGGAAGGGAAATAGTCACACTTCTACACGTAGCTTCACTCAATTGTCCCACAATTCGTTCAATTGGGTTTTGACAATAAACTAGTGTGATGCTTAATGCTTTATGGTTTAGCTTTGCGTTATGAGAGTCTTTTTGTTCGTTTGGCTCATGGAGGCATTGAATGTTTGGAATTAGACCTATTTGGTCATCATACCTTTAATTATTGCTATTTTAGATGTCTCTCATATTGCCTTATATTGCTATGCTATTGTGTTTCCTTCAATTCTTGTTAAAACAATGGAGATGCTGCCGAAATTTCGGTTTTTAGCATTGTGCCTTTGCTGTAATTTACTTTTAATTGTGGTATTTAGAGGTTGCTTAGTCTATGTTTGGTAGCATTCAGGCATATTAAATGCCGGGGTGTTACACTTTGGCACAAATACTGATGTGATCAATGAGGTCAAGTCTTTCCTATTAGAGAAATTTGATATGAAATATCTGGGAGAAGCTGATGTAATTCTGAACATCAAGCTTATTAAGGATGAGAGTGGGATTACTCTTTCGCAATCCCACTATATGGAGAAGGTCTTGAGCCGGTTTGGCTTTATGGACAGCAAGCCCTCTCCCACTCCTTATGATCCCAGTGTGACACTGAGAAAGAATAAGAAAATTGGCTTAAACCAATTAAGATATTCTCAGATTATCGGTTCGCTCATGTATCTTGCTGGTGCAACAAGACCTGATATATCATTTGCTGTGAGCAAATTGAGTAGGTTCATGTCAAACCCGGGTTCTGATCATTGGCATGCACTTGAAAGGGTAATGCGCTATTTGAAAGGTACTATGAGTTATGGGATTCACTATTTAGGGCACCCTGTAGTGCTTGAGGGATATAGTGACTCGAACTGGATTTCTGATGTTGATGAGCTCTATGCTACCAGTGGATATGTGTTTACCATTGGTGGTGGTGCAGTGTCGTGGAGGTTTTGCAAACAGACCATTTTGAAAAGGTCAACCATGGAGGCAGAGCTCACTGCTTTAGATACAGCCACTATAGAGGCAGATTGGCTGCGTGAGCTCTTGATGGACTTGCTGGTGGTTGAAAAACCAATACCAGCTGTCCTTATGAACTGTGATAATCAATCTATAATTGCTAAAGTGAACAGTGCTAAGGATAATGCGAAGTCATCAAGACACGTTAAAAGACGATTGAAGTCTGTCAGGAAATTGAGAAACTCTGGAGTAATAAGTGTGACTTATATTCAAACAGACAAAAACCTGGCAGATCCCTTTACAAAGGGACTATCACGGAATGTGATAGAAGGTGCATCTAGGGAGATGGGTATGAGACCCATATAAGTTGTCATTGTGGTAACCTAGCCTTTGTGATCGGAGATCCCGTGAATTAGGTCCTGGGTAAAACAAGCAATTGGCGAACTGAGAAGAGTAATATATTGCCCTCTCCAAGTGAAGATGCAATACTCTCAAAAGGCTGTAAGGCAGGATGGCGATATGCCTTAATGTGTTTCTGTTGGCTTTAACTAGCGAAGATGATGTCCTACAGAGCATTCTTGAAAGAACACACCTATATGAGCCCGGCTGTCTAACGTCGTAGTCTATGAGTGTAACATCCCCAATTTTGGTCTTTTGCCAAAAAGCTAATTTAAATTAATTAAATTCAAAATTTGGATTTCCCTTGGTGTTTAATTTAACCTGGCATCCTTTCCCTTCCAAAATCGGAAGTCAATTCCCCTCCGTTCGAAAAATCCAATTTCCAGATTTCTGTCAGTACCCGAAATTCCGCCTGAGTTCAAATCATGTTCCAAAAATCATGGAACCTATTGCATTAGGTTCCAAATATTCTAAAAACATTTTGGGAATTTTTCCAAGATTTTGGAGGCTCTCTGGTATTTTATCTCACGTGGCTTTTGTTTAATGCCCGCTATTCGCCCCAGAATATTCAAATCTCCAAATCTCATCCAAATTCCGCGAAACCAATTTTATTGGGTTCCAAATATTTCAAAATGGTTCTAGAAATTTTTCCGGAATTTTTAGACCATTTTTGCTAATTTTTCTTTAGGGCGTCACTTTCGCGTAACTCTCGGCCAATCCCGGAGCGTCACGTGGCAGGTGCTACAGTGTCGTCTTCAACCTCACGTTGCAGGATTTTCCAGGGAAGCTCCATGGGACTTTCCTTGTTTGCTCCAAGCAATCAAACCACCATAACTTTCCAATAAATGATCCAAATCGCGAACG